>JALMQS010000099.1:59467080-59481347 GCA_024734495.1 Forficula auricularia | reverse complement strand
CATAATGAATTTGTCTTCGGACGATCTATAATGGTGATATAGACAAATTGACTTTTAAATGTTAGTTTTAATTTTTTCTTAAAGCAATTTGAGCCGCGGAAGTTAAATAATGTAATCAATAAACTCTTCTGTTAATTCTACATATTTAGAAAATTATTTTATTATTTTTTGAAAAGAAAAAATGAATTGAGCACCAGATGGGATTCGAACATATGTCTCTCTCTTTAAGCCGAAGAGCACCTTTACCAACTAGGCCACGGATGACCCCCCCCCCCCCCCCCCCCCGGAAAGCTCTTTATATTGAATGTCATTTTTCCTCAAATTGCTTTAAGAAAAAAATTTAAACTAACGTTTAAAAAGTTAATTTGTCTAAAACATAAGTAACTATACTTTAAATATAAAAAGCCGTGAAAAGGAAAAATTGCATTCAATCTAAAGAGCTTTCCTGGCGGGATCATCGTGGCCTAGTTGGTAAAGGCAATCCCCGGCTAAAGGAGAGAGACAATGGTTCGAATCCCGTCGGTTGCTCAATTTATTTTTTATTTTTTTTTCTAAATATGTAGAATTAACATAAGAAATTATTAATTACATTATTTAACTTTCGCGGCTCAAATTGCTTTAATGGTGATATAAATTATATTAAATATAAAAAATTCTTTATAACTAAATTTTACCAACAAAGGACAAATTGGCTCTAATAAATAAATAATCTCTAAAAGAAAACAATGCAGGCCTTTAATTTCTGTCAATGATTCCAATAGAGGTTTGTTCCATTAGGAGTTTCACGTTAGTAATTTTCTATACCTCTAATACGATGCGTTTAATTTCCGGTATGTAATGAGGATTTCTTGGATCTCTTTTCCGAAGAACAGTGGCGCAGACCTAGAGGATTTCCCCTCCTTTGAACAAAGCGTTCAAATTACCGAACAAGATAAATTACGTTATTTTCAACTTACGGAGTTGTAATAATCATTTGAACAAGCTTCAAGCGGCCAACCCCTTCGAAATCACTTGCTTAGTCAGATCACGCGTTTGTTTTGCAACTTGATAAGATTCGCATTTGCTAAAGGGTTCGTTCCACCTCAGATCTTAATAAGATTTTCTCCCTATTCAAGAAGAAACATCATCCCTTGATATACTTGTCCATTTATTTTTATTTATTTATTTATTTTTTGGAAACTATGCGATAATGTTTCCACTATCTTTTATCATTCTCCACTTCATATTAGGGGCCAAGTAAGCGAGTTCCGGGGGCGGGGGGCTAAAAATCTTAGGTAAAAACTATAAAGTAATGAATATTTTCAAAATATGCATTATTGAAATCAATTAAATTACTATTTCTACCTCTATATTAAATTTATTTACCTACATTATATCCTTTATAGCAAGAAACAGGTATTCTGAGAATTCCCATATATCGATGTACTTGTATTATACTATAGCTCATTCAAAACTATTGGAACACTTTCTATACTTTTTTTTTTTTTTTCAAAAAAGATCTGAAATTTTAGAATAATTATTTATGTGATTTGAATTTTACGAAGACCATGGTGTAATAATTTGTACTTATTGAATTAAAAAGAAAAGATCAAATATAAGATTTTGTGATTCCATGAGTTCCTTAGATTGCCCACAATGAAAGAAATATTTAGATTAAATAAAATTGTGCTTGAGCTCACAGTTATAGTGTAGAAGTGTCGAAGCTTGCTTTTGCATTAAATATACGAGAAACCTTCTATCTGAGTGTATGTGTTTTGTCTATTTTTCACATTACATTAAATATTTGATCTGGAAACCACATAAAATATGCTCTGATCCGCTGGTAAAGTTCAAAATGTTGTTCAAGCTGAGTGATAGGGCTATCTGATCGATAGGGTTTCCTTTTTCCAGCATGCATTTAACTTTTATTTAATATCTTGCTTATTTCCAAACACAAAAAATAGACAGAGGAATGATTTATACCTAATGAATTAAAAAAAAAAATAGAATAAAAGATTAAAGAAATTTCTCATGTCTTTGGGGGATGTGGAATTGTACAATTTTCTTACATAGGGGAGGGGTTCTTAAATTTTGAAATGAATCAAATTATGATTACATATTACTTGAATGGCCCCTTAGAAGCGAATAAATATTCAATCACATAATTTTAAAATTAACTGAAGAAGGGTGTTTAGACTACGGTTTAGATAGATAGTTGATTATTGTTTTTTAAAATGTAACAATGCATTATGGCGTTAAATGTCAGAATCCTATTCTGTTTAATAAATAAATGAAAATTTAGTGATTTAGATGATTAAAAATTGGATGTGGGGAGGGGGTTGTTGTTGTATGTTTAAAACAGGCGAAGAAGTGTGTTTAACTATATATTTTGGTCTAGGCTAGTTTTTTGGTTCAGATAAACCTTTAATTTTGTTTTTACAAAAGCAACAATTTATGTAGTATTATTTTTAAAGGTGGCCTCCAAATTATGGTGCTAATATAATTTTATCCAGTAAAATTGTACCCGTACTCTGATTTGCAATCTTTTATATTTACCATAATCATTAAAACGTTACTCTTTTAGTATTCTATTTTATAAAGTTGCAACCACATACAACCATATTTTTCTAGTCTCTATAGGATCGTCAAGGCAATTTAAAATTTACAAAAGGTCGTTTTTCATATAACAAATTGTTGAATCAACTTTTTGTTTTAACTTTAGATATAATCATGAAGAGTAAAAAAAGCTTTCTTTTGAGGGGACAAAAAAATGAAAGATAATGATGATGAAAAATTATTCATAAAAAGCTCGTTTGTTTAAATGACATATCAATGTATATGGAATATATACATGTTAAAAAAATTATATACTATCTAGGAGCGGTTTAATTTAGCCCAAAAAGATAGAGTTCATTAATAATAATTCTTTTGGTTTTTCACAGAGGGAAAAAATCTGCATTTACTCCTCTTCTCTTTTCCTGGCCATTTTTTTGCTCCAATCTCTTATCTCTCCTTTGCTCTGCCAGTTATTGAAATACTAAAGAGATTAAAAATGAATAAGAATTAATTACAGGTATGTAAAGGTAGTGTATTCAGTTAAAAGTTTTTTTTAATAAAATTTTATCGTTCTTTTCGTGATCATACTGTATTATTTTTTATTTTAAATCATATTAAAATTAAAGGTGGGCGCTTAGGGTAGTGAATAAAGTGTACTTAATTTCCACCTGAGAAAGGAGTAATTTTTCATGTTAAAGGTGCATGAAGGCGTGACACCAAGAAAAAGGAACACCTATAGTAATCCTAATGATATATTAGAATAAATTAGTTATGATTAAGTATAATGAGTATGAATGGACTATCAGAATTGGGTTGTAGTCTAAACTACCTGTAAAGGTGGGTCTTCATGATTTACCATAGTATAAATCGACGAAGAGAATTATAGGGCGCCATACTGCTGGATGGATAAAGTCCGAAATTCTAGGTAAAGCTCAGAATTCATATAAATTATCCAATGTTAGAGAACTATAATATTAAGTTAGTGGTTTGATGGCCGGAGATTAAATCTACCCCTTGAAAATCAATCAATACAGGGCCGATTATTTTTCCACCAATGAGTTCAAATAAATTGTCTCTTCAAATTCAGATGAGATTTAAATAATTTCAGTGAACAATTTTATAAAACTATTAAGAACTCTAGTCCGTTGGTGTATACTTACAAAAGACAAAACTTCAAAATGGCATTTTTTTCTAAAATTTTTCACTTTTAATATGTATCAAAATATTATATATTTTTGTCTGTTGTAAAAAGTACTAAACTATTAATTAATATGAATATTAAATTATAATTTGAAAATATTTTATTTGGCCGAGAGTAGCAGAGTTGATTATTCGTAAAGAGAAACAAAGAGGTTGTCCTCTGCTTGATGCAAATAAACATACACACATATAAACAGAGGCGTAGCCACGGGGGGGGGTTGAACCCCCTAAGGCAGGGCTCATTGGATAACTAAGGGCCACGACAAACCGTTTCTTATGGAAAACTAACCGAAATTAAATATATTTCATATGTTTAATCAAGAATAGTGTTGTTTTTTAATTTCTTGAAGTAACTATTTGTTTTAATAAAAAAATTCCCACTAAATATTTTGCTTTGTGGATTGACCCTTTGTATCACTTTAGGATTTATGGAGTGGTTCAAAAATTTAAATTTTAGGAGAGATATAAAAATAAATATTATATTCGAACTCTGTATATGATATACTATTAGATTATATTAAAAAAAATTTAAAAGAAAAACTTTGTTTTCTTAAAATAATCCGAAAATGGAGGTAAGTGGGAACTTAATCAAGAATTATGTTCACAAAGAGAAAAAGAGGTTGTCCTCTGCTTGATAAATAAACATACACACATATATCGAGATGATATATCTGATATATATATATGTATATATTATTATTTATTTGTTTGAGACTATAGTTTCGAAGGCCTGGCCCTCATCATCAGTCTTGTTAATTATAAATATTACTAGTATATGTTTTTTATTAATTATTAAATTTCTTCCAGAACTTAAGAGACTTGATTTAAATTTTTCATTAAATTGAAGGGTTGGTTTTTTATTAATTCTGACTAGCTTACAGGCTGAGAAAGAAGAAAAATTTTCAATATCCACGATAGTGACCCCATGAAAAATAATATTTATAATAAAAAGAGTGATGATGAGTGGCAAGCCTTCGAAACTATAGTCTCAAACAAATAAATTATATATACTATATATATATATATATATATATTTGATATAAAATATATGTGTGTATGTTTATTTGCATCAAACAGAGGACAACCTCTTTGTTTCTATTTATGATTAAATTATAAGTTAATTTTTCACCAGCGAGTTTGTATCATTAGATTCTATCACCAATAATATATCCTGGTTTGTATTTTTATCAGTTTTACTTTTGTTTATTTTCTTTCTGAAGACATTAGTATTAATTTAAAAAATAACTCCCTAAAGATTATACACTAACCAGCCGCTGAAATCTTAATATGATTTAGAATGTTTACTTTTCCCCCTTCTTTTAAATTAAGTTATTTTAAAATGATTATTTTCTTTTTTGATTAAAATTTAAGAAGTCTATAACATAAATCCATGGAAAAAAATAATATTTATTTAATTTCCTATTTTCATTTATCCCAATGGTTCCCGAAGAATATTATGTAAAAATAACATAATAAATTCTTAGAGGGGCACCCTGGGGGACGAAAGAAACGGAAAAAATTGAAAGAGGGAAAATAAAAATTCATTCAAATAATTTAAATTATGCTACATCAGATTAAAGAATATAATATGCGATTTACAAATTTTAATTTATTCTTATAGTATATTATATAGAGAGCTCGAATATAATATTTATTTTTATATCTCTGGTAAAATTTAAATTTTTTAACCACTCCAAAAAATGTGAAGTGATGGTAAGGGTCCCTCCTTACCTCTCATTTTCGGATTTTTTTAAGAAATCAAAGTTATACTTTTAAAGACATTTTAATTTATTCTTATAGTATTATTATATACAGAGCTCGAATATAATATTTATTTTTATATCTCTCGTAAAAATTAAATTTTTTAACCACCCCAAAAATGGTGAAGTGATGGTAATGGTCCCCTTATCTATCATTTTCAGATTTTTTAAGAAAATAAAGTTATATTTTTAAAGAAATTTTAATTTATTCTTATAGTATATGGTATATCATTTACATTAGATTAAGTCTTTGATCTGGAAACCGATGGTACATAACATATGATCTGATCCTCTGTTAAAGTTAAAAATGTGTTGAAGCTGAGTGATAGGGCTATCTGATCGATAGGGTTTCTTTTTCCCAGCATCCATTTAACTTTTATTGAATCTCTTGCTTATTTCAAAGCATTAAAAATAGACGATGATGTAACTAATAGGCTTTGAGGGCAATTAACCAATTTAAAACTCTCCTCTTCTTAGCTCGTTAATACTTCAAGGGACTGAAACTCTCCCCCTGCCTACTCTTTTCCGATATTTGTAATCTTCAATTCTTCAAGACCAGATTGCACAGACAGCAGACTGAGATAAAGGTATTTATTATAATGTATTTAAGATTTAATTAAAATTAAGATAAAATAAATGATTCCAAAATTCATTGTGCAACAGTAATTCGTTCCTTATATGGGAACACTTTTTTATTTGTTTTTGTCAACAAATTTTCTTGTACTTTTGCGTTTTCTTTTTTTACAAATAATTAATTTAACTTGTATTGATAAATAATTTATTTTACCAAAATGTAAATCATTTCAAATTTCAATTAGCGCTCTTCTGTAATAGAATTTCTATTTTTAACCCTTTTATCTTTTTTTTTTTTTTTTTTTTTTTTTTTAATTTCTCCCATAAAAGAAGACTAAAAGCTTTTCTTTGTAATTAATTTTCTGTCTGTTTTAGCGAACGATAGCTTTTAAGTTACAAACAAAATCGCCTATCTATCGAACAAGCAGCCAAAGCAGCGAAGAATTTTGGCACGTATTTCAAGGCAAGAATTCATCACCCTTAATTGAATTTCAGTTCAAATACTTAAATGAGTCGGTGTTATTTAATTAGATAAATTGATTTGAACGATATATCATCGAGGTGTGGGTGGGAAAACCGCGAGTTTCAATAGATTCGCATCTTCTAATGAGAAATTTAATTTTTAATCACCCGATTTTGCTGCTCGTTCAGGATTAACTTTGCGGAGAATAAGTTATTGCATTGAAATGTCTACGTTGATAAAACAGAATTACTGGATTGAACAGAACCTGTGTGTGTCTGTCTCATCCCTTCTTCATTCGATTCGCGTAACTGAATCTCGTTTATTTCTCTCCCTCTTAAGATCGAGAGGATCTTGTTAAAAGTATTTTGATTGCTTTTACAAATCAATGGGCATTTGTCTCACAATGAAAATTACTTCATTAAACTAGGAATATTTTAGTTCACTGTGTTATGAATTACATTTCTTCTATGATTCTTCTTCGAATTAACCTCATTATTAAGATTTTTTTTATTAAAAAATTTAGTATGCAGACGTTGTCACCCTGCAGAAATACAAAAGATTTTTTCAATGATCAAGCAGATAGATAAGCTTTCCCGAACTCCGTTAATAGTCCAGTGATAATTTGAATTTAAACCAAATCATTCAAATTGAATTTGGCTATATTTGAGCAAAGTAATTTTTTGCTTTATATTAATAAACAATATAAATAAGCCATTGCGAGTTATTTGAAAATTTTAGTAGTAGAGTAGTTTAGGGACGTAACTAATTAATCCAATTATCAATAAATATAATCTAAATTCGTTGTACAATGATATAAAAATTACAAGTGTTCAAAGGCCTGCTTTTATATGTATGCACAATGCTCATTCAGAATATACCTATATATAGTTTATAAATTTAATCGTTTTAAAATCAACATACTTAATTCGTTTGATAGAAATCATCATAATTATATTTCATCAGATATTTTTCAAGCTATAATTATTTAAAATAAATAATTAACAAGAACTTTCTAAATAGAAAGGGCAGATCTGGCAAGAATGATATTATTATTTTATTTTTTTAATGAAACCAATTCTCCATCTATCACTTTACGTTAGTCCTTTTATTTAATTTTTCAACGTAACGAACTTTATACTTCAACCGACATTTATATCTACAATCGTTTCCAAAAAGTGGTGGGCGTGTTATTAATCTTGCAAACGTTTTCGTTTTGGGTGACGCGTGGGGGTGTAAATTAATTGATTATAAACACCAAGGGATATAGAGATGAAGCTAAAAATAATTTAGCATCATTAGTGTACACCTATGAGTTTCGCTAATCTCGTGTCAATAAAAAAATACAATAAAATATTCAAAAGTAAAATGATAAGTTAATTAAATTAAATTATTTATTTGTATTTTGTTTTTGAAAGACCCAGGTTGAAAAAAAATATACCCAAGATCGGAAAATAGGTGCCTAAATATATATATATATATTTTACAAAAATTGTAGGACACAGAACATGTAATATATAAATATCGATAAAGTGAAAAATTAAGAAATGAAGGAAAACCTTGCTATATGATATATCATAAACTGGAAGTTATAATTTTGTTTCCCTGAAATTTACTGTTTATAAATTACTAGCTGCTCCGGGTAGGTTTCCCTGGCGGGCGGCGTCTCAAGACAGCCATATTTATATTTATTTAACGCATTGGCCAGGCACGATAGCTATCTGACCAATCAGAATAGTTCTAATAATTTAACTCTTTGTCATTGGCTATGAACTGGCCAATCAGATCTTTTGGATCATACAAACATACCCTTTTATATATATAGAAATAGAGAAAGAGATTGTGACTGTTTTTTGGTTCTGGAAAATACAAAACTGCTATTTTTATTAAAAAATTGCATTGTACCTAGGCAACTTATAGTTCGGTTTAATATTTAAATAGAAGTAGGTTAAAATCGACTTTCTAAATTTGTTTACATCCAGACTTAGTTACATACAAGTGAAGCTAATAAAAGCGTGTTAAAAAAATGAAAGTAAATTTATTTCTATTGGAATTAGTGGACATGAGAGATGCATTTCCGAAACTGTCAATTAATTATTCTTCGAATATAAGTGAAAGTACGATAAAAAACGATTGTTTGATTTTAAGAAAAAAATAGTGGCTGGGTTTTTTTATTTGCTAATTCACGATACTTGAGACCAGTGCAAAGCGATGGACAATGGACAATGGTCCATTGCAGCAACGAGTGCCGATGAAGATCGCTTGGAAGACAATTGACAATTAAGCCGAAAGCAAGGGACATGAAAGATGGCTCCTCGTTGGATTGCAATTAATTGGCTGTCATTAATTTTTTCTCCCTAGTGGATGATAATTATTATGCTAATTAAAAAAATTATCATCAATCATTCGTGGTTCTTGGGGGTGGCGAGGCGTTTTATTTGGAGTAAAAATCTGTCAAATGGTTTTCGAGAAATAAGTAGAATTTGGCTGTGGTCCAAAGTGCGTGTGCACACAAGAAGGGCCGGACACCAACCAACCATCTTGTCTGACCTTTTGTCCCTTTTAATTTATAAAGAAAAATCTTAATTAAAAATAACATAGTTTGTCTTTTGTTAAAAGCTCACGATGGATGGTGACTCAGGAAAATGCAATTTTAAAAAAATTTTAAAGCGAGAAAAACACCAGAGAAAAAAAAATAGTTGGTATTTGAAATTTTTTACAAAATTGGATATATTATGGTGAGGGAATAATTTATTTATTTTTGTGAAAAATGTTTAATTTATTGTTTTAGCTGAAGTTAAAAAAAAAAATTTTACATTATGAAATATTTTCTTAAAAATGCAATTGAAAAAAAAAATAAAAAATAAATAAAAATGGAGGAAATAATTATATCTGAATGTCGCGATAAAAAGGTCATTTTCTTGCGTTTTTTTTCCTTAATCTCATGGAAACTTTACCATTAGTAGGATTGTTTCTAAAGCAGTTAGTTGCCAACGATTACATTCTCTCAGATTCATGAGTACTAACATGGCAACAGTCTTTGTTTGAGGCTAGATTTAGTGTTTCTAATCCAACGAATAATATATCTATATATTGAATGTTTTTCGCTCATAAGCCTGAATTCTTTCGCGAATAAGATGAGTATATTTGAAGAAAAAAAAACTGGATAATAAGTAATAAATTTGTATCAGTAGATGTGATTTATTAAAATAGATTTGACTTGTATTTTTTGAATACAACAAAATAGTATAAAATACTAAGAATTTAGATTGATAAGTGATGGAAGGCAGCTCAAGGATAATGAAAAAAATTATTTCGAATAAAATATATTTATTGGACAGTCATTTTTTCCGCCACCCAAAAACCGACATTTCGGAAGATCTTCCCTCCTTCTTCAGGTTTCAAAGAGGTCAATTTGGGTACGACAGGGGTCGGCGCTCGAAGTGTTACCAATTAAAAATGCTATAATATTGTTAATATTTATTATTTTTATTTAAAAACTTCAGTATATCGTAAAAACATTTCAAATTTTAAGAAAAATATGTTATTGTTGAATGTAGCCACCTTTAGCGCGGATAATAGCAGTCTGTCCGGGAAGGCTTCACATGCTGCACGAATATGGTCTGGTGGTACTTTGCGAATAGTATTCTCTAAGGCGTTGACCGTCTGATATTTTTTAGTTGATACTTTGGGCTCAAGAATGAAAATCCATTGGGGGGGCCATTGTTGTGAAGAAATGAAGCTTTTTCTTGTAAAAAACGTTGGGTTTCACGGGATTTATGGAATGGTTCCGAGTCTTGTTGAAAAGTCTAATGGTTTCTACCGAATTGTTTAAGTTCCTAAGATAACAAAGAATCGTTTAAAATCTTTTCATGGTAGATGGTAACACTTCGAGTGCCGACCCCTGTAGATACTTCACTTTCCTCTCCTTCAAGCAGTGCTCGAAATTTGTCATTTCTCAACAGAGGCATCAATAATGTTTTTTTTTCTTTTTCCTTAATTACAAGCAAGTATCTTGTATGTATCCCTCATTGACCCAATTTAAACCCTGAAGAAGGAGGGAAGATCCTCCGAAACGCCAACTTTTGAGTGGGTAAAAAATGTTCATCCAATAAATCTATTTTATTCGAGAGAATTTTTTTAATTATCCTTGGGCTGAATTCCATCACTTATCAATTAAAATTTCTTCCAATCCGTCTATCTCCAAAGAGAAAATTTCTTCTAATATATTATGAATTTATATAAAAAATATAATATTTACAATAACTTTTTAACTTAATAACACTTTTTGTGAAACCTACCTCGCATCTTGATCAAGTTTTATTATTGTAATATTTACAGTTGATTTCTTATTTAAAAAAAAAATCAGTCGAATTGATAACCTCCTCCTTTTTTGAAGTCGGTTAAAAATATAACCAGATTATTCCCAAAAGAAGTGTATAAGCAAATAGTATTACTGGAATGTAAACAAGGTAAAATATGTCACAGTAATAGGGTGTGAAAAGGGCAATACATTTGATTGAGAACCAACTTCAGTTGAAACAAGCTTAGTGTTTTAATTAAATTGAAAGTTTTTGTGCCGAGAGTAGCAGAATTTTTATATATTGAAGGAGACAATAAAAGAGCGTGTCTTCTGCTGGAATTATAAATTTTATTTATTCATAAATTAATTCCTGTGAATCCATTGTAATAGACTGATGAAGATGGCAAAGCCCTCGAAACTATAGTCTCGTTATAAATAAATACAATTTATAATTCCAGCAGAAGACACACTCTTTTATTGTCTCCTTCAATTAGTGTTTTAATATTATTAATAATAATATGGTATTATTAACAATTTTATAAATATCAATATATCAATTAGCTAAGTAAACAAATTTAAAGATTGTGGTCTAATGCACCAACGATTTAATCATTAAATTTGATTAACATTCACAGTTGATTTGATTTTGATGTCACATCAAGCGTAAACGAATCAACCTAGTATATTAAGAGCTGAATAAAGTTTACCTACGTCGGTCGAGAATACATTAGAAAATATCCCACTAAAATATTTCATGTTGCCTATTTCCCAAGACAACAGTCGGAATGAAATTTATGAGAGTGTCATGATGTTATATAGTTTCAGCGAATACGAAATAAGTATTTTTTTATTTTTTTACTCCGATGAATTATTATTACGCGTAACGAATAATATATAACATGCCGACATGTAGAATTTAACAGATTTAGTCTAAAAACAACAAGGAGTATATCAAGAAAAATATTTTTAATACGCTTCGAAAAATGTCTTAAACAAAGTATATTCATTTTAAAGTTAAAATATTTGTTTAATGATTTCTAATGAAATTGAAATATTAATTACTCTGAAAAAAAAAAAAATGGTTGCCTGTAAAGTCGGTATACGGGCGAAAGTTTTACGTGACAACGACTTTGAGTGGTAAAATAATTTTAATGTGAATATTCATTCGTATAGTAGGAAGAAGGATGAAATAATAGTAACAATTTAAAACATTTATTTATACAAAGAATTATATTTAAAACATTAATTTATACAAAGAATCTCGCACTGAATTTCATATTAACAAAATTTTATTTTTACCTTTACACATACATACGTATTTATATACAAATATACATACAATAACTTGCAATACATTTGCGTACAATGAAACAGCGTTTACTACAACTTAACTTGTTCCTATCTGAGTGATTTTGTTGAGGATAGGGCGATGATAGGAGAAATATGAAATGAAAGGAAGTGCGTGCGTGCCTTTCACTTTTTATGTCTGTCTCTCTCGCTCTTAGGCGGGCTAACCATGCCCGAGTGGAAGGGACGCGTGCCTCTCACTCGCTCTCATTGTGAGCGCATAACGTGAGCGGAGCGTAACGCAGTTTCTTGAAGTGTCACCCGGCAAACCAATTTATAAGACGTTGTCACGTCAAAAATGTTTTAGATATATATGCAAAGCACTTGACACTTTAAGATAACATCAAATGATATATACAATTTATTAGGTGTTTATTTAAGGGCGCAAGGGGGTTTGAATAAATTCTTTAATGCATTCATGAAAATCAGCCAATGGGACTTCAAAGAATCAATATAGTCTTTTGAAATTTTATACAAGTTAAACTAAGTATAAATATTGGCAAAATTATTAAAAAAAAAACTTCTGAAGATTCTATAAAATTATAAAATTTTATTAATTTAACATCAATAACATTAAAACTAAATTTCCATACATTTTAGCGGCCATCCTACCACCATTTTTATCTTTTTATATGAAATTAATAAAAATCAAAAATTGTTGATAATTTTTTGTGTGTCTTATGTTGCAGTAAAAGCCCGTTCTTACTAGTTAAAACGCGTTTCACTGAATACTTTTGTGGCAACTAGAATCCACCGATGTTGGTTGAGTTTGGTTCAAAGGGCTAGAAACGAAAATGTCAAAAATTACCTTCTATACAAGTTTTCTTCTAATTTTTGACATTTTGGTTTAAAGAAATTTGAAAATAAACGCCCAAAATGAGGCGGAAGGTCAAAAATGAAGATTCTAGACCTTTGAACCAAACTCAATCAACATCAGTAAATTGTAGTTGCCACAACAGTATTCACTGGAACGCGTTTTAACTAGTAAGAGCCCATTCTTACTAAAACGGGTTTTTACTGCAACCTATATATCGGGTGTTTTTTTTAGAGGCATAGAACTTCGAATTGAAATAAAACACAAGAAAATCGTTTTAATGTCCATCAATTTGGCTTTATTGGAAGGATAATTTTATGCCATTAATGTTTAAATATGATTTCGGGCATGTGGCCGCCGCGGCTGGCTCGAATAAATCCAATTCTACATGTCAATTTTCAACCACTTTTTCGAGCATGGGGCCGTATGTTGGCAATAACGCCACGAATGTTGGCTACGTCAACAAGCAAAATTGCCGCATTTGGAGTGAAGAGAATCCACATGAGACCCTTGAGACGCCATTACATCCACAAAAACTGACTGTTTGGTAGTAACTCTGGGCTGGGTAGTCGTGGGCCATACTTCTTCCGAAATAATGCTGGAGAGTCAGTTACCGTTAATGGAGACCGGTATAGAGCCATGATAACCGACTTATTTTGTTCCCGAATTGGATGGCATGAATGTGGATGGTTGTGGTTCCAACAAGACGGCGCTACATGCCACACAGCGCGTTAAATCGTTTATTGAAGGAAACATTCGATGAGCGCATAATTTCGCGGAATGGACCTGTCAATTGGCCACCAAGATCGTGTGATTTGACACCATTGGATTATTTTCTTTGGGGATATGTGAAGTCGCTCGTCTACGCCAACAAACCAGAAACGTTAGGGGACTTGAAGCCAACATTCGTGGCGTTATTGCCAACATACGGCCCCATATGCTCGAAAAAAGTGGTTGAAAATTGGACCTGTAGAATTGGATTTATTCGAGCCAGCCGCGGCGGCCACATGCCAAAAATCATATTTAAACATTAATGGCATAAAATTATCAATTTATCAGCCAAATTGATGGACATTAAAACGATTTTCTTGTGTTTTATTTCAATTCGAAGTTCTATACCTCTAAAGCGCCGCAATTCGGCCACCTACAGCCTCGATTCGGATCTTAACATCCCCTCACCCAGCACTTTTATTAAATAATAGAATATATTTTGTATACGGAATATAAATATTTATTACAATATAAAAAAAGTGATTTTGAGCCCATACTTCTGTG
>JALMQS010000099.1:59164076-59465520 GCA_024734495.1 Forficula auricularia | reverse complement strand
TTTGTTTAGAATTGGATGGCATGAATGTGGATGAGTTGTGGTTCCAACAAGACGGCGCTACATGCCACACAGCACACGTCACAATCGATTTATTAAGAGAAACATTCGATGAGCGCATAATTTCGCGGAATGGACCTGTCAATTAGCCGCAAGGAATCGTGTGATTTGACACTATTGGATTATTTTCTTTGGGGATATGTGAAGTCGCTCGTCTACGCCAACAAACCAGAAACGTTAGGGGACTTGGAAGCCAACATTCGTGGCGTTATTGCCAACATACGGCCTTATGCTCGAAAAAGTGGTTGAAAATTGGACCTGTAGAATTGGATTTATTCGAGCCATACGGCGATACATACCGAAATCATATTTAGCTTATTAATGGCATAAAATTATCCTTCCAATAAAGCCAAATTGATGGACATTAAAACGATTTTCTTGTGTTTTATTTCAATTCGAAGTTCTATACCTCTAAAAAAAACACTCGTTAGTACCTACAGCCTCGATTCGGATCTTAACATCCCCTCACCCATACTTTTATTAAATAATAGAATATATTTTTTGTATACGGAATATAAATATTTATTACAATATAAAAAAAGTGATTTTAAACCCCATGCCAAAGTCCCCCCCCCCCCAATTCAGTACTCTCAACGCCTCTATATGTATAACTTAATTATCTAAAAATCAGAATCAAATTTGAATAACATTAATTCGAAATTTTTTTAATATATAACTATTATTTCGAAAAATATCAAAATAAAAAAAATTTTTAATTTTTTTATGAAAAAAGCTATACCACAAATATTAAAGACAGAAGAAAAATGAATCGTTAACCTAAACATTACGTAAATTCTCGGAGTAATAATGTATTAATTGTCAATACATATATTTCCATAATTCTGATATAATGAAGGATATATGACAAGAGATTATTTTGTTTCGGATTACAGCGAGTGTTGGCCAAATTAAGTTATTCATATTCTTGGGATTTAACGTATTACACAATAAATTAATAGGATTTCTCTCTGTTCGAATGAGATTTTGTTCATTCAGGGGTAGAAGGGAGAATATAAATTCACATAGGGTTTAGCTCAGAATTTTCATTAGTATCCGAATACTTTCATAGAAACCCTCGAAGGATTTTCGAAAATTTTAAAATCAGCAAAAATGCTTTTAAGATCAATTAATGCTTTTTTTGGGATTTTTAAACAATTTTGTATTTTTTCAAATTGATATCACCGTATTGATAGGCCCGTTTAGCGTTATTTTTTCTTAGATACTAGTCCATTTAGGTAGATCCTAAATCTACCTATTTCAGTGATCTTCAAACTTTGTCGACTCACAGAACCCTTAAAAATATAAGGCTTTTTTTGGGGAACGCCATCCCACCCTTAAAAATATCTTAAAATAATATTTAAATGTAAATCAATATGTTATAAGTACTTTATGTAAAGACAATTAAAGAAATGTATTGTATTTTTTATTAAAAAATGTTAACATAAAATTAATGTAATTTAGTAATTTAAGTATATTTAGGAATAAATTTAGCTAAGAAATTGGGGATTTTTGCAGTAGGATGTTTTCTCTTTCAGCATCTCTCTCCAAGCATAACTTTTTATTATATATTAGTGATTTCATAATAAAATACATTAAATTAAATTTACATTTTCAATTGAAAATTTCATTTCATTTTTTGAAGTTTTTACAAAATATTTTTTTCTAAATTCATTTTCATTTGATAAATTCATATTTAGTCCTTTAATTTTTGTTTTTAATGTAGGAGAGTGGGCAGAGTGGCCACTGCGGGTAAAGTGGCTAGTAGCTATTTTCCCACCTTAGATGCTGTCAAGAAGCGACAAACGTATCAATTATTCAGGAATCGGCACCCCACAGATGAAGATTCTGATTAATTTTCAAATATAACTAAATGTATCTTTATTTTTTTTTATTTTAGTTAAAAACACTAGTCAACCAGTGTCAGTGCTTTTTAATTGTTTTTTTCCAATTTTTATTTTGACTCGCGGAACACTCTTGAAGAGAGAGATGTATAGCGGAACACAGGTTGAAGACCACTGACCTATTTTATATAAAAAGGAATAGTGACATGGGTGGGCGTGATTTACCAGACACTCGCGCCGAATGAACTCGAACATTAGCGGAAATGGCCGAAGACACTTTGACATAAATCACCAACGCTCTACCTACCTACTACGAGTATACTCTCAGATAACCTTTTTTGAATCAAGTTTACTTTTCTACAAAAATTATACAATGTTATGAGTGTTATTTTAAACTAATTATTTCGGATGAAATTAAAAATAATAATTAAAAAAAGGGGAAAATAAATAAATGAAATAAAAGCAATTCGGGTGAAGTAAATTGATTTTGCTTTTGTTCGTCAGAGAAATACGTTACATATAGGACGTGGATTAATTAAGCCCAATCTGTGTGAAGTCCACACCTGGATTACTTTATTACTTACTAGGGGCAAGTGTAAGGACAAAGGGAGAGTAAAATTCGCCCCTGGCTAAAGGAGAGATTTCGATTTTCTGTCGTTATTCTGACCTTTATACGCCCAGCAGCTTTTCTCACTTTGAATGGAAATGAGCAAAACTTACAGAGCATGCCAATTTTTTGTCTTTCTTTCTTTCCACTCCCCTGAATAAAGAGACAATATTCAATATTCAATTTTTCTTCAGATCGGTATCTAATTGTTGTTCTAGAAGATTCAATCAGAAAGTTTGCAAGTAGAAAATTTATTTCTAATGAAAATGGAGACGAAAATACAGCACAATGATGATTATTTTTTCGAAAATCTTGAAATCTAGTTCCAGATTCAAAATTTAAAATTAGCACTTTTATACTAGATGAAGGAGGAGGTATCAGCCAAAGATGGAATCACTGGGTTCAATACCTCCTCCTTCATCTAGTACAGTTTCATCACAGCCACGAACTCTTACAATATTAGCACTTTTATTTTTTGAAAACTTCACAGTAGATTTTCAGATGTATTATTTTAGAGAAAAAAAAATATTAGGCTAAATTGTTGTGTTTTTTCCAGTATATACATATAAATCTCAATGTTTTAAGGAATTTTATGACTATATATTGGGCCACTGGTTGGACAGCCCTGGTTTAAATCGAATGGGATTAAAGAAAGATATGAGGAATAATATATTTTTTAAAAGGGCCATGGATATAATAATCCCCGATTATCCATTATCTATTGACATGTAACAACGTGCAAAGATCTAAAAGACAAGTATTGACAAGTTTTAGACCAGGAGAGAAATTATCAATTAATTGTGATTGTTCTAGAAAACTCCAATTCCTATAACTATAGACGTGTCGTAGCATATAAATTACTGAAATAATAAATATTTTAGAAAATGAAAATATGAGAATAATTTTTAAATATTCGAAAATTCAAATTTTTTTTTTATCTTATATACATAGTTAAGCTTATAATTTTGCTTTTAGTGAATTTTATTTTTGAAAAAACTTCACGTATTGTACAAATGTACATTCATATTTCGAAAAAAGAATAAATATATCTCTACATATAAATCTCAATATTTTAAGGAAATTTATGATTTTATGTTGGGCCACACTCATTTTGCAGTGGTGGGCCGCATGCGTTAGACAGCCCTGCTATAGACTCTCATAAAATAAAGATCTTCCATTCAAATCCCAACCAATTTGCAATAGCCCAAATTGAAGTATCTATTGAATTTGCTAAAAATGCATTAACTTATATAATTATTATTTTTTCTTAATTTCTTAACGAAGTGAATAGAGTCTGTTTCTAAATGTCATCATGGCTTGAGTGAGTTTTCATTTGCAAAGTAATCATCCCTTTAAATTATAGGGGAATTAGAAATCCGGTTAATGGACTATTTTAATTAATAAAATATACGGCATTTTAGATATCAACAAATTAAGTGTTTAAACGAGTGGATCCATTAAATTTATAAATATTAACTCATCTCATAACCTACAGGTATATAATACATATGTACATTATACGCCTCAATTTATTGCGAATGACAAGTAAATTGAATGAATCTAATTGAAATCGTTTTTATTTTTTTATTTTTTAATAAGGGAGGATTATAAGGGATAGCAAAAAATGGTGTCAACATTAATTTTCTGTTTTTTTTTTTGTTTTTTTTCATTCTTTCAATGGTACTTCAAAAACAGCTCTAAGCCTCTGGTAGAGATTGGAATCACCTAAGCGGAAATGCATTCATCTGACATCATCATTAAGCCGTTAACGAATGCTGCTTAACAATTCATTAATTTTCTATATCCTTGATACATACCACATCAACAACAACTTACATAATTATATAATCGTATTATAATTTTAATTATATCAAAAATATTAATTTATATTACATTAAAATTTATAATTATTTTTAATTTCAGATAATTTTAATGTAGGTATTAATTATTATTGTGCTGTGATCTAAATAAAAAAAAGCTAATGTATTAAGGACATGCTGTCATAAGAAATCAATATCGCCTATCATTGACTTACTATAAGTTCAATTCCAGTTCATTCCGAGGCGATGAGTTGCGACCGAGGGAATTTTTAAGGAGTAGGCTTATTTGCTTCACATTCGATCTCTTTTAGTCGCCTTCTACGGCAAGCAGAGAATAGTTTGGATAGGGGGATGTAATCATCCAATCTTGTTCACTTTATTTAGATCATGTGATATAAAAAGTGGATTGACAATTAATCACTCTAGATTGAGACTCTAACAAAAAATCATTAAGTCATTTTCAAAAAAAGGCGTTAATTATTTTATTGAAAAGGTGGAAATTTAGGATTGTGCATTTACTTACATGAAACAAAATAGAGAAAACGAAATGTTAAAAATTATATTGATTTATTATTAAAGAAGACAATGACCTAGTTTACACCAAGTTCAACCCTGTTTCGAAAAACACAGTGGATTTTAGGTGTAAACAGGTTCAATTTTTAGCTAATCTCAAACCACTTATATTTTGTTATTTAAAAGAATTGAAACTAAATTCAGTGAAGTGAAAATCTTTCAAATTGAACTGAAATGCGTATTATATTGTGAGTAATTTAAAAACAACATTAAAAATAAAATTTGGAAAAAGAAATGAAAATCAATATTTTTTTGTATAATAAATAAAAATATGTCTACATATATTCAAATTTATATATTTATATATTATCAATAAATAAATTCAAATTTAATAAAAATAATAAAATACCCTCTAAAGTTTTATTTGTATACATTAACATCCTTACATTATAATATGTTGGAGAACAGGTGTTCACACCTATATAGAAGAATAAGAAGAAGAAGAACATCCTTACACTAATCCAGGGCTGTCCAACCCGCGGCCCATCAGCGCAATGAATGTGGCCCAACATAAAAATGTAAACTTTTAAAATATTCAGATTTATATGTAGTTACTAGAAAAGATATTGCCCTAATAATTTAATAAGTTTTCAAAAAATTAAGTGCTAATATTAAATTTTTAAACTTGAACTATGTTTTAAGATTTCCTGAAAAAAAATAACCATTTTAGTTTATTTTCGACTCTATTTTCATTAGATATAAAGTTCTTGAATCTTTAAAGAATGAAATTTAGAAAAATAAAAAATTGTTGTCTCACTATGAGGTAAAAAAAAAAAAAATAAAGTTCATATTTTTATCTACCAATCTTCATTTCATAAATTTAAATCTTCTAAAATATTTATTATTTGAGATATTAAAACTTCTTGATGTTTCATAATTAGGATTTAAAACAAAAATTTTGAACAAATAAAAATCAAAGATTATTATGCTATGCCATTTTTATTCTTTTATTGAAAGATAAAATTTTTTTTTTTTCTTTAAGTGCCATATCGGGTCTCCATGACGTTTCGGCACCTCTTCACATATACCTGTGCTGAGTGTGTTTAGCTGTTTTACACAGATATATGGGACCTACTTTTTAGCGCCGTTTCCGAATGGCTAGTCTGGAGAGGTTGACTAGGCAATTATACTCTTGGTAGTTTGTAATTGCTTTCCAAGAGGAGGTGACTGCAAATATCTGCCAAGACTCAGTCTCGAACCAGAATACTTCAGGACAGCGGCCCGACACTCTACTGATCGACAGTCGCTTCTATAGATATTATAGTATCTTTATTTTGGAGTAGTTTTTTTTTATTAGAATTAGTATATTTTATGTGCGGCCCGAGACAATTTTTTTCCTTCAAATGTGGCCCGTGTAAGCCAAAAAGTTGGACACCCTTACACTAATAGAAACTATAGATATATATATAACAAACAAAAGATACAATGATTAATTTATTTAATTAAAAAAGTAAAGGGTGTGTAGTTTCACAGTGAATGAAATAAAAGTCAAAGAGGTTTATACAAACTCAATATATTTCGGATTATTAGTCCATCATCAGGAGTTTACAGGTTAAAAACTGTTTTTAACCTGTAAACTCCTGATGATGGACTAATAATCAGAAATATATTGAGTTTGTATAAACCTCTTTGACTTTTATTTCATTCACTGTGAAACTACACACCCTTTACTTTATTAATTAATATCATGTTTCACCTAAAACCTACACCACTTTCCCTAAGTATAAAAGATTAATTTATTTCTTCGAGTGAAAACAAAATTGCCTGTAGAGTATGCAACCAGGGAAGTAGGGGAGTATGTTTGGCGCCCATACACCCGAGAGGGCGGGAGCTTTAACACAAGATCAATTGGACAGAACTTCTATTTCTTGTAAACAGCACCACAACCGGCTGGCATTGGATGGATGGTAAAAAAACAAAAATGTCGTCAAATGGTTAGCCACAGCTGAAAATTCACGCTCCAGTGATTTGGGCGAGTGTGCATCCAACGAGTCTAATTAGTTGGCTAGATAATCTTTCCGATCGATCGACCCTCCGGATGTTCACTTTTTGAGGTCTTCTAAATCCAATAAGATCAAATTTATTTATACTTTTTTAATCCTAAGTATAAGTATACAGTAGTTTTAAAAATATAGTAATCAAGTTAGAAAAACATGATTATCCATTATGCAAAAAGAGACGATCCGGAAGGTTGATTTGTCTAAGCTCTAAGGAATTTCAGCAATAAATTGGTAGACCAATGAAATTTCAGGCAGAAGTACAATGTTTTGCTTCCGAATCACCTAGCCTCTAAACCCCTATATTTTCGTGTATTTATGAAAATAAAGAAGGATTATTAAAGTCCATAGAATCTATATTATTTAATTAATCAAGTATGTTAGCAGGTATTTGGACAGGAAAGTAGCAAATCAAAAAAATTTCATTGATTTACGCGAGGTTTCGCCAATTTTATTTAGCCTCATCAGGTTTAAAAAACACAAAAAGGAGTGTTTCAGAGAAATTATAAAAGTTAGATTTTTTACATCATCAGGAAAAAAATGATGTAACTTTTGTAATTTTTCTAAAATTCTACTTTTTGTGTTTTTAGACGCCTGATAAAGCCTAAATCGATGAGAATTTTTTGATTTGCTACTTTCTCGTCCATACCTGGTAACATATTTGATTAATAGAGAAGGATGTTTCTATTTAATGCTAATATTTCACTAATTTCTTTATATTATTATATAATTGTAAATTATAATGAGAAGATGGAGACACTGTTAAATTGTAGTTTAATTGAATCCCTTGGAAAATTGTATATATATATTAGTTTAAAATGAATGAGGATAATTTGTTGGAGGATTTTCTCTAGCGTTTGCCCAGAAGTTGGATATATATTTAATAGAATAAATAAAATAAATAAATAAATTATTAATAAAATAATAAGTATTATGATTTTTTTTTCAAGAAAATTCAGCAATCGATTATTTTTTGAAATTTTATAAAACTCTTTCTAAAGTAAAGGAATTAAAAGCCCTCAACTCTCTCTTTCTATGCAAATGAATGAATCTTTGTTTCGAAGTCGAATGTGAGGAGGAGGGCGGATCTGGTCTAATAAGGAGGCAAAGGGTGGTTAGTGACAGACAGACAGACACAATCTCGCCTTAGGCGACTATCTCGGTCAAATAAAATGGACGAATCAGGCACAAGGGGGATTTTCGAAATTTGAATAATTTCTATTATCTCTTCAGATAGTATAAGAAAAATTCGCCTCTTCGATGAGTTAAATGAAAAAACAAGAACATGAAATAGTAATTACAAATTGACGTTTAAGCATTTCTATTAGAAGGAAATATAGGGAAAAATAAAAAGGTGGTCCCGAGCAAGTTACCATTTTGCATTACAACATACATTTTGGACTATTTGTTTTCTTATATAGTCATAAAATATAAAAATATCTAAGAAAAAATTTTTTTTATTATTTCATTTATCTAAAAAGAAGTTTTTTCAAAGAACTAGTGAAGAGGTAGGTATTTTTAAAATAAAAAAATCGGTTTAGACACAAAATTTGAAAGTGCTAAGAAACTACTAAAATAATCGACTCTAAAATAAAAAAAGAATTTTAAACATTGGTCAATACTTTCATTGAATTTTTAAAATAAAAATCTTTATTTTGAAATAACAAATTTCAAATTTGCCACCCTCTTTCAAGGCTTCAATTTCAGTTTTCAAGTCTTAATTAAAAATTAAATTTAAAATTGTATCAACGTAATTAGATATTAATATTGGTCGTTCTATTTTTTCTATCCTTTAAAAACTTCCCTGCCATTTAACTAATCTAATCATTTTAGCTAATTAGATAAGAAATATAAGACTACTTTGTTGGACCCGATCGTTTTACAGTCCTGTCGGGAATAATTATTTCCTTGCAAATCGGATATTAATAAAACTCAGCATCTATGGAAAATTTGAATATCTCAAACCTGACAAAGATACACGTACAACTTTTGTATTATTTATTGAATTATATAATAACTAAAATCAAAATTTTATAGCTAGATCTTTTTTAATCAAATTTAGGGAACGCGGTGTTGGTTTATAGTGAAACATTGTTAAAATTAAATTAGGTTGGAGTTGGTGGTGTTTCAAAAGGAGAAAAAAATTAAAATACAAAGATTTTTTTAGTTTACTTTATATTTTTCTCTCTCGCTCATCTTCAGGAGAACATTGACTAGATTTTTTTTACATTACCATACAGGGTATGGTCAAGTATGATCAATCAAAAGTGTTTCTCAGTGTTTTTCAGTTTTTTCTTCTTTTTTTCGAAATATCTCAAAAACGGCTGAAACTATTTTGATTAGAAAAATTGGGCGAAACCATGGCATTTCGTTCTACAAAAAAGCTCTAATAAGTGAACATCGAAAAAATTATATTTTTCGAGATAATAATTGTTTTGTCTAAATGTCTGTTAGTATGTCTGGTTGTCTGGTTGTTAGTTAGTTAGACCGCGCATTACCAAATTTTTGTGGACGAGCTAGCTCAAAAACTAGTGTGAATATCGAAACCAAATTTTAGACGTAGTTTTGGTCCATTGTGATTAAGAGCTGATTAGATTTTGGTACACATCGACTCAAAATTAAGGAGGAGGGGGGGGTTAAAATAAAAAATCAAGGCCGTTTGAGCAAACTCAATCAAATTTTGTATACATAATCACTGGACCCCCAGGAGTCTAAAAATGCAAAAACTAACCGCCTAAATGAAAATCTTGGCCATATACCAAACTCAACCAAATTGTGTATATAGTACATAATCAGTGGACCCCATGAAGTATAAAAATACAAAAACTAACCGCCCAAAATGAGGGGGGGGGGGGGGTGTAGAGTAAAAAAATGAAAATTTTGGCCATTTACCAAACTCATCCAAATTTTGTATACATAATCAGCGGGACACCAGAAGTATAATAATGCAAAAACTAACCTCCCCTACATGATTATAAATAATTTTTGGGGCCAGGTTGTATGTTAAAGTCAAGTGGATGGCCACATCAGAACACGTCAGCTTATTTAATTTTATTCCAGTGCTTTTTTAATTTTCTAAAATTTCTAAAAACAAATTTTCATGTTTCAACTGTCTAGTTTTAAAATTGGTAATAAACGAATACACCCATATACACACAAAGAGACATTTTCTAAAATCCATTTTTTGGACTCAGGAGACCTTGAATCGTAAATATTTATAAATATCTCAGGTTCGAATTTTTCCATGAAAACAAGATTTCCATTTCTTTATATAGGAACCTTTGTTTCTATTTGACGTGTAATGGAAATAAAAAAAAGGAGATTTTAGAGGAAAAACTTTATGCATATAAAACAATACAATTTTTTTTTCTACTAAATTAGGTAATCCAGGCCAGAAATATACGCTGGATTAGATGGATATTGTACATATATGCGAATCTCTTTCTCATCTTGTTTTGTTCCACTGAGTGGGAGATTATCTCAACTGTTATTTGTCCTCTTCAGCAGAACAGCTTTCATATAATATTAAATATATATGTATGGAATATTTTCGAATTAAACACATAAAACTTTGTACTATATTTGCTTTGGCGATTTCCATAATGAAAATGTAACCAAAGTTTTATATATTTTCGTTTTTAATTTTTATTAACAAAATGAAATTTATTAAAAGATGAAAAAAAAAGTAATTATGGGGGTTTTTCGGAAAAACCAAATATACATATATACGAATAAATGTAATATTTTTCTTTCCATGTTTATTTTCGGGGGAAAAAGATGTAAAAAAAAATCAAAATATTATAATAAATGAGAAGAATATTCACTCTTCTAAAAGGTAAGAGTAAAATTTCATATTCATTGAATTTTTAACCAAAGCATAATAAAAATTGAGTTATGAGTGATAATAAAAATGAAACACTTATTTGATTTCTTTCCTTCTGTTATTATTAAACTTAAATAATGTCATTTAAAGTAATGAAAATGCATTAAGTTACTAGGCAATCAAATATTAATGATATAAGGGGCAAGTGTAGACACTTTTATTTTTATTCATATTTATTTTTAGAATATATATTGAGCTCCAAAATTCACCAGGTTTTAATGTAAATTTAAACACCTGGCGTAGTTAAGGTCAAATGCCACATATGAAAGATGCCGTTGTCTCCATAACTATACAATTCTATTTAACGATTCGATTTTTTTTTTTTAAGTTTTTTCGAAAGTTAAAAAGCCTAAAATCACAATCAATTTTTTGTTTATGAAATACAAACATTTTGGCATTAGAATGAACTAAGTACGATCTTTTACCTTCTTGATTGTTTGATTGATTGATTGATTGATTAATTTATTAGAAAACATTGTATCTGTAAGGCCAACTAGGCCCTTTTATATACAATTTTAGACCAATTTAATTACACAAAAATTACTAGATTTAATATAAAAGAAAAAAAAATGAAAAAAATAGCTAAAATAAATAAATTTATCGTGTACTTTTTAAATTATATTAATATTTAATTTTGAAATATATATTGAGCTATTAAATTAACATTTTTAAATAATGTCTGCTAATTATCAACCCTCGGCGAAGGATAGAACAAATGTGACAAATAGCTAGTCCCATATAACCCATATAAACCCATATAACCCTTCAAGAGCTTGCTGTTTAATGATTCGATTATTCGCATTTTTTTTTTTTTTTTTTTTTAATTTTAAAGCTTAAAATCAAATGATATAAATAGTTCTTATTTTTTGAAATACAAATATTTTTTCGCTTGAATAAAAAAACTTCCTACGACCTTAATTAATATTACTGTAGATATGAAATTTCAGAGATACAAAGAGAAAATATCATTTCAAACAAAATTTTAGGGGCCGTCCATAAATTATGTCACACATTAAGGGGGGGGGGGGTATCTTAGATTTGTGACAAATTGTGACAGAGGGGCCCGGGGATCTTAAAAATTGTGATGTCACAAAAGTCAAATTAAAATTTTTAAAAAATTATAGAGTATAAAAGTGATAGTGTGACGTCATAATACAGGAGGGGCTCAATAAAAATGTGACAGAATGTGAAACAGGGAGGTCTAAAACTCTTGAAATTCGTGTGTCGTAATTTATGGACGGCCTCTTAGGGTTAGAAAATATTAAAAATCATTTTAAAATATATAATTTTTTACTGTCGGTGTGTGTCAAAATTCAAGAATGCAAAGTCGTAAAAAGTTCCTGCTGACACCAAAAGGTTTGTATTTTTTTTAAGCAAAGACTGATTGACTTTCTATTTATAAAACTTATAACATAGTTGAAAAATGCAAAAATAATCAGATCTGCTAATCCAGATTTTTAGGGTAAATCTTCATAGACAGAAAAAAATTTTAAAATTAAAATTTTTGCAGTTGAAGATTTAGTGGGAATTTTACTAATTCGAAGGATTTTTCGGATTAGACTACCTATAGTGAATATGGGGAAATTAATTACTTTCTATTCATCACTTATGCATCACTATTCACAGGGCCATTTACAATCATTGATAGATAAAGAGAATCAAAACGGTGAAACCGCCTTTGTGAATAGAGAAACCAACTGATTCGAATAGGAAATTTTAATTAATATCCCTATTTTCACCATCCGTGGATATGCTGAAAAGAGAAACTCCTTCCAAATCAAAGTTAAAAAAAAACAATATTCTACTAATTAAAAGTTTAAAATATTAATTAAAATAATTTTCATTAGGAATGGATGAGCGAATTTAATTTAAAAAATAATTTTTTCATTACGGTGTGCTTCAAAAGATCAAATATATACGTTCGAAGGGGGGAATTTTTGACTTTGAGTATTTTAAATTTTTACATATTAAAGCAAGCCTTTCGTTTCCCGAGACAGGATATGCAATGCTATATACGTATATTGTATATTTGTAATGGTTTCTTGAACAAAACTACAGGTGAGCGAGGGTACGTTTGATTTGTCTAAGCTCTAAGAGATTTCAGCAATAAAGTACTAGAACTAGACCAATGAAATTTCAAGCAGAAGTACAGAGCTTTGCTCCCATCACCTAGCCCCTACCTGCCCCTATATTTTCGTGTATTTATGGAAATAGAGAAGGATTATTAAAGTCCATAGCATCCATATTATTTAATTAATCAAGTATGTTAGCAGGTATTTGGAAAAGTAACAAATTAAAAAATTCTCATCTATTTACGCGACGTTTCGCCAATTTTATTTCGGCTTCATCAGGCGTCTAAAAAACACAAAAAGGAAAGTTTCAGAGAAATTTCAAAAGTTACCTTTTTTTTTACATCAGGAAAAAAAATGATGTAACTTTTGTAATTTTCCTAAAATTCTCCTTTTTGTGTTTTTTAGACGCCTGATAAAGCCGAAATAAAATTGGCGAAACGTCGCGTAAATCGATGAGAATTTTTTGATTTGCTACTTTCCCGTCCAAATACCTGCTAACATATTTGATTAACAGAGAAGGATGTTTCTATTTAATGCTAATATTTCACTAATTTCTTTATATTATTATATAATTGTAAATTATGATGTGAAGATGGAGACACTGTTAAATTGTGGTGTAATTGAATCCATTGGAAAATTGTATATATGTATATGTTAAAATGAATGACGAAAATTTGTTGGAGGAATTTCTCTAGCATTTGGCCTGAAGAAGGACCATTGAGGATCCGAATCGTCAACGGAAGGCTTATTAAATATATTGAACCGAGATTTTAGTCCCAATTTATTTCCATCTATACCTAAAAAATATAAATTATTTAATTAAAAAAAAAAATTTCATTACGGTGTGCTTCAAAAGATCAAATATATACGTTCGAGGGGGGAAATTTTTGACTTTGAGCATTTTAAATTTTTACATATTAAACCAAGCCTTTCCTTTCCCGAGACAGGATATGCAATGCTATATACGTATATTGTATATTTGTAATGGTTTCTTGAACAAAGCTACAGGTGAGCGAGGGCACGTTTCCTGTCACAGGAGGCACAGGCCATGACACCCTCATTCTTAAAAACAGGGCAACTTCCTTTTTTTATATAAAACATGTGTGAAAGTTTATTCCATGTAAAATAAATTTGAAATCATAAATTTCAACCTTTCAAGCTACAATGGAGAATATTGTTCCCGAAGAAATGTTCTGAGAAATTCTTCTTTGGGGTGGTTTCACGGTGTGTTCCCTAGTATTTGATGAGCTGAGACTTGTGTCTTAGGTTTTTTTCCATCAATAAATCAAAATCAGTAAAAGAACTGTTAGGTATATTTCAAATTTCAAGTTTTTACCTTAAGACCTACAAGTCAAGGGCAGAGAAGACGAAAAGATAGACAGAAAAAAATAAATACTTAAATATATGTATTTTTCAGAGGAACAGGAATAATAATAATAATAATATTTATTTATTTTTGAATAGACTGTCAATACAAATACAGTATACAAAAAGTTTTTAGAATCACAAAATTGTGATTCTTATGCATTAGAAATACATCAAAGAACAAACATCAAAAGTACACAAATATATTTTAAGCTTATAGATAAATTATAATAATAATAAGTGTTATATTAAATCATCAATTGCAACGTTTCGCTGTTATATTACAGCTTCCTCAGGCTCTACAAAGAACAAATACAAGCAAATTACTTAAACTCTCTCAAATTAATCCAAACAATTTTGAAGTGAAACTTCTTAAGCGACGTTTCTGTTTGAACATTTTTGTTACAATAAAGGGGAAATGACTCAATGGAGGGGAAATAATGGACAAGCATTTAGTCCGAGAAAAGAAGAATGTGTTGGGTATTCATATAATATATACAATCACCTTAATATTTTTTTTTTTTCTAAATACTTAATCAGTTCATTTAGCTTTGTAGAACCTGAGGAAGCTGTATTAAAACAGTGAAACTTCCTATTTGATGATTTAATATAACACTTATTTTTGTTCATTTTACTCTGAAAAATTGATATATGATATCTAATATTTATATATAAATATATACTTGCGTTTTTTTCAGAATTTCGCTTGGGAACTTAAAAAAAATAAGTTTAAAAATCGCATCGCTAAAATTAATGTCCTATGTAACCTAAAAAATAATCAGCCGGCATTATGGTTTTTTATTTATTTCGTATGGCAGATACAGTAAGGGCCAGTTGTATGTCGGTTTGTAAAGTCTTTGTTAAGTTGACAAACAGTCAAACCAAATGCCCGGCCGAATGGCCAATCAGGTGAAAGTATGTGTGTGTGTCATCTGATTGGCCATCCGACCGGGCATTTTGTGAATACTAAGGTTTGACCGTTGTTTAACAAAGACTTTACAAACCGAAATACAACCGACTCTGAGTCGAACAATATGGCATCATGGTGACCCTGTTTGAGGCTTGAGGAGATTTCAAGTCTACTTCCAATGTTTCTTTCTTATTAATGCCTTTTGCTCAAAAGACAAGACGTTTCATGCATAATTTATCATACTAAAAACGGATCCCTTAATTCTGAAATTTATTTATTTATTTATTTAAGCCTTTATTGAGGTACAATTTTGATAAATATATTTACATGAATTTATAATGATAATTATGGTGGATTGCTTTTATAAATAAATAAGTATTTACAAATATATTGATAGAGATTTTCTTTAGGAGACGGACTGGTATAAATATGCAATTGGATGTTGATGAAAGCAGTCCACGGTGGTTGTAAAAAAATAAGACTATAGAGGTTTTATTATTTTACATTTATTTGTTAAACCCAATAAATGTAAAATAATAAAACCTCTATAGTCTTATTTTTTTACAACCACCGTGGACTGCTTTCATCAACATCCAATTTACAAATATATATTTACAGGTGTAAATTGTACCAGGCCCGTTTTGAGCATAGACCCCTCCCAATTTCTTCGATTCAAATCTTCTTTTTGCAATTTCTCAAAAAGAGATAACAATCTGAAATTATCATATTATAAATTTAGGATTTACTTAATTTGTCCTGATATTTTTGCTATAGTAACTTTTTCATTTCTATGGACTGAATAAATAACTTTTTTAATGAAGTTATCACAAGATGAAATAAAATTCTTTTAAAAATTTTCAAAGGCGAAAAAACACTCTGGTTTTTATATACTCTACATATATATATTTGTCTCCTATTTTTCATTTGGTTTATTCATGATCATGTCACTGTATTGTATCCGTACATCAAAGGGTGAGTAAATGCTTATTTAAAGGATGATTGGCTTTCAGAGATGTCTCAAAAGCTCCTTTTATATCATTCATGAATTGAGTAATTTAATTAAAATTTTACTTATTATTCTGTCAAGCTAGGGGAACGTTTCCCGGGTCGTGGGTGAAAGGGTTTTGAATAGATAAGAATCTTCAAAAAGAAACATTTTATAAATTGTTATATTATTTTATGAAATATAATAGAGCATGTATTATATTTCAAACCAAATTTTAAGGGAAGTGAATCAGTTCATTTTAACATAACTTAGGTTTTATGCAGGTAGATATTATATTTCACAAATCCTCCGTTTTCAGTGAAAGTGAAATTTACCTTATTAATAAAGGGAACGTTTATTTAATTGAAAAGATTTTGTTTTCTCTTTACGAACGTTTATTCATAATTTTGCTTTACTGTCAAGCGCAGTAGTTTTTCACATGGTTGCCGACGTTGAAGGCAAAAAAATTATAATAAACTTTGTATTAAATAGAATTTTAAGTATACCAAAACATTATATTTAAAGAGAATTTCCGGTTTTGCCGTTAAGACATTCATGTGAAAATTACTGAGGCCTATTTCAAAAGTACCAGAAACTTAACCAGCCCTAGCCCCTGGGGGGGGGGGGGGGGGGGGATTTAGTTACTTTCTATATAAATGAAGTATAATATGCTAGACTATGTTAAATGTTTCATCATTCGTATCCATAGAAAATTAGTAACTAGAATAGTAGGCATTTGAATAAAATTAAAAACACAGAGTTTTTTTATTAAATGGGCCTGAAGTTTCGTCAGTTTATTCTGACTTCCTCAATGGCTCAGATGTTTTGTCTTATTTTGAAATTGATTTTTGACAAAGAGTAATAAAATGGGCCGCTGAGGAAGTCAGAATAAACTGACGAAACGTCTGGCCCATTTAATAAAAGAACTCTGCGTTTTTCATTTTATCAAATTCCTTACTATTTTTATTACTAATAAATTAAAATTCTAAACGATAAAATATTTTTTTTTTAAATTATTTGTCACCATGAACCTTCGTGAATATAGCCTCAACAAGGAGAACTAAAGTAAAACATAATTTTCAGTAATGTTTTGGTCCAAGTAAATGTTTTTGAAATTAATCATCCCTCGACAATGGATTAACAACGTTTAGAACTAAATAAATTTGTTATTTCCATCTCTTCTTCTCTCATTTAGTTTCCCAGAGATTCTGGTGGTCAAATATTTGAAAAATTGAATTTTCGCCAAAATGCTTTAATTTTTAATAAAGAATGAGACAAAAGTTTGGGCAACAAGAGAAAAAACACAGGGAGGTAGTTTTTAGGGTTCCGTTTAAAAAATGAAACGGAACTCTGTAATGAAAAAACAAAATTGCGACTTCCATTGTAGCTTGTAAGCTAAATCTAGGTACAAACTTCAAATTAGGAAGTTACGTATCCCCTTAAATCAAAAATCAAATCAAAATTTTAATGGAATGATTATTTTGGAAAGAGTCGAATTTTTGTTTATTTTATTTATTTTTTTTATTTTTTATCTTAAAATCTAGTTAAGTAGAATTAGGTTTAGTTTTTTTTAAATTTATTTCGATTTAAAATGTCGGTATGAGATGTGTCTTATTTTTCATTTTTAAGTGATTTCTGTAATGCCACCGTTTAAAACTAACAGAACTTAAATTTATGAAAAAATCCACAAATTCACTCATCTATCCTTATCAACAATAAACAAGAACGAATTTGATAATTCACTTTCAGAGACGCAGCCCTCGACCACCGTGGGATTCATCATCAATTTGGTACCTTAGCTATTCTGATTATTAAGGGCTGAAATGTGCGTATTTGTCCAGGATTTAAGGGACTTTCTTTCGGTCCGTCTTATAGAAAATAGTCAAAAAGGCACGCACGTCTATTACTTAGTAGACTAGATTGCTTGTTAAATTCATTCATAGTCTAAGAACATGGGGGGCATGCGCCAATGGCAAGGTTTGAAAACAAAAATATTAAACACACATAACAGATTAAAAATAAATAAATAAATAAAAATACAACCAAATATATATTTAAGATACATCTGACAGACCGATTCAAATTTTTTGATTTCTCAGAGCAAATATAATAATAGAACTTAAATTTATGAAAAAATCCACAAATTCGCCTGGCTTTTATTTTAATAAAAATCAAATTATAAAAATAACTATCAAATTAGAGTTGGTTAATTAAGTATTTAATTTTATGAATTTGCTTGTTTGTTGTTGTTTTTCAGAATGAAGAAAAAGAGATAGAAAAAGAAGTTTGGTGGGTTTTAGTAGTTTCTTGGCGAAGTGGCCAGCCAGACCACCAGTCCAGAGTTTCGTTAGTGTGGGCGCACTTCCGGCGGGGGACAAAGAGCCACTGTTTCCGGAGAAAGAGTGCCTGCTCTTTCTCTTTCCTATCCGTTCACCGACTTATCCACGGCTGATGCACCCGAGCACGCACGCAGCAAGCCCAGGTAACCATTCAATGAAATAAATACACATGAAAAGGCAGGGGAAAAGGATCAAAACAACCGAAATGTCAAGAATAAAGGATCCGTGTAGTGTTTCAAGGGACATTTTGGCTGACTTACCATAAGAGGATTTCGTCTGTGTTTAATAAAAGAAGACAGAAGGACTGACTCACCTGGAACAAAGAAAATACAATAAATTAGAATCATTTTTCATGGCTTCAAGTAAATACGGTCTTTAAAAAAATAATAAATAATTCAAATGTAATTTATTAGTTGAAAAAATATATATAATAAAATACTAGACGATATATTAGAAAATTATATACGATATAATATATCTAGATGTTTAATTGTTTAATATTTTTTTTATTTATGACTAGTTGACGGTCTGGCTTTCGGCCCGGTCTCGACTAGCCCTGGCGGGGAGCGTCTCGTTACGGTTTTTTTTTTAAAACGTGCCAATCTACTTGGCCAAAGATTCAAGATCCACTGCCATCTTTATGTAACTAAGTCAAGTTTCCGGCCGTCCCGCCCTACCTACCTACCAAACACTTTATTTTATTAATATAGAAAGTTATTTTTTTTAATTGCTACATTTCGGCCCTTAGGAAGAAGATTGTGCCAAAGAACAATTGTCAATTTTTAGACAATGCTTTTATTGATAGACCAAATTAATTAAAATTGAGTAAAGCTTAGAGAGATCCCCTAAAATGGCCTCAGTTCTTCAAATTAAAAATACAAACATTTTTACACCTAAACGAACTTTCTACAAGTTTTATTTTAAAATTTTGAAAAATGAGTATTAGAAACCTAGAAAAATAATTATATTGACTTTTTCCACATTACTCAACACAAATATGAATAAAAAATATGTAAAATTTTTACAGTAATAGAATGCCTCTGTGGCCAGGAGAAAATTTTATTAAGTTACTTATTATTATTTATCTATTATTAATATAAATATTTACTATTAAAATTACCAAAAATCAATAAAAATCTAATTGAAAAAAAAAATGGGAAAATCTTTTCTAAATCATTCAATTGATTAAATATTTTAATATTGGCTGTTTTCTAGAAATAGTTTACTTATCTATTTTGAATTTATTTTTTATTTTCTTAAAGTAGATCTAATTAATAATTAAACAGGAAATAAGTATTAAACTTTAATATAAAAATCAGTGAATTAAGAAATTAGATGCAGAAAATTGCATTATAATGTAATGGTCTCGATCCGATATGGTAAATGAATTATTAAAAAGTTAGAGCAAAACAAATATAGCAAAAAAAGGAAGAATATTGAAAAATGCATAAAGCATTTGATTTATAATCAAGGCATCAGTTGGTTGCTCTAAATAATAAATAATGATTCTATAGATTGAATAGAAAATCGTTAAATTATTTAGGTAGGCTATGAAATATTCCGTATCTATAGAATCAAATTACCGATTCAGGATTGAATTACAAAACAGGATCTAAATAGAAAAAAGGTAAAAAAATCAACACCTGGTCATCCAGAAAAAATCTGCAAGCTTTAAACTGGCCTAAAATTTAAAATGAATAAAAAAAACGTGTTTTTTTTGTATTTTTATATTATTTTAAATACAGTTGAAACTCCATGTCTACGGATTGAGTTTCTACAGTTTCCTTTATCATTGTTAAATCTTTCAAGTGTGTGTGCAACTTAGGCAACTTAAAGTACTGATCGTAATAATTAATTACACTAAGCAAGATTTATGCAAGATTGACTTGCTTTCAAATACTCAATTAACAACTTGCTTTTAAAGCCTTTGGCCGAACTTCAAAATCAACTTGCATTTAAATGTACAAATCAGCTTCACCTAAAGATTTTGTGGAAGTCTTGATACAATTTTTGAAAGTGAAACATTTGAACGTATTAAAATTATATAAAACAGGTTAAAAAAAGGTTTGAACCTATTTCCACTTCAGTTATAAAATATAGCATATGGCTTTTCAAATCCCAACTTAAGAGCTTGAAAGTAAATTAAGCAAGTTTAGGTTTTAGATGGTATCATCTAAAACAGGCTGGGTTGACCGATACAAACTTGTATATACAATGTAAATACTTAATTTCGAACGATCATGAACTAAGTTAACAGGAATTGATTTAACAAATTTTTTTCATAAACAAGAATGTGTACTTGGATGCAACAGCGGATGCGAAAATCCTGCACACACTAGTTCATTTTTTGACCACCAGGCGGCCAAATTTTAAGCCACGCCTTTCCCAAAGTTCTCAATTGATAGGCAACCGAGATCATGAGATTTATTTTAATTTTAGACACTCCGTTTTGACCGTTGTTATATAATTTATCATGATGTGATTGTTCAAAATAATCGCCAATGTCACTCAAAGAATTTAAAGGTGTACATTTATTTAGGTATTTTTTTTTTAATAATTTTTTTGGTCGAAATCTTACGAAAAATTTTAATTAAATGACCATTAGTTTTCCTACAATTAGTTTAGCAAATATTAAAAAATAAGGACATATGTCTTGATCCGCTTTGTACACGTGAGTCTTGGAGAGGCCTGTCGTAGGACTAGCTATATTCGTTCGATAGGGTTTCTTTTTTTTAGAAGAGGCACCTTAAAATATAATAATAATAACATTAACTTTTGATTAAAGCAAGAAATAAATATCTCTTTTTGAAAATAAGATAGAATTTTTTTTTCAAAAATACAACTCGCGGTAAAAATCGAATTATTTACGAAAAGAATTTAGTTTTTAAGGTCTTAAATTCTTTGATTTTAGTATGATATTTTTATATTGACGATCCCTCTGATAATGCAATATAAAAATATTCTACTAAAATCAAAGAATTTAAGACCTTAAAAACTAAATTCTTTTCATAATTAACTTTTGTATTTTGGATATAAAATTTTTAATAACTTAGGGAAAAATTTTCAATTTCATGTTTATTACCTATAATATTATCTATTTTATTATGTATTTGAAGATTCTACTCATCTCTCTTAAAGTTATAAATAAATAAATAATTGCCAAAGTAATGAATTTTTGTACCGATCGCTTCTCTTTATCGATTTTCCAAAAATAATTACGTTAAGTGAAAATTTCAATTCAAATTGAAATTTACTGTCGTAGAAATGATATTCATACAATCATAATGAATATAGATAATTTATAGCATGGCATTGAAAATGCTATTTGTATTAGAGTAGGTAGTTCATTTTCAACAAAAGAACTATTATCCATGCATTTCCATAGAACTATAAAAATTTTCAATTAGAATAATTGTAATAAGAATTATATTTGTTTTAGTTTGTTTGTGTTTAAAACAATTAGACGAGATCTTATTTGTTTTTCATTTTCCCGATGAAAGGGTTTAGATATGGGATAGGATAAGTTCTAGGATAATCATAATGCATTAAGAATAACAACCAAATGCTTTCACTTTGAAGCCATTTCGAAATCAGTTCAATTATATCTTACGATTATAAATGTCAATATTAAATTGACATTTCTGATATGATCTATAGAGCATAATATATAACTTTATATATATAATGGTCGAATTCTGTCTAACATGACAGACAATTGAATGCCATATTTCTTGACAGCAGTTTGTGAAACTAAAGAGGTCGCCATTCATAATAAATATAAAGGGTTCCTTCTCTAGATCTACCATTTTATTCCACTGATAATTAACTAAGATCAGTGAAAAAAGATTGGTCGATTGGATAATTTTCCTCTTTATTCAGGTATATAAAAGCGGGTGCTACAAAAGTTAATGTATTGGAAAAAGAAGATGAAAAGATGGGGATGTATTTTGCGAAAAAAATATTTTGATAACATTGAATAAAACGTAATTGCTCAGAACACCGCATCAAAGCAACAAAGATAGCAGGATTGATTAAAACTTACATGACGCGGAAGTAAGTTGTTCATTATGTTGCCAATACGTGGATTGATACAATTAACCCAAGTACGCTGATGATAGCACCCTCCACAACGCTCAATCCTTACTAGACAATCGCGCAAACATAGCCTCCTCAATAAATTCAGATTTAAGCATGCTTAAAAAATGGGGATCTCACAATTTGGTCAACTTTAATGCTAACAAAACACAATGCTGCCTAATTTCTAGGCGCGCAGATAAGAACCTTCCGGAAATTTCCTTTGATTCGAGCTCATTGGAATTCAGTAATAAAATATCAATGTTAGGTGTCACCTTAGGTTCTGACCTCTCTTGGAATGACCATATTATCTCAGTAGCAAAAGCTGCAGCATGTAAGCTTGGCTTTCTTTTCCGAACCAAACGATTTTTCACCCTCACTCAACTCCTTATATTATACAAGGCTCAAATTCGCCCCTGTCTTGAATATTGCTCGCATTTGTGGAGAGGAGCCTCCAAGTATTCTCTTAATACCTTAGATGCAATTCAGAGGCGAGCTATCAGACTGATAGGCGATCCTACATTAACTGACACTCTCGACTCGAGCAGCCCATCGTAGATCTGTCTCCGCCCTTTCCCTTTTTTATAGATATTACCATGGCTTTTTTTCTGACGAAATAAAATCGATAATCCCACCAAAGGCTTCATTTGCGCGAAATACACGATTTTCTAAAATTCAACACCCCTACGCTTAAACTAGATACTAATCGAACAAACGCATTCGCCAATTCATTTATCCCTATGACATCTAGAGACTGGAACTCTCTTCCCCCGACCGTCTTTCCAGCTACTTATAACCTTCAATCTTTCAAGACCAGCATCCACAGATACCTTCGACTGCTACCCAATCCCTAAATCTCCCCTTATCTTCACGTTACAAGGGTCCACAACGGACTTCAGAGGTTGTACCTTCTTGGTGCAACTTCTTCTTGTATCAATATCATTATAAAAAAAAAAAAAAAAAAAAAAGTATAATTACCTACAATATAGACAACCTAGAGTAGAGCTCAGATTCATGAATCATTTCTAGTGAACTCAAGGTTGCCGATGCTACAGTCGAACAAGGTTATATTCCGGCTATTCGAACATGGGATAGATAAATGAAAAGAAAGTAATCTGGATTTTTTTTTGTATTTTCTCTAGATGTGACAATTATCTGACAATTACACATTCTAGACGTTTTCAAACTCCGAATCAAGGAAAATATTATTGGGAGCAGTGCTGCCGCGAGCTTTTATTCAAATGTACTATTCATTTTAGTAAAATGGGTTAAAAAATCGAGCAACTTTATTATTATTATCATGTCTAAGAATTTTGTGTGGTTTCAATTCCAAAAATCTTTGAAACTCTTTTAAAATATTTACTCTTTTAGAATTATAGACAAAGTGAGAATAAATGTCTTTCATCAAAACTTCAACACCCTTTGGTAGTTTATGACACGCATATGAAACACATAGATTGAAAGAATGGGACGTGCAAACTACAATAATTATATGTGAATGTTCTTTTAACAAAATACTTTGAACTCAATTTAATTGTCTCATATCATAGTCGCACAATTTTTGCATCCAATCCAACTAGATTTTCTAAATTAACTACGACAGAAACTAAATAACCTCTTAAAACTTCATAAATACCCTTTATACCTTATATTGATATTTTAAAGCTTATATTTTTTAGGACGGTAATTTAGGTATCATAAATGTACTACCTTTGAGATATTTTATGGAGTATAGGTACTAGAAACTAAATTATTTTAACCAAATGTTTTCTACATTTGATTCAATCACGAATCAACTGTAGGGAATTTTTGTCAAATAATGAGTGAAAATAATATTTGAACTTATATATTTCTAACTTGAAATAATGATCTTAAATTTTTTATAATTTTTCTAACTGATATGACAAAGAATAATTGACCTATCAATGAGAAGTGTTTTGACCGCACTTTATTTGAAAACGCAAAATGACGGATTGTAGCTAAGTGGATCACATCTTTTTTCTCTCTTGGTCCAGACTTAAGACTCCACAGACTTTATTTAATAGCATAATCCGCAATAGTCTCGTGATAAAATATCTTTTTCAAATAAAGCGCGGTCAAAACACTTCTCATTGATAGGTCAATTATTCTTTGTCATATCAGTTAGAAAAATTATAAAAAATTTAAATTATTTTAATGTTAATGTACTAATGTACTGTAAATAATCCATTTGTACTGTAACGGCAGCACTGATTGGGAGAGAAAGAAAGATCAGAAAATTTGATTTTCCAAAACTGATTAAGAATTAATTATAAATTATGGATCAGGGGTTCTTAAACTTATGTAGTCTAAGGACCTCCTCTTGTATAGGTAAAAAAAATACATTAAAATAACAAAAATTATATAAAAATCACAGAACATAATAATACCTAATAATAAAGTAAAGAAAATTTAAAAAACTAAAAAAAATTTTTATTTCAAATATTTTTTGCCAAGAATATATACCAATCTCCATTAACAAAAATAATAATAATAAAAATATATTTTTTTAATGCTCCACTCTTCTTGCATTTTTATCATCTTCTTGAACTGTTTGCAACCATTTTTTAGAATTTCGCTGACCCACAGGGGTCATTGTTATAAATTATTTATTCTGTCTGTGTTTATCATGAACATTCACCAGTGTTTTAGTGTGTGTTTAGGGTCTACATTTAAATTATAAAAGAAAAAAATTGGGCATGTATTGGCTAGTTTTGTTAACTATTCGAAGTTGTAAAAGCAAAATTAAGACTAATGACTATATATAGTGTTACGAGAATTTGCTTTATAAGATATGGATGGTCAGGAAAATTTATTTGGTCCAAAGAGATGTAAGTGAAAAAAGCTTAAAAATTATGTATTGACAAATTTGTTTTTGATAGCTCAAAATTGAAGTAATGAGCGTAATTTGAGCAAATGATGAAATACTCTACTGATTTATAAGTTCTTTTATGAATTTTTTTTTTATTCTCTCTATAGAATAGGGGAGGGAGGGGTTCTTGCATTATGCGAGTTATTTATAATTAAAATTATACATTTTTGAAAATTGATATTTAATTTCAAAGTATAATTTATAGACAAATACGAGTATTTTAATAAATATTTTAACTCCCTAACACAAATAATTCAAACGAATAATGTATTTGAATGAGTTTTTCATAAATAGAAATTTAAAATTTTGATTTCTCTCAATACTAAATATTTAATAAATGTTAAATTATTGTAATTTGTTGTTGTTATTGTTGTTGTTACACTTTTATTCTTCATATATTCATATTTCATTTGACAGGATTAAAATTGAAGGTGGTTTCAAGTGGAAATTGATAAAATTTAATTGGTTCAATTTGCACATAATTAGGTGGAGTTTAATAGCATCACGTGCTCGTATTATATTTTAATTTTAACTAAACTAACTAGAGAAGAAGAAGCAAAGGAAGAAGAAAAAGAGAAGTAAGAAAGCAAAAGGGGTAAGTTCAGGAAATAGGGAGCTGCGCCGATTTTTCCCTTAGATTTATCTAATTAAAAAGGGTGTCATTCCAATTACTGTTTGATATAGAGTAAAAAAGAAATCATTTTTTATTCACTAAAAATATTTTTTTTTTTTACTTTATTTTTGAATAATAATCATTCAATATTTTTCTGCATTTTTAATTCTATTTTGAGTAGAATAGTAAAAAATTTAATTTTTTAATGATAATATTAGGAGATTAATCATTTGTTAATCTAATTAAAAGAAATATTAATATCTATATACTCTTATTAAATGATATTTTTATCGATTCTAATACAAGAGTATTTAGAGAGACCAAATACACTATTTGTTTTGATGATATTAAACGAAAATATTTAATTTTTACACCCTCGAAAAAATCTGAAATGAATACAAAGGGTTCCTTCCCCCTGTGGTCTCAATCTTTGGTTTTCATAGAAAAATAAACTATCAATTCTGAAGATATTTTTATCGATTCTAATACAAGAGTATTTAGAGAGACCAAATACACTATTTGGTTTGATATTAAACGAAAAAATTAAACCTTTTCACCCTCGGAAAAATCTGAAATGAATTCAAAGGCCCCCCCCCCCCTGTGTTCTCAATCTTGGATTTTCATAGAATAATATATATACACGGAAACTTTGGCTACAAGATCACTGTGGACCCTTCCACGAGTCTCCATTAACTTATTGAAAAATATAATATTAATTCCAAAGATATTTTTATTAATTCTAAAATACAGTGTTGAGAAAGAATAAATACGCTATCTGTTTTGATATTAAGCCTAAAAATTAAACTTTTTCACCCTCAGAAAAATCTGAAATGAATGCAAAGGGTTCCCTATGCTCTCAATCTTTGATTTTCATAGAAAAATAAACTATTAATTCCGAAGATATTTTTATTAATTCTAAAATAAAGAGTATTTAGAAAAAATAAATACTCTATTTGTTTTGATATTAAGCCTAAAAATTAAACCTTTTCACCCTCAGAAAAATCTAAAATGAATGCAAAGGTCCCCAGGTTCTCAATCTTGGATTTTCATAGAAAAATATAATATTAATTCCAAAGATATTTTTATTAATTCTAAAATACAGTGTTGAGAAAGAATAAATACGCTATTTGTTTTGATATTAAGCCTAAAAATTAAACTTTTTCACCCTCGAAAAAATCTGAAATGAATACAAAGGGTTCCCTATGGTCTCAATCTTTGATTTTCACTATTAATTCCGAAGATATGTTTATCGATTCTAATACAAGTGTAAAAACTCGGCTCCCTCACTAACCCTACTAACACTTTACTGATGTGCTGTCTAAATGGGCTTTGTTCCCGGTGACAATAAATAAATAATAAAAATAAATAAAATACAAGTGTATTTAAAGAGACCAAATACGCTATTTGTTTTGATATTACCTATGTACTTTTATAGTAGGGCGCCATGGAAAAATTTTAAATGAATAAACACCCCGCGAAATTTTGTGAACCCTTGACATAGAGTGTATAGTGGATAAACACACTCGCGTTTCAACATGAATTTGAAAGAGAGAAATAACTTTAATCGCTGATATTAAATTGAATAAAGTTGCCTGGTGAAGTTGATGAAGGGCACCATCATCATCAATATCATTTAATTAAAAAAAAAGCAGGGTAAGGACCCAACACTATATTTTCAAAGAAAGTTTTCCAACTTTGTAATGAAACAAAACGACATAGGATGAAGAGAGAAAAAGATCAATAAAGCTACTATTTTACTTTTGATGATAAAAAAAGAGAGGTTTTGCGATTTTCAAGGATTGGATTGGAGTCGAATGTATTTTTAGATTTAGGTTATGAAATATTGTATGAAAAAGTAATATTCTAAAAGAATAGCAAATCTAGTCTGATAGAAAGGAGGAAAAAAAGAGGGAAAAACTATCTTCTAGAAAGCTGAATAAAATATGAATATAAATGGGAAGTACGAAAAGTATGGTAAGAAAAAGTGTATAAGAAAAGATTTTGATATAAAAAATATATACCTATATATTCAAACTATAATCTGGTTCAAACAGAAATGCACTTTTAGAAACAAATTTCTATATTATATAAAAGAATTTATAGATCTTTAGTTTACCATGCCAACCTACTAGTTGGTGAAGTAATGAAATTCTACAGAAAATTATCGTGTAAATGGAAACAGGAGCCTAAAAATGACTTTCATAGTAAAAAGAAGTAAAGGTTATATTATTAGAGAGCTTTTTTTCTTTTTTTAATGTGTGAGTTTGTCGTTTTTCTAAATAGAAACATAAAATCAAACAAAAATTCAATTGTTTTATATATTGATAAGATTTTGGCTAAAATCATTCCATTTTTTTTTTATGATTTTTATTAAATACAGCTTTTTTCTGTAGACCTTGAAGTTTTGTTTTCAATTAAGTGAAAAAAAGTACACCGAATTAAAAAAATCTGACGACTCCAATATTAATCATATCCACATGTTCTAGCTTTTATTTTGTAAATATTAGTCAAAGAGTCTTGTTAAAAAATCATCATTTTTAAATCTCTTTTCAACACTAAGGTTCTCTAAAAAAACTCTGCCATAAATTATTTCCATTAATACAAATTTCGATTAATACATTTATCTCTTTAAATGAAAATATTATTATCTATATTATATAATAAACGTTCTCCTAGAAAACTGAATAAATATATGTATAAATATGCGAACGTGGTATAATCATGATTTTTTGTATGAAATTCAAATTCTGAGAGTAGATGTAGATTATTTTAAAGCATTGCTTCCCAACCTGAGTGAGGCCTGGGAAAATTTTCAGTAGAAAGTACAAATATTTATTTATGAACATTTTTATGCTTTTTCATGCTATGTATAATTTTTATTTTTTATTTTTAAAAACTGTTTGTAATTAAGTTACTATTCTTTGTGATAAAATATAAAAACGAGAAATAAAAATTATGACGACTAAAATATGTTTTTTTTTTTTTTTGGGGGGGGGGGGGTCCGCGGATCATTTTTTGAGATTTAGGGGGCCGTAGCAATAAAAAGGTTGGGAAACACTGATTTAAAGTAATAAGACGATAGGAAAAAATTATAAACAAAAAGACTATAAATAAATAAATAAAATAAATAAATATTTGTTAACGTTATTATATATATCTATATACAGGATGAGACAAAAAGATGTTAACATTAAATATATTTTTTTTTGCAGATTAAAACATGGCGTCCCGATATTCCATTGAGAAAAGAAGGGTAAATTAAATTATATAAATATATTAAATTAAAAAAATTATCAAATTAAATTAAACACCCATTTAATTATATAATTTTTTTTAATTTTAATATATTTATATAATCAGCTGCAAAGCCCGCCTTCGGCGGGTTTCTTGTTGGCTTGCGGTGCGCAAACCGTCGCTCAAAATCACTCAAGAGTCCAATTCTTGTGAACGACTGTCTTTGTGGAACATTACAGAATGTTTGCGAAGTTTCTAAAAGCTTCCAGAAAGTCTACGGTAGATAGAATACACAGGGGGCGGAGCCAAAAGTGGGCGAAACCGGACAAACCAAGTGAGTCCTTACTGCTTTATTATAAAGTATTGATTTAATTTATCCTTCGTTTTTTCGTGGAATATCGGGACGCCATGTTTTAATCTGCGAAAAAAATATATTTAATGTTTACATCTTTTTGCCTCACCCTGTATATTTCGTTGGCATTTGGAAATAAATATATTAAACAGTGCATAAATGTCGTTTATTTCAAAAAGTTTTAATAATGAACAATGTGACAAGATAATGAACCACAAGTTTGCCAAATGAGCTAATTAATACAAGAGGGATGTACATGATAATGTCACGGTGTGCGCAAGTCACGCCAGATTATTTTTTTAATAGAAAATTGAAATTCAGAGATTGGATGTTGATTATTTAAAAAGGGGAAAAAAATAATAGGCCAAAAAAAAGATTGATCATAAGTTGTTCTCCCTTTAATGGTCAATTTCCTCCCTCACTTTTTGGTTAAGTGAGAAAGGAAAAAAAAGCCGTGATTCAGCAATTAACCATTTTTGAGTGGGTGGTGGAAGCGGAAGACAGAAGAAAGAGCGACAGCTTGAGAGTGAGTCGCGAAGCAAGTAAGTCACGGATCAGAGCTCACGAGGCAGGATCAACGGGAATAAGACAAGGCATATCGCGTTGATCGGCTTGACTCATTGCTTCTTCGGAAAGGTCTGCTGCTGGCTGGCTAGGACAAAAGACCCTCAAATGGAAGATTTAAGCAGTAAAAATCGTTGGAACTTGTTTAGTCAGTCGTGTTGTTTTTAATGGCCTCCTGGTCAGAAGCAGAACAGAACATGTTATGGATGTACACAGGAGTCAAAGCAACGATTAAAGAGCTGATTCTATTTCACAATTGATCATCTGATATTAAGAATTTTTAAGGATTTAGGTGTCGGTTCTAGGTGAAACATTATAAATAACTTATGAGGAGAATTTTCTAGGTTAAGTTTCACAAAAAGTAAATATTAAAACAAATGTATGTTTATTTGTTTGATTCACTCGATATATATTCCGCGTTACTAGCCCATCTTCAGGAGTTCAAATAAAAACTGAATACAAATTTGTAAAAACGTTTAATAAGTAAAATTTTGAGAAAGAAGAGTACATTCAGAAAGTTTCATCAACAACCAGAAGTTAAAGTACGTTCAGAAAATACTTTCAATCTTTTTCTTAAATATAAACAAAATGTTATTATTTAAAATAAAATTAAAAACAAAAATAAAAACAAAAAACAAAATACAAACACAAAATATGTAATCGAATTTAGGAGCCGATTTTTAATTTATTAATTTTAGCCAAATTAGAATCAATGATTATATCTTTGTCAAAGTTCAATTGATTATTGAGAATACTGAATTTATTCAGAAGGGCCAATTTAATCTCAGTTGATTCTAGAAGAAGTTTGGGACCACTTCTTTCAAAATGAATTAGGGTAGGATAAGAAGTTGATATTAAGAGGTGAAATTTTAGTAAAATCACACATAATTAATTATAAAAGAAAAAGGATTTAATTTTTAGGACAAATTCTAAGATATCATTATTGTTCAGTTCCATTATCAGAATTAGATGTGACAAATCAGAGGAAAAAAGGAACAATTAAACACCGTGTTAAAACTTGCGATCAAATGCAACGTTTCGCCAATTTATTGTGGCTTCATAGGGCTCTATACATCTGGGGTGATTTTGATGATTGTGAATGATTCATTTGTATTTGTTTTTTGTATAGAGCCTGATGAAGCCACAGTAAATTGGTGAAACGTTGCAATTTATCGCAAGTTTTAACATGGTGTTTAAATGTTCCTTTTTTCCTCTGATTTTTCACAACAAATTCTAAGATTTTAATAGAAATAGTTTCGACACCTGTGGGAGATGAATCACCTCTGATATCGCAATTTAATAATATTTCTACTAAAATCTTAGAATTTGTCCTAAAAATTAAATTCTTTCTCTTTTAAAATACATTGGTTAATCTGAACCCGAGATGATTTTTTTTTAAAAATATTGCAACTATTTTCCAAAAAAGATCCTCACATCTTTAGTTTTACAATTAATTATTATTATTTATTGAACACGAATAAATAATACGACGTTTCGATTGACTTATTCTGTTGCGATCGTTTTCAAGTATGAGCACCCACTCCGAATTTAGGTGTGGGTGCTTATGCTTATACTTAAGAACGATCGCAGAATAAGTAGATCGAAACGTCGTATTATTTATTCGTGTTCAATAAATAATTACAATTAATTATGTGTGATTTTACTAAAATTTCAACTCTTTTAATAAAATTAATCACAAAAATAAAAGCTTCAAAAGCTTCATTACTGACTGATCATCTGATATGGTAAGAAAATTAATTTTTAGGAAATTATAATATATTTTTTCAATGATTTATTATAAATTCTAACTCACCTTTAAAAAAATAATCCGATCAAGCATTCCCAGAGATCTATCTGTATGTTATATCCCTCAAAATAAATCAGAATTCAAATTTATTTTTATTTGTCGATGTGAAAGAGAGAATGAGAGAATGTGTGGCTTTTTTTGAAATTTTTGAACGCCAACAGGTACAAAAATCACCTAAAAAATTGCCCATTGAGGCCTTCTTTCAGTTTTTTTCAAAAAGAATAAAAAAAAAATAATAATAATAATATTAATTCTACTTAAGGAGGTCTTTACAGGCTTACCCCCTGCATATCCCATGATCAAAAAAATTCCGTTTCAACCCTACAAAAATTCAACAATCCCAAAAATAATTATTTTATTAAAATTTTATTATCATTGTGATTTTGAGGAAAATGAATACATATAGACATTTTATTATATTAGAAGAAATTTTCTCTTCGGAGAGAGACTGACTGGTAGAAATTTTAATTGAAAATTGATGGAAAGGCAGCCCAAGAATAGTGAAAAAATCCTCTGAAATAAAATTGGATATTCATTTTATTTATCACTCAAAAACCAATTTTCCTTCCTACTTTAGGGTTTAAAAACTCAATGACCCCTTTTAAGCCCTGAAGAAGGAGGGAAAATCCTCCGAAACATTGGTTTTTGAGTGATGAAAAAAATAAAAATCCAATATATCTATTTTTTTCACTATCCTTGGGCTGCCTTTCCATCACTTATCAATTAATATTTTATTTTATTTTTAATGATTATTTATAATTTTCAAATGAAAAAAAAGCATTAAGATATTGAATTTTATTTCTTCAATCAGTTAAAGGTATATTTTATTGACATTAGAGTTAATCAATTAATTAGACCTCGAAATATTGTTAGAGCAACTTTTTTTTTTTAAATTTATTTAGTTGAGTTAATTGAACTCAAAAAGTTTTTTTCCTCTTTTTCCCTTTTTATTCGCGATGATGTAATTAAGTAATTAATGAGCTACGGTCGCACTGACCCTTTCTATAACAATTAGTGACCGTGACAGATTTAATTTGGCGAGTTAGTGGCCCAAAGTTGGATTGTATTTTTATTCGACTCTGATTTCGAGGCCTGACACTTTTCTTTGGTTGGAAGCCGCGTAACGAGCTCCAATGACAAACCTTAATCCCGCTAGCCTCAAAAACAAAAACACCAACAACAACAACAGCAAAAGAAGAATGTCAAAGAAATACAGAACTTTTTCTTTACTAGATGAGTGCGTTTTTGGTCACTACTTTCTTCCTTCATTGCTGGCGACTTTGCTTTTAATTAAATAAATACAACGTCTTCCAAATCATTAATTAAAAAAAAAATTTAATAAATCTTATCAATTTTCATTAGATTAGATTTTTTATTTTTTTATTTTTCTCAATCAGTTTATTCCAAGTTCATTTGGAGAGTTTTCAAGTTCAGTGCACTTAAGAGGACAAAACGCAATCCATTTTAATTTTCTTTCCATGAAGTCAAGACCATAAGAGCATAAGGGCATCCATAAAATAAGTCGGACGGTTGTTAAAAAATCCATCATCATGTAATTAAAAAAAGTCAACAAGATCTAATTGGATAAATTTAATTTTAATGGCAATATTTTTAATAATGGAAATTTCAAGTATTTTTTTTTTTTTTTGGCTTTTTCGGATTCAACCATTAGCCATTTTAGGTTACTATATATACATATTAGTTTATTCTCAAATATGTAAGGATCAGATTAAAGTCGGATTGCTGAAAGTCGGGCTTGAACCCGGGCTAGCTTGATTACGATGTACTTTAACCACTCGACCAACCTGAGCCCTAAGTAAAAAATTTTTTCTTAAATTATTCTTTTAAGTGTCATATCAGGTCTTCCTGACGTTTCGGCACCTCTCCACATTTACCTGTGTTGAGTGTGTTTAGCTGTTTTACACAGATATAAGGGACCTACTTTTTAACGCCGGTTCCGAAAGGCTAGTTTGGAGAGGTTGACTAGGCAATTATACTCTTGGTAGTTTGCCATTGCTTTCCAAGAGGAGGCGATTGCAAATATCTGATATGACTCAGTCTCGAACCAGCCTACTTAGAGTCAGCGACCCGACACTCTACCCACTGACCCACAGTCGCCTCATTATGTCAGAATTTATTTATTTAAGGACAATTTTATCAAAGATTTTAGATTATTATGTATATATTTTATGTCAGAAGGTTTCGTTCCATCAGGAGTCAAACCCGAGCGCTAACTTGCTATCTGAGTTCGACTCCTGAGGGGGTAAAACCTTTCAATACGATACAAGAAGAATGTTTTTAATTTGTTTTGCAAAATGTATTTAATATTATCATATATGAATTTTTTTATAATGATATTGATACAAGAAGTTGTACCTAAAAAGTACAACTTCTGTAGTCCGCGGATGACCCTTGTATCGTGAAAATAAGAAGAGATTTAGAGATTGGGTCGGAGTCGAAGGTATCCATGGATGCGGGTCTTGAAAGGTTATATGTAGCTGGAAAGACGGTCAGAGGAAGAGAGTTCAAGTTTCTAGAAGTCATAGGGATAAACGAATTGGGGAATGCGTTTGTTCGGTTAGTAATCAATTTAAGCCCGTAGGGTTGTTTATAACTATAAGCTAATCGTCATGATTTGAGGGAAATTGTTTAAATTTAGAGGAAACATGACTTTAACAAATAAATTGTCATCTAGTCGTATTCTCTGGATATGGAAAAAAAATTTATTATTGTACTGAAAATATTTCTTATTTTTAAATGAAAATAATTTAATTCTGTGGACAATTGGACATATATAATATATATAATAAGAGTGTAAAAGTATAAGAAAATAAAAACCAACATGAATTCATTAAATATAAAACGGCTTTCTTTTTAGTGACTAAATTTAACAAGCTTTATTTAACCTCTCTATTAACATCTCGTGTTTATTTCCCAAGTAAGCAAGACATAGGTCAGATATTATTGCATAATTTTCTTTTTTCTTTTTCTAGAGTACTTTTAAAAATATTTCAACTGAAGAAACACATAGACATAATTTTTTTATTTTTATTTATAATATAAACTATTTTATTTTTTTAATTAAGTTTTCAAAATATATTCTCTTTGTGACTTTTAGTAAATTGTTTTCATAAATAGAGAAAATGATATTTAATTAAACATTACGGTGATTTAAATTTCAATGAGCTAATGCATTTTCTATGTTGTTAAACTAAGGAAATAAAACTACATTCCATGTTTAGTCAGAGAGAATGGTGGTAAGAAATATCGAGAGGATGATAAACAAACTAAGTAGAAACGCTTAATTGAAAATTATAGTTGAAAATTGGAACATTGCTATCACAATTAATTTACTCAAGGCTGGCGATTGGTAGAGAAGCTTATACGGGGTTGCTTGCTGCTTTCATGTTGGCTGTTATTTAATTTCGAAACTTTAAATAGCAATTAGCTATTTAATATAAAAGAGAGAAAGGATTGTGTAAAAGTTGAAACAAAAGTCTTCTAAATGAATTATGTATGATAGGAAAAGATTGTAATCGTCCAGGAAAATTAGGAATTTTGTAATAAATTTTTTACAAATATTTCAAAAATGACTTGAACCATGGGCATTAGGGTGGAGCGAAAAAATTAAAATTTTAGTTTTTGTATGTAATACATAGTTACTAAAAGTTATAACTGATATCTGGTTGTTGTCACATAAAATTAGAGTCATTTTAGTTTTAAAGTTACAAAAATTACACAATTAATTGACACGTTCTGATGTGGCCATACACTTGACTTTACCATACACTTCTGGTTTAGTTTGGTGCAAGGGCCTAGATTTCCATTTTTGCCCCCCCCCCATTTTGGGCGGTTAGTTTTTGCATTTTTAGTGTTCTGGTAGTCCACTGATTATGTATACAAAATTTGGTTGAGTTCGCTCAAATGGTCTAGATTTTTATTTTTTGATCCCTCCCCCTAATTTTCGTGCCAAAAAAAAAATTCGTTATTAGAGGTACATTTTATAGTATATTTCATTTTTCTTGTTTTTTTAGTTTGAAAATATTATAATTTTAAATTTTAACCCCCTCCCCCCTCCCCCCTTAATTTTGGGTCGATATGCACCAAAATCTAATCAGCTCTTATGTAAATATTTCTTGTTAGTGGAGGCCCCCACCTGCGTGGCCCAATAAACGAAAAATAAATAAATGCACCAAAACTACGAGTGAAATTTGGTTTTGATATTCACACTAGTTTTTGAACTAGCTCGTCCACAATATTTGGTAACGCACAGACTAACAGACATTTTGACAAAACAGTTATTTTCTCGAAAAATATAATTTTTTCGATGTTCACTTATTAGAGCTTTTTGTAGACCGGAATACCATGGTTTCGCTCAATTTTTTAATCAAAATGTTTTCATCCGCTTTTGAGATATTTCGAAAAAAAGAAGGAAAAACCTCTTTTTTCATGCACGATTACCCTGTATGGTAAAATAAATATTCGATAACTGACACCATTCCTTCTGATTCCTATGTAAAATAATGACCTCGTGAATCCGAATATGACTTCCGTTTTCCCCCATCACCCAAATCCAAAAATTAAAAAAATCACTTCATATTTCCCTCCACCCTAATAGGCGTACGCAGGAATTTTTTCAGGGGGAGGCCAGTAAATACTCACTTTACCAATATATATATAAATTATATTAAAGTTCTATTATTATATATATATAGACTTAACATAATATTTTTTTAATAAAATAAAGAAAAAAATATATAAAATACTAGGTAGGTTTCACAAAAATAAAAGACAAGATGTTAATAAGTATTCTCTTTTGTGTGATAGCCACGATAGCCCAAGAACGGAAAGTCAAAAAGTTGGTTTGTATCAATACATGGTACTGATTAGATTTTGGAATATCTGATTCAAAATGCAGATAATATTTTTTTAATTATTCTATTGAGATTTTAAAAGGATTATATAGTATATCCTTAAATAAAGAATTTATATTGAAGTTTATTAATAATTTCTAGTGTACCGAGTCTTGAAAAAGTTTTCACTTTTTTATTATTTAATGTGCGGGTGAGCGATTCTTTCATTTAAATCTGATCGATGAAAATAACAACAAAGACCGTAGATAGATTGATCTCTCTTTCTTTAGAGCTAAGGGGTATTGCAAGGATGCCAAAAAGTTCAAACCTGGCCAAATACAGGTTGAGACCTGTTTCAGACTATTAGAGATTTATTTCTTAATTTCTATTATTCTAGGAATGGTCTTTTGCACTCGGACCAAAACGATACTGAGAGAGATAGAATATTCAATTGGACTTCATTAAAATTAGAGCAAAAGGTATAAAGGAAATTACTTGTTGCGTATCGAGTCTTGAAAATGTTTTTACTTTTTCTTTTATTTCTTTGTATTTTTAATCGCGTCGAGAAATTATACATATATCTATACTAGAGGGGCAGGTGGTGTGTTTAATGCCTACAGATTTTTATTTTTTTGTTTCTTCATCAAAGGTGATAAGATTTGATGGATTGCCTGTGAATCCACCTGACCGTTTGAGGGGGAGCATTAGGAAACACAATTGCATCCTTCGGGGTGGAAACTCAATTGGGCCGCAAGTGAGGGAGCAAATAAAAAGAAAAAGAAAAAAAATACGATCTCCACTGGGAAGGAGCCTCTTTGGTAAAACAGAAATGAAATCATTCAATTTTTGAAACAAGAATGTCGAATTTTTGAAAATTCTATTTATATGGAAAGAAAAAAAAATACAAGGGTGACAAATAAATTTTAAATAAGGAGGGAAAATTTTAAATTGATCATTTAAAAAATAAATGAATAAATAAAAAATTTTATTATCTAAGAAATAATTAATTTTTCCAAGCGCCTGTTTGTAGGCAACCAGGGAGGTTCATTCTAGATTTTGTTATTCCTTTAGGTTCATTACTAAAGGGAAATCAATGAGGTTGTCCACTGCTTGATGGAAATAAACAATTATATATATACATACCGAATATAAATATGTATATGTATAGGTACATATAAATAAATTGTTTGCGACTATAGTATCGAAGGTTTGTCTTTTAAATAGAAATATTTTATTTGTTATTTCAACAAACGATTATTATAAGACTAGCTTGATATAATAACCAAATGATTTTTTTTCTATATCCAATAGGGTAAATCGAGGAGTGAACCGCGATTGGAATTAAGTGTACACGTCTTTGGAATTATGTGGAATTATTTTGGAATTCATTAGATAATGTATGTCCCTTCATCTATTATCTTCTACTTGAAATGTACATTATCAAGTCGCGGTTCACCCCTCGGGGTAAATGTACCCATGAGAAATAATAGATAAAATATTTATAACTAAAAGACTGATTATAAATGTCAAAACATCAAAATTATAGTCTCAAACAGATAAATTATATTTTTTCTGGTATATGTACCAAATATACCTATATATATTTGAAACATACAGAGGACAACCTTATTGATTTTTATCAATTAACAACTCTGGTACTCTTAATAAAAAATCTGTTCAATCAGGTATAGCTTCATTACTTTAATACATAATTAAATAAGAAAATTTTAAATAATATTTTAACTTAATATACTTATTAAAAGTCCAATTACTTTCACTTATTTATATATGAATTATTCATGTATAATTGCATTTCTTTCACGGAATCTTCAAAATTTGTGGGCTTCTATCTCCAAGATTAAATATATGTTACTTTCACTATATTTTTCCTACTGGTCCCTTTAACACTAAAGTATTTATATATAGAAAAGTCGTGATTCAGCAATATGTCCTTGAAAAGAAAAGCGGAGGAATATGGAATTTGAATAATTATAGGAAAAGAGGTTTTTTTTTATTTAATTAGTTTTTTCCTCTTATTAAAAACAAGGACTAAAAAGATGATCAAGGACAGTCGATGGTGGAGAAGTAATCTCCGAAGTCGAAGCTCAAATATAATGTATACATTAATTCATGTAAAATAATTGGTCTAATAAAAATTAAAAAAAAACAAACAAAAAAAAAAGCAAAATATTCATTAATATAAAATCTAAATAAAAAAAAAATTGAAGGTTTTTTTCTAATTATTAAAATAATTTAATTATTTTTAAAATGTATAAGTAAATGAAGGAACCATTAAATTAGCCTAACTATAATTTTTATATTTAGATTATAATGATCGCTGAGATATTTTCGTAATTGAGTTTACGAAGTAGGTAACAAAATAATTAGAATTTACCAAATAAGCTCCAAAAACATAATATGTGGGATATAATTAAGGGATTTATAATATGGTAATGAAAGAGTGAGAGTCTGGAGATGGAATTTCGGTAGTCATCCCGGGAAGGCTTTAATTTCAAGACTAATTGGTTTAGAGATAAAAATAAGGGTTGCTCATTAATCAAGGGGGGAAAGTTACTGTCTAGAAATGACCGCAGGCAGAGATTTTGTTTCTAATAAGGACACCCTAACAATCTTGAAATAGGGCTAGAAATAGTCCAATATGAGTTTAATATTAACTTTTTAATCATTGTTTGGGACAAGCATCACAATCATAAAGTTTGCAACGTTTTCCTTTGCTTTAAAGTTTTACAAAGTGATTCACATTCAATGGGTTCTAAGATGGTAGTTCGGAGAAACGAACAAGTCATTTGATTTAAGGAACTTTTTCGATTAAAATGGTTTACGTGTTGATGTAAATCAATTTACTGATGGGTCAAATTGAACATTTGTAGAGAGACTAACCTACATCTTGGGATTACAAAAAAAATATTCAAGGAGGAAAGGGAAAATCATTAAGGAAACAAATCAAAGGGGTTGTTTTGAAATCAAGGGAAAGGAATTGGTTTTGAAAGACTAAACAAAAACCAATTAATCTATTAAGTGGAACTATTACTAAAGGAAAATAACTTTGATATTGAGTTGGAACTGTCTCACTAAATCATTACCACTAATTGTTTGAAACAAATGTTGTTTTTTGACTATAATTTGTTTTTTCGATGATACTGATTATTCAAGGTGTCCCGTATCACAACGATAAACCGTGAACTGGGGATATGGCAATTTACGACGTAAAATTTCTTTACTTTAGCATACAAGGGTATGGTCAAAGTATTGTAATCGTGTATTAAAAAAGTGTTTTTTTCCTTCTTTTTTCCAAATATCTCAAAAACGGCTGAAACTATTTTGATTAAAAAAATTGAGCGAAACCTTGGCATTTCGGTCTACAAAAAAGCTCTAATAAGTGAACACCGAAAAAATTATATTTTTCGAGATAATAATTGTTTTGTCAAAATGTCTGTTAGTCTGGTTGTCTGGTTGTCTGTGCGTTACCAATTTTTGTGGACGAGCTAGCTCAAAAACTACTTTGAATATCGAAACCAAATTTCACACGTAAATTTGGTCCATTGAGATTAAGAGCTGATTAGATTTTGGTGCATATCGACCCAAAAATTAAGGGGGGTGGAGGGGTGTTAAAAATTAAAAATCTAGGCCATTTGAGCAAACTAAACCAAATTTTGAATACATAATCAGTGGGACTCCAGAAGTATAAAAATGCAAAAACTAACTGCCCAAAATGGGGGGGGGGGGGGGGGGTGAAGGGTCAAAAAATGAAAATCTTGGCCATTTACCAAACTCAACCAAATTTTGTATACATAATCAGAGGGACCCCAAAAGTATAAAAATGCAAAAACTAACCCCTCCCCCTACATGATTATAAATAATTTTAGGGGCCAGGTTGTATGGTAAACTCAAGTGGATGGCCACATCAGAACACGTTAGCTTATTTAATAAAAGTCTCCAAATTTTCGAGTTATAGGCATTTTTTGGAAAATGGTGAAAATTGTTACCCTGTCCTAAATATCGAGATGCTGTGCCTGTTAGTTGTTTTCAAATAAAGGCGAAATTGAAATCATCGATGCAGTGCTATGTCAACAATAATTCTGTAATCAGGTTGGCTTTAATTTAATTTATTTTTTAGTTCAGGGCTATAAATAGGGTAAATGAAAATTTTCCACCTAATTTGGGGCTTATATCCGAGTTTTGATTGATGTAGGGAGAGTTAACCAATCTAAAGCGTTTCCATTAAAATACCATATGCTGTCTAAACTGACAAAAACACTATACTTTGATTTTTCAATCTAATGTTTAAAAAACAAAATATCAGGTAGCTAGTAACTATGAAAATTACCATTTCAAGTTTGATAAATTATTCGTTATTTAAACTAAAATTGCTATACTAATTCTTATATTATTAAATGAGCAATTCTTGTCGTATATAGAATCGGTTTCTCAAAAACGGGTCTAACGATTTCGATAAAAATTGGTGTACTTATCAAGTTTCATGAGTTATTAGAAGTGTATAAATTTTAATCCGATTGAAATAAAGGAAGGAGGTGTAAATTAGTAATGTCGCAAAATAAATATTTTAATCTATCATATCTCGTCTTCGGAAAGTCGCAGAGCCTTGAAATTTGAAACTTAAGTTATCTAGAGTCTACAAGAAGTACCATAAGATTTTGGCTAAAATATAAGTACCGGAAGTTGATGTTTAGGTACGTAAGAATGTACCCCCTTGCATATCGCAACCATAAATCTCAGAGCTACGAAATTCGAAACTTAAGCTTGATATAGGCTAGAAGGAGACAAGCAAGCTTGAAATCGGAACACCGGAAGTTGATATTAACATGAAAGATTTTTCGTTTTTTTTCTATTTTCTCATAAACGGCAGTAACGATTTTTTTTTAATTGGTGTACTTATCAAGTGTCATGAGTAATTAGTCGTGTATTGATTTTAATTCGATTGAAATAAGGGAAGGGAGTGTAAATTAGGAGTGTCGTAAAATAAATATTTTAATCATTCATAGATCATCTTCGGTAAGTCGCAGAGCCTTGAAATTTGAAACTTAAGCTATTTAGAGGCAAAAAGTCACCGAGCATCGCTCGATGCTCCAGGGACTAATTTGTAAAATTAGCAAAAGAACAGTGGAAATAGTGTGTTTTTATCATTTTCGATTGGATATATAGGGAGGTAAACATGTTGTAATTTACAGCTGGTTTTAATCTGATTTTTTCTGAACGTGTTCGTTTGAAATTAAGTCCGCTTTCCGAATCGATGCTCTGACGGTTAGAAAGGAAAAAGGTCTGCTGACAGACTGACTGATCCTGGCCAGCTGTGTCTGAAGACCTTGGCCATTGTCTGCAAAGATCCCTCACCCTCTCCATTGTGTTTTGCTTCGTCGAACGTTTTGATTATCCCCGGGGATCATCTTTTCGACTCATTTCATAATTATGTTCGTTCCTAGAAGCATTTCTCAGAGACTATACATTTTAAAAATGTCAATATTCTATTTTAATTATTGTAATCAATTTAATTGCCCAGTAGATAAAATGTGGATGTTAAGATAATGACAAATAAAGGAAAAGACATGACATATATTCCAAATATTACTATCTTATTAAAGTCATGTCAAATGAAGTGATGATGTTTTGAATTTTAATATAATTATGTGAATGCTAAATATAGATATACTTGATAATTAGAATAACAATTTTCAATGTCAGAACGTGTCTCTCTACTTGATATTATAATAAATATCTTATTTATACTCTTGACAGAATATCATTTGTTATGAAAAGCTTCCAATATTGCCAATAAAAAATAATTTAATGATTTAGACCAGTGTTTCTCAATCTGGGTTCCGCTGAACCCCAAGGTTCCATAAAGGTAGTTTTGGGGTGCCCCGCGCCTAGAGGCAATAAAAGAAAAACAAAAATAGTAGTTAGTAGTATCACCCCCCCCCCCCCCCAAAAAAAAAAAAAATTTGTCATGTAAAGAAAAAAATAAAATACTAAATTTAGACTCTTAAGCATTAGCTTTTAGTCAAATAAAACCATTGATACTTAAGAATTTCTTTGAGATAATATACAGGGTGTTTTAGGAGGAATAGTAAATATTTTAAAAGGTGGTAGCATAGAAGAATTGCAATAAAAAATGACATAACATATTTCCAATTTTTATTGAGTACAGATATATAGCTGAGTTCAATCTATTTTCGTTTCGTGTCTTGGTACACCGGTTGCTATGGGCGTATTTATCGAATGCCAGCAGTAGAGTGTTGATGTTCAAGTTATGAAGTTTTGCTTTAGTTTAGATTGAAGTTTTCATTGTGATTTGTTGGCCAAGTCTATTGTACTGTAGCGTGTAAGCATGCCGCACGTATTTACACATGCTGAGTATACCGATATTGAGTTACATACTAACAACAGCTGTATCTTTGTACTCAATAAAAATTGGACACCTGTTATATGGCATTTTTTATTGCAATTCGTCTATACTACCACCTCCTAAAATATTTACTATTCCTCCTGAAACACCCTGTATTATTTTGTTCTTACAGTTGTTTTTAATTCTCTATATTATTTGGAAGCTATTAAAGTAGCACGATGTTGATGTTTTGGAGAAAAATTAAATATCTCATATTTGAGTGCTAAGGGGGTTCTTCAGAAATACATATAAGTGCTCTAGGGTTCTCGCTCTACAAAAGGTTGAGAAACACTGATTTAGACAGTAAGACTATCTATGGAATAGTACACGATGTTTATGTAGCTATATCTAGAGTGATTTTCAAGGGTTGATAGATAGAGCAAGGTAACGCTCAGGTAAGGACATTTTCCTATCGAAATGTATGGGTGAGGTAGGTGTCGGGCCATTGACATCGTGGCGTGGCCTTCACCTTACCCACTTACGAATAAACTCCAAGTGTCTGGATATTTTTTGTTATGAGAATAAGAATAGGGAATTGAAAAGATTATGAAATATATCATAGAAATAATATATAATTATTGGCCAACTTCAGTAGCTACCAAGATTGCTATATTTATACCATACCGGTGAGTTATTCTTGAAATAAAGAGTTGCAGATACCTGGTTCAAAGATCAGTTGGAGTGGGAGCAAAATTAGATTATAACAGATGTTAAAAGCCAATAACACAAGGCACATAAGTTTCTGGGTCAGTTTGATCAAAACTTTTAAAATAGAACAAGTTCATTTTCCAAAACAAAGGGTTTCACCAAAAAATCGACTCTTTGCCTAAATTTCAATTCAGTACCTAGAATTTCCTAAACTATTAAGAAATAATTATAAAATTAGGTGGACAAGTTAGAGGAATCGGAGCATGAGTTCCAAGTTCAAGTCCAGCTTACTGTAAAAGTTTGATGGGATAAAATCCTATTTCTACGACAATTTACACAGATACACAAATGGGCTTTGTTACCGAGGTCATCAATGTATATATAAAATTTGGAAACGACGACAAAATTAATAACATATGAAAATTAAATTGAAATAATTATTTAAATGGTTTTATTCAAGTAAATGAAAACACGCATATGCTTGGCAAAATTAACACGTATCTTGAAACCACACTCAGACACAGCATAATAAATAACTAAGAGTGTTTTTGAAAGCCACCCACCTAAAAGCAAACCAAATATTACTTAGCTTCTTAGATCTTTGGAATCAAGTGTTTTGTAACTCAAAAAATTGTGGGTTTTTTCAATGAAATCTGTTTTCCTGTTTTAAAATTTCATTAATCATTAAATATTTTCAAAATGAATGATAACATAAGTAGGTACACTAGCTATTTTTATAAAAGTATAATTATAAATAATATTAAACAAAAAAATAAACATGTTGACTTTATGCAACTTTATCTTAGTTAATCTCAACAAGAACTGATCTAGATAACAATAACAAGCTGCTCCTGTAATTCGAATAATATGATGGAGGCGGGTTCAAATTCTGAATGAGTCGTTACATTTCTCCTCGGGAAATTTATAGTTAATGCTACTACTCTACTAACTCCACCCACGCCTCCAAGATTATATAGCAAGAAACGATCTTTTGACCGTTAGCGTATTGCACATAGGCGAGGCATAAGGAAAAAATATGGAAAGGCAAACAAAGTATAAATCAAACCAGACTGTTAAAGAAAAAATTGTGTATGATCCGTTTAATTAATTTTAGAAAATTAAAACATCTGATAATATAAATGATTTTCAACAATCAGTCCTTTATAAACCTTTTTATTTTATCCTTTATATATACAGTTTTTAAAATTGCGTAAATTATGTGAAATTTCGAACGCAAAGCCCAAAATGTAGAATCTACAAAAGTTTTAACAAAAGCCCCATCGATAGTTTACAAGTTATATTAATTTTAAAGATGTAATTATGATTGTTTTTTTGTTTTTTATATATAATATAATCGAAATCTGAGTAATGAAAATTCTATGTCTACGTTTTTTCCTATTCATATTCTTTTTGTATAAAAAATAAATTGACACGTTCTGATATAGCCATCCACTTGACTTTACCATACACTTATGGTTAAATTTGGTACAAGGGCCTAGATTTTAATTTTTTGACGGTTAGTTTTTGGATTTTTAGTTTTCTGGTAGCCCACTGATGATTACCTATGTAGGTATACAAAATTTGATTGTTTGGTCCAAGGGCTTAAATTTAAATTTTTTGTGGGCCCCCCCCCCCCATTTTGGACGGTTTGTTTTTGCATTTTTAGTGTTCTGGGGGCCCACTGATTATGTATATAAAATCTGGTTGAATTTGCTCAAATGGCCTAGATTTTATTTTTTGACCCCCACCCCCTAATTTTGGCGCCAAAAAAAAAAAATATTTTCGTTATTATAGTTTCATTTTATAGTATATTTCATTTTTCTTGTTTTTTAGTTTGAAAATATTATAATTTTTAATTTTAACCTCCCCTACCCCCCTTAATTTTGGGTCGATATGCATCAAAACTACATGTGAAATTTGGTTTTGATATTCACACTAGTTTTTGAGCTAGCTCGTCCACAAAATTTGGTAACGCACAGGCTAATTAAAAGACATTTTGACAAAACAGTTATTATCTCAAAAAATATAATTTTTTCGATGTTCACTTATTAGAGCTTTATTGTAGACTGAAATGCCATGGTTTCGCCCAATTTTTTTTATTAAAATAGTTTAAGCCGTTTTTGAGATATTTCGAAAAAAATAAGCAAAAAAACCAATTTTTTCATGCACGATTATAATTGACCATATCCTGTATGGTAAAGTAAAAATGATATCTATACTTATTATAATCGGCTTGAGCGATGAAGCCGGCGTGATTTTTTTAATTTTAAAAACCCACTAATAGTTAATGACAAATAAAATTTTGCATAGCTCCTTGGCCAGTAAGATCCCAGCAGAATGCGAACTGCGCAGCTGGTTCATTATTTTTAGAAAATATCACAAGTATGAGGTTTTCGATTTCAACAAAAACCTAATTAGCTCTTAATTGCAGAATAAAACTAAATGTAAAATTTCCTTTTGATATTGTTTTGATTTTTGAGAGCGCATACAACAATAATACATAAACGAACAAAGAGACATGACATTAAAATATAATTTTGTATACGCTATATAAAGCTTTTTCTAGTCCTTAACGCCATTATTTTTCTTGTCAAATTTGTAGATGTTTTTGAGAAATTTGGACAAAACTATGCGAAAGAACCAATTTTTTCCGCACTACAGCAATTTCCGATAGGTATGGTAAAATAAAAACAATAGACAAGTGAAAAGAATACTCGGTTTAAGGGAACAAAAGAGATTTGGGGGGAGGAACCAGCATCTTCTTGTGATTTCTGTCTTGGCTTTTGGTCCATTAACAAAACGGATGCTGGCGGACAAACAGCCCAAGAGGATGCGGGCAGGTGTGCGCTCAACCTAATGGATGCCCTCAGTAACCCTCCCCTCATTTCCCCTCCAATACCCCCCACTCTCCCACAGATGGCTTCTTGCACCTGCTTTGTCTGAGATTGACTTCAATTTCTTCAAGATTTCTCACAAGATATATAATTCTTAAGACATAACAAGAAAATCATCGAAGCAATGATGTCATCCGTTGCCAGTCTCGGGCTTTTTGCATGCTGTTCATTTTTAACGCTCAATTTGAAATATGGCTTTTTAAGTGTGACCTTTTTATTATAGAGTATGGCTGGATTGTACAAAAACAAAACAATAATGGGAAAAATATATTCTTGTTGGTGACTTGATGACCTCAGGTCAGATTGCTGTTTGAAAGATTATTTTTGAATTAACACTTGAGAAACCTCAGAGTCCTGTTCGATTAAAGCAAATTTAGTATATCCTTCGAATATATATTTTAATTATTAAAAAATCAGAGATGGGGGGTTGAAACCCTGTCTATTGGCTCATTTGATGATTTGATGACCTCTGGTCAGATTGCTGTCTGAAAGATTCTTTTTGGATTAACACTTGAGAAACCTCAGTGTCCTGTTCGATTCAAGCATAGTTTAGTTTATCCTTCAAATATATATTTTAATTAATAGAAAATCAGAGATGGGGGGTTGAAACCCTGTCTATTGGCTCATTTGATGATTTGATGACCTCTGGTCAGATTGCTGTCGGAAAGATTTTTTTTTGGATTAACACTTGAGAAACCTCAGTGTCCTGTTCGATTCAAGCATAGTTTAGTTTATCCTTCGAATATATATTTTAATTATTAAAAAATCACAGATGGGGGGTTCAAACCCTGTCTGTTGGCTCATCGTGTCATTTGTTTTTTTCATTAAGCAATATTTGTAATATATGTAGAATTAAATATTAGAATTATTAATAGATAAATTCAGGATACTGAATCACATTATACAAATTTTCACCCAAGTTGACTAACACTTAAATAAACAATTTCAAAAAAACTTGTACCAAGTCTTGTAAGAAAATTTATCTAGTTTGTCTTCTCTTTGGGAATTCAGAATTGAAATTTGATTAATTAATTGAAGCTATAAAAATGTAAATTAATTTTGAAGGATTTTTGGGTAAAAACACGTTTGTTTATTCAAAGAAAACCTGATTCACTATGGGAGGTTCTGAAGTGGATTGAGATGAAACTTTGTCCAATAATTTTTGCATTTTTTTATTGTCCTGGATTTTCTTTGTTACTAACATTTAAACTAAATCTGTAACCACAAGTTTTACTCCATAAAAGACTTGCGAAACGTGAAAAATGTTCTTTTGAAATTTTCATTTTAATGCTTCTAAAAATAGTGATTGTTATGATGGTGTTTGTTGCTTATAGCACAACAGATACCAAACATATTGTGGCACATTTTTAACCAGTGAAATAGGACTAATGTAATAGCTAAGACTAAATGTCAAAATCTTATGAAAATAAATTAAAATATCACAATTCAATAAATGATTTCATAAAAGGTACTGAAATCTGTGAAAAATATTTAGATCAATGAAACAATTTATTTTCATTAACTCCTACGAGAATATTCGGCTGAATTATGTGTGAATTGAAAGCATTATATGAATGATTGGTATATAACACAAAAAATTATATTATTAGTAAATTAAGTAAAAAATCAAGATTGGTGAATTAAAAAAGTTTAGGTTTTGAATTTTTTTTAATAAGTGGGAATGGAAAAGGGGGGATAGAATAGAGTATTTTGACCAGATAATGAAATATATTGGATGTGAGACTTTTAGAGTGAAGAAGTCGAGTGTAAATGGGTGGTTGCATCAAACCAGGCTCAGTACTCGATGATGGGATGATGATATATTTTTTTGATTAAATCACAACTTTTATTTAAATAAAATCGGAAACCCTGGAGCAAGTAACTTTGTGATATTTAGGCTTAACGCTGGTGTATTAAAAATTAAACAAAAGAATTGTTTCTAAAATGCTAAAAAAATCTACATAATAGAGATGAAATCATGTTTTGTTTTTCGAATTTGGACTATAAGATTTAAGTATAAAATGTTTTTAATTTCAAGTTGGAGTAAGATGAACAAAATGTTTTTGTAATGGAACCTGGAGAGGCAAAAAAAGGCGGCAAAAAAGGAAGAACAGGTGGGTAGAGTCAGGTTTCATATAACGAACAAAACAAGACGAGGTCGTTCTGCTAGGGATAAATTTTCTTCGGAAAATATATAGTAGGTATTATTTGAAATGGTTAAAAGTCTTGAGAGTTAATAGAGTCCTATCCTTATATTTATAAGGGATTTTGCAAGTGATCGGCTTATGGTATAAACAAAAAGTTTGTTTACATATTGTTATGTGAAGTAATCCATTTGAGTCATAATTTTATTGCTAGAAAATTAATTAAATTCAAGTACATTATAATTGACTAGATATGCGGAAAGGCAATATAAAATACAAATACACAATCGTTAAAGAAAATGGATGCCAGTGCAAGGTGAAATTTTATTTAATAATATTTAAATTAAATAAGGAAGAAGAAGAAGAAACTCACCTTGTATCTATTTAATGTAAGTATTTTTCACGAGGGGTGAACCGCGATTGGAATTAGGTGTACACTGTCTTTGGAATTATGTGGAATTATTTTGGAATTCATTGGATAATGCCCCTTCATTTATTGACTTCTACTTGGAAATGAAAGTGCAAATGGAAGTAGGTGTACACGATATTAGGTAGCGGTTCACCCCTCGATTTTTCTTAAAATAGATACTATTTTTGCAAAGTCTTGGTCATGAAAAAAAGAAGCGACTAACGCACACCTGTCTCGTATAGTTAAGGATTCCGTAGGGGTGCGGACTGTGAGACTGTGAGGCAGGGTCATAACGCGTGACTAGAGCTTCAAAATAAATTGATGGGGTGATCAAATTTTTTTTACTTGTCATTCAAATTAATTATTTTATAGCAACCAAAATAATCGATAGAAGCCGTACTAAGCTAAATTCATTCATTTTAAGGGATTTTTAATTAACAAGTTGAAAAGTTATAGAAGAATGGAAAGTTTAGATTTCTGAATGAGGTGAGTTTTATATTTTATTACTTTGACTATTGGACTAACGCTGACAATTTCAAGTTGCTAGCTTAATTTAGAAGTCCCAAGAGTGACAGTTTGTAGGACAGACAACGAAGGGTTTCGATTTTTACTAATTTTATTATGGAACCCTAAAAAGAATACTAATGTAAGATTAAATGAAAATGCAATTTCACCAATTTGAATTTTATTCAAGCAATTTATTTTGAAAGCTAAGTCTATATTACTTTACCATACAAGGGTATGTAAAGTATTGTAATCGTGCATGAAAAAAGTGTTTTTTTGCTTCTTTTTTTCGAAATATCTCAAAAACGGCTGAAACTATTTTGATTAAAAAAATTGGGCGAAACCTTGGTATTTCGGTCTACAAAAAAGCCCTAATAAGTGAACATCGAAAAAAATAATTTTTCGAGATAATAACTGTTTTATCAACATATCTGATAGTTAGTTAGTCCAAATTTTTGTGGTCGAGGTAGCTCAAAAACTAGAGTGAATATCAAAACCAAATTTCACATGTAGCTTTGGTGCATTAAGAGCTGATTAGATTTTGGTGCATATCGACCAAAAATTAAGGGGGGGGGGGGGTAAAAACTAAAATTATAATATTTTCAAACTACAAGTAAAAAAACAAGAAAAATGAAGTATACTATAAAATGAACCTATAATAACGAAAATATTTTTTTTCTGGGGCCAAAATTAGGGTCAGGGGGTCAAAAAATAAAAATCTAGGCCATTTGAGCAAAGTCAACCAACTTTTGTATACATAATCAGTGGGCCCCTAGAAGTCTAAAAATTCAAAAACTAACCGCCCAAAATGGGGGGGGGGGGGGCTAAATTCTAGGCTCTCTTGTACCAAACTCAGCCAAATTTTGTATACATAATCAGTGGACTCCCAGTAGTCTAAAAATGCAAAAACTAACCCCCCTTCATGATTTTAAATAATTTTATTAAATATTAAATATAAAAGAGGGGGCAGTGTGTATGGTAAAGTCATGTGGGTGGCCACATCAGAACATGTCAATTTATTTTGTTATTTCGAAATATTTGTATTCATTTTTTTATTAATAAATATATATTTTGATATGATGTTGGAGATCGTGAATGTGATGATATTGCAGTGGGTTAAAGGATTAATATCAGCCAAAGTGGGATGCATGTATAAATTTATTTACAGAGGGATTCCTTATACATAAAAATAAGGTATTCAAAGAAACCTTAAATGATTTTAAAATATAAAATATACTAAATTGACTTAAAACATACAAAATTTGTTACAAATTAATTATGTATCTTTTCTATATCAATTATGTTAATATGGTTTATGTTAATATGCTCCGAAATAAAAACAAACAAAAAAAAAAATCAAATACATCTAATCTATTTCTATAAAAATATAAAAATATCTCTCGTGTTCTTTCTTCTATGGGGGGATGTGATTTTAATTTTATGATTCAAATTTTATAATAACCATGTATTTTAAAAAATATATGGAAATATTTTTAATTTATAAAAAAAAAAAATTAAATTGAAACTGAAAACAAAGTCAACACAACATTTTTAATTACTATTTTACTCTAAAAAGCAGAAAATGTTTGAAAATAAAAATATCCCTCTGGCAAGTAAACGACTCGACCAATAATTTCTCTCCATTTTATTATAATTATTGAATAATCAAAAAAAAAAAAAAAATATTTAAAATAAAATTTTGACGTTTTAGGGAATATCAAATAAACCAATATTAGAATAATAAATATTAAAAAATAAAACCGACTTCAAAAAACTTAAATGGAACAAATAAAATAATAATAACTTAAAAATAAAATAAAATCCACTAAAAGGTATAAAATAATTATCTTATTTAGTTACAACTAAACGACGAAATATTAACATGAAATTACTTTTTGAAGTCGGAGCCAAACAAACTATACCTAAAAGCGAGCGTACCCGCCAAACGTACTAAGTAAGATCCGTCAAGTGCGATTCATAAAATGTATATTTTTGGCACCGACTTCAAAAAGTAATTTCATGTTAATATTTCGTCGTTTAGTTGTAACTAAATAAGATAATTATTTTATAGCTTTTAGTGGATGTTATTTTATTTTTAAGTTATTATTATTTTATTTGTTCCATTTAAGTTTTTTGAAGTCGGTTTTATTTTTTTTTATAAAAATTATTTTTATTTTTCTCTTTTTAGTGATGTTATTAATAGTGACTTAATATAATACCTTGCATGCATTTCGTAAGAGAAAGCGTCAGGCGAATGAATCAGAAAATGATAATAAAATTCAATTAATAAATATAGAAATTCTCAGGAAACGTTTGCGGGTTTTAAATGAATGTTAAAAGATTTTATTTATCATAATTTCGATTATTTGTTCATAAGAACTGGAGATTTACGTTATTTCGTCGTTGATCATATCATCAGAACTTGACCAAATTAATATGGCACCATACCTAAGATACCCCCTTTCCAATAAAAAAAGAATCATCGAAATCGGTTCATAAACAAAGAAGTTAGGCCTGAACAAACCTAACAAAAAAGGTCTAATACCAATGGAAAAAACGGGACCGTTCGGAAGCTAGACTGAACCCAATGCAAAAAAAATTATCAAAATTGGTTCTCAATTGCCGGAGATATGAGGTAACATAGACACAAAAAAAAAATTCAGTCGAATAGAGAACCTCCTCCTTTTTTGAAGTCGGTTAAAAAGTAAATTTATTTATTTATTTATTGTCTTTATAAGACGGAGATTTTTTAAAAAAATCTTAAACATTTTTATAAACGAGATAAGAAATAAATCGTGTGAATTAAATAATTAGACTACCTTTCGTGCGTACCGAGTAATTAATAATTTCAATTTTGCCCTGATAGGTGATAATTTATCAGTGATTTTTAAATAAGAGAGACATTTTCCAAATGAAATTTATAATAACGTGTCCTTTTCGTAATCAGTGAACTTGATTCAAAGGGAAATGAAAATTATTTCGTAAAGTTTATAGGTCACCGAAAACTCATGTATATATGGCTTGGTACAAAAAGTGATCAAGTCATTTAGGTCCCTATCGATTTTTTCCCCTCTGAAATACCATATAACTATGAACTTCAGTAATGGCTGGAATGTCTAAGGATAATATTCGCACGAAAGCTTTTTTTAACTGCCCTAATATGCATTTTTCTATCGCCTTCTAAAGAACTCTATGTTCAATGTGAGTGTTCGCACCTAGACGATAAAACAGCCATACAAGAGAGAGGTTAAAAAAATCTCTCGTGCGAAACAAGGCTTAACAGACTAGCGTTATGACTTTTTGGGGGGTAAAAAATTTAATAGTGACCTAAATAACATCTAAGCCAGAAATAATATATTTATTTTTATAGATTTTCCATTTGGTTAAAAATTTGACCCAACAAAACATATTTAACTTTAAATTGGAAATAATCAATTTTTTATGGCAGCTAATCAATAATGAAAAAGGGATTAATTTAAAGTTTAAGTAGGGAACAAAGTCCTTTTGAATATTACTAATTAATCCCATTTTGAAATTAATTATTCCCATTTTGAAAATGATGATTCCCTGTTTGAAATTAAGTAAAATATTTTGAAATTAACTAATACCACTTTAAAATTGATTATTCTCAATTTGAAATTAACTATTCCCAATTTAAATTGAGGAATCCCATTTTGAATTGATTAAAATACTTTGAAATTTTTTAATCCCATTTTAAAATTGATTAATCCTAATATAAATCTGAAAATGTATTATATACATATAAAAATAAATATTCCTTAATTAATTTTCAAATAGAGAATATTTAATTTCGAATTCAAATTCACTAAATTATTCACTTATAATTCTAAAATCATCGTTTTGAAAATGATGATTCCCAGTTTGAAATTGAGCAAAATATTTTGAAATCGACTAATACCACTTTAAAATTGATTATTCTCAATTTGAAATTAACTATTCCCAATTTAAATTGAGGAATCCTACTTTGAATTGATTAAAATACTTTGAAATTGTTTAATCCCATTTTAAAATTAATTATTCCCAATATAAATCTGAAAATGTATCTATATTCTTTATTTAATTTTCAAATAGAGAATAATTAATTTCGAATTCAAATTCACTAAATTATTCACTTAGAATTCTGATTTGAAATTGACAATCTTTTCAAATTGATTAACCCCAATTTGAAATTGAAAATGTGTACTATTGCCTACTTTCCAAGTTTATTATCATTCCATATAGATTATTTTTCTTTAGTTTCAAAATTTCGAGAAAGAAGTAAAGAAAAACTTCCCTAGAGTTTTTTCCATAACCTTCAAATATCATAAAAAAATTTGATAAATATTTAGAAAATACAACAAAACAAACAAAAAAATGGGTAGATGAAGTATTTTAATTGTGTTGATGTAAAGTGAGAAAGAGAATGGAATGTTTACCAAGAGTTCCTTTTTGAGGGGTAAGTCGTTGGTCAAACAAAATGGAATATTAAGTGTCAGCGAAATGTGATCATTGGAATGAAATTTATCTAAATGAGTCATGAAATAAATGCTTGAAAAAATGGCCTCATCAGCGTACTTGTTAAATAAATATATTTTATATAGAATGGAAATATGATTCCAGGTTTATATACCTTTTTGGTTCAAAGAATAGTTGTAAATTTGCTTGAATCAGTAATGTTATTTGTCTGTAAGTTAATAAAAGTTACAATCGTAGTCGAGATAGGGGTTGTAACCATCTTTTAGGCTGTTCAAATAAATTTAAGAAGGATGAAATCTACTAAAACCCAAATGCGCTCTTTCAGATGTAAATACTCGTTCCCACGAGCGGTTTGAGAGCAAGTTTCGTGAGCGTTTTTTAGTTAACCCCTTTTTGACCGTGTTTTTGTTGTCATTCTTTGAAATAGTTAACAATTGATCAATTAAAAAAAATGTTATTAGTTTTTCCATGACGTCTTTAAGAATTTTATAATAATTTCTTATTTAATAAGGGAATTACTTTAAATAGAAGTAATTGAGCCGCGAAAGTGGAATAAAGTAATAAATAATTTCTTATGTTAATTCTAGATATTTAGAAAATTATTATTTTATTTTTTGAAAAGGAAAAATGAATTGAGCATCCAACGGGATTCGAACCCGTGTCTTTCTCCTTTATCCAAAGAGTGTGGCTTGACTATTTTGAATAGAAATTAAGTGAAAATTCGTTTTAGGCCAAAATTTATATTTAAAGAAATTTTTTTATTAATAAATCATTCTAAAATTGAGAATGATGTCGAAAATGTAATAACAGTCCTTTTTTAAATAAAAAACGATACAGAAAAGGCTGTCTTGACAGCTTAAACAGGAAAACGCCCCTGACCTAATAAGTCAAAGGTAGAGTGTTTCTAGTTGATCACACACTAAAAAAACTAACAGAGCAATGTTGTTTATTTCCTGAAAGGTATTAGATCGAATGATACCAACATACCAAGGTTATTTTTTTTTAAGGTTCGATAATTATATCGACTGATTTATGAGAAATAATTGATGATCAGGCTTGTTTTTGGCAAGTAATTGATAATTATAATCGATGAATCAGATGGTTAGATATGTTAATGCAAAAAGTTAATAAGTATTCAAAGTGAATTAATTAGCAGCTTTCCCACTTATTTATATAATTAGAGGTAGGCCTAAGTAATGAGTCGCTTTCGAAGCATTTTAAAATATCTCTCAAGAAATCGCTTGACTCTCTATTTTAACAACATTTCTGATGATATATATGTTGTAAGTAAAACCCGGTTTTTAGTAAGAACGGGTTCTTACTAGTTAAAACGTTTTTCACTGAATACCTTTGTGGCAACAAAAATTTACTGATGTTGGTTGACCTTGATCCAAAGGTCTAGAATCTTCACCTCCCGCCCATTTTGGGTTTTTATTTACAAAATTTCAAAAATTACATCCTCTACAACTTTGCTTCTAATGAAGATGTAATTTTTGACATTTTCGTTTAAAATTTTTTAAAAAGGTCAAAAATGAAGGTTTTAGACCTTTGGACCAAACTCAACCAACATCAATAAATTCTAGTTGCAACAAAGGTATATTCAGTGAAACGAGTTTTAATTAGTAAGAACCCGTTCTTACTTAAAAATGGGCCTTTTCTACAACATATATACCCATTTATTTACATCTATGATTTTGTATTTATGGTAGAAGAAAAAATGTTAAGGAATGTCAAATTTGCTCAGTTTGAAAAGAACCATATGCTGTTCAAGAAAAACTTTGACCTGTTTGGGCTTTTCATTTTGAACAAAGAATATTTGAAAGCACCCTCTCTTTTTCTACCTGTTCAGTTGCCAATTATGTTGATAATATGTATTATTAAAATAAAGTGAGATCAAGAAGGTTCTGATAGTAGACCCACAGAATCGAAGAAAAAGTTCCATAAAAACTTGTTTACTTAGAAATTAACTATTGCTCGTCCAGATGGCTAAGGCTTTTACTACTTAGAGGTGTACAGACAAAAGTCAGCATCATAAAATGAAATGTCAAAGTCAGTGGAAATATCCACGCAGACCAGAATGACAATTGTACAAACATGTGGACTTAGTTTAGAATCAACGTCCACATTGATATAAACACAGTCAATAAATTATGTGTTCTGTACAGTGACCTGTTTAGCAAAAGTTTGTGCCGTCTAGGTCGGACTCGATATTTTAACCAGTCTTTGACAGCTGTCCAGTGTAAAAGTAATTTTATGTTTTACTATATATTACCAGAGTCTTTAATACTAAAACCTACAAGTTGAGATTTCTTCTTAGACTGGAAAATCGTTGGACACAATGTACGCTGTTGGCACAATAGGTTAAGCCAGGGGTTCCCAAACTTTTCCGAGTCGCGGCGCCTTTTTTCAATCAAAATTTTCCCATGGCGCCCTACCCTAAATAAAAGTTTGTCTAATCGTAATTAAGAGATATGTTAAGGAACATGATCACTTTTAGATTCTTATTAAACTTATTTTGGTTTGAGCAATTCTAAATTATATTTAAATTAAAAAATAGTATATGTATTATGCAACTCTATTCTGAAAATAAATAATAAGTTGTAAACGCAATAGTGAGTCACGCTTAATATGCAGATTGCTGAAAACATATTATCGAGATTTATTTTGTGACATCACATCATCTATTATTATTATTATTTATTAGACTAATATTATTAAGTAAACTAATATTCGAAGTCGTAATATAAATATGCTATGATTAAAGTTATTGATCTAAACAATAAGGTAAGATTTTAAGTATTACCTATACGTAATATATGTAAAAGAAAAAAAAAAATCTTCAATAACAGTGATCCAGTATTTTTTCATGAAAATTTAAAATTTTTGAATTTTCCATTATTTTAAAGACTATATAGATGGCTAGGGAAACTTAACTTGTTTATGAAAGTCTTTATGTTATATTTAGTCGGAATTTAAGTTAGGTACCTACAAAAAATTAAATTAAACTGTAAGTAAAAATTTAAATTAAATTAATAAGTATTTACTAGAATAACTCTGGTATATGTGTTAGTAAAATATACACAGTTTAATATTAATATACATCTTCGTTTTAGGTCCCTAGTCTCTGGCTATTTTTCAGAGCATTGTAGATCTTAGACTAAATTTGATAAATAATTGAACTTTAGAAGTACGAGTAATATATAGTAATTTTAACTAAAAACGAAAACCATATTAAAATGTTATTACCTATGATAATTATTTTTGGGGAAATGAAATTTTTAGGGGCCGAAAATATTTTTTTCCTGTAGTGTTGGATATCATCATAAAGAACTCATTTAGTAGAATAAGTCTAATTTTTTTTAAATTAATTCAATTTATAAATAAATGAAGGTAGGTTAGGGGGGGGGGGGGGGGCGGAGTATAATTTTAGTTGATTTTTGAACCTGTAATAATATTATAATTAATATTTATTTTTATTCCTTTGTTCATAATCAGCACCACAAAATTAATATAATAAATTAACAATAGATTTGAATGTTTTTAAAAACAATACACAAATGTTGTTGACCAATGCTACGTATTGTCCTGAACAACCCTTAACATTTTGTAAATTATATTAAAAAAAATAAAAAATAAATAAAATTTCTTTTTATTCAATAATATAATCGATAACTGGAAAAAAGACTGACTGAGTAACAATTTCCAGATAGAAAGATTTCCAATAAAAGTTTTCAGTCAAGTAGAAATGATTCGATCTGTCATTGGGTGAATAAAATAACCTCCGAACGAATGATAATTTCATTCTTACCCCCTGATGACTAAGCTGGATAGAGATTGCTGGTTTCATCAGAAGAAAATGAGTGATCTTTTAACTTTTCTTACCTGCAACAAACAAAAAGAAAAAAAGATTAGAGATAAGAAAATTATTATCCCGATCGGGGCAGAAAAAAAAGAGAAGGATTATATTAAAATAAAAAAAAAAAGTCAAAAGAAGTTCCACGTGAACGCACTTTAGGAAGTTGACACGAATTAAGGGAAAACAAATTATCCCAAGGTGCTTGAATGTTTAATACCTGGGTACGATGGTCCACTCCCGTCTGTCTGTCTGTTCGTTTCAACTCTCTAGAGTCAGAGTAGAAACAATTTGCCAAGAAAGGGTCAAAATGAAACAATTTACTCAACAAAGTAAAAAGACAAGACAAAAGAAATTTCTTTTAAACGAATTTCAATTTCCGAACTCTAATACATTCTTGATGATGATTTCGAATTATTTAGTATAGCAAAAAATAAATAAATAAATTGATTGCGAATTCCATTGGAATTTGAATAAAAGAATTCCGTACGAAAGAAATTGAGTTATTGGGAAGGAAAAAAAAAGTTTCTAATAAGAGGTCAGGAAAAGGTTGAATAAATTGAAGATGCTACTTTGTGCATGAAGTCAAGACTTTCAAGCTATGATTATATTCGAAACGTTTTTTTCGAATCAAGCTGAAATGTTTATCTCTGCTATTATCCGATACACTCGCCATAATAATAAATAGTTTAAGCCGTTTTTGAGATATTTCGAAAATACAAAGCAAAAAAAAATCAACTTTTTAATGCTCGATTAGATTTCTTCATTGCTCATTTTGGGCGGGAGAATCATCAGACACAATCATGTCGCAGCACGTTCACTGTTTGACAATAGCAGCGTCATTTCATAGACAATCCTCAAATAATGGGAGCACCTGCTATATAGACAACTATCTTAACAGATCAGTTAAGGGAATGCCTATCCTACAAAAAATAGGCGCAAGCCATTTCTTCATTTTTACTTTATTCAATGCGAAGCAGACAAAGTATTGGATAGGTCTTGCGCCAAACGCGACTTCAAAGGGTCCTCAGATAGAGACTACGGAACCCATGGTCTCAATCAAAGTCAAATTTTGGAATATCAGGTTCAAAAAGCAGAAAATATTTTTTGAATTATTCTATTGGGAATTCAAGAGGATGTTATAGTATAGCCATATATGAACAATTAATATTTAAGTTTATTAATAATTACTAGGGTAGCTCTAGTATACCGAGTCTTGAAAACGTTTTCACTTTTTTAATATTTAATGTGCGTTAGAATGAAAATAACTACAAAGAGCGCGGATAGAATTATATCTCTCTTTCTTTAGAGCTAAGACGTATTGGAAGGATGACAAATACAAGTTCTAGCCTGTTTCAGACTATTAGAGATTAATTTCTATTATTCTAGGAATGGCCTTTTGCTCTCAGATATAATAATCAATCAACAAATTTTAAATTTAGTCCCTGTCTCACAGAGTGGATAAATAAACACCTAAATAGAAATAACTTGATAAATAAATGAAAAAATGATCGAATAAATATTTTTTTATTACATTGAAAAACATTAACAAGTCTACAGCAAATAATTCAGTCTTATTTGACACGCAGTAAGACAGATAGTACAATAGTTTAGATTGGCCATAAAAAGTACCTTCTCTAATATCTATAATTAATGAAAATTCAACTAATTTCATGTGATTCCGGTTTCATATCTTTTGACTTTTTTTGTAAGCCGGGAATACTAAATTAGAACGTGGGATAGAAAGTAGAGCAAAAAATGAGTAGTCATTATCATTTACAGATAATAAGTTAATGCTTTGCCCCTATGTTAGTGGATCGATTGTACTCTACTAGGTTTTTGTTGAAATTAATTCACCTCTAAAATAATTAATAAAATGGTAGTTGAGAGGAGTTTCGAGTGAAAACATAATGGAATGCAGATCAAAGAAGTGAGCAAAGCGACGAAAACAAACTTTCTTGAATTTTATTCGTTTATAACGTCGGACTGTAGAAATAATATTGTTTTCAACGCTTATCATAAAGACTTAGCCTCGAATTCTGTATTTCATCTTTCCACAGTTCTATAATAATACATTAAAATTTGGCTTTCAAAATTACTTCGAATCAGATTGATCGTTGGAATATTTATCCTTTCTGAATTCATTATTTTTGTGATCTTTAGGTTGCCTAGATTACAGGCAATCTATAAAAATACTATTCCAGTTTCACTATATAAAACAATACGGCTCAGATATCGAAAAAGTAAAAAAGATTAATTTGTAATGCGAAAGAAGATTTTTCGTAAAATTAGACTGCACTTATATTTATAAATAAATAATAAATTTTAAATAAAAATAATTTCTAGTTAAAATACACTAGCAGAAAATGCATCCCTTGTTTAACGCGTTTAATTGGATCCGACGAAACTTCGGGTTAAACGAATCGTGTTATATGAAATTCACATTACATAAAAAATGAGGTTTATGTTCTGAATTGTTTTTATTTATAAAAATAAAATAAAATATGCAATAAGAAATTATTTTATTTAAATCAGATAATTCATGTAGTTGTAATAAAAAAACATAAAAAACTAATATGAAGGGAATCTTTCTACAATTTGTAAATCGCGTTATATCAAAACCGCGTTAAACAATGGTTTGCTGTAAAAACATCGGTCTGCTTAAAACGCAAGCCGTTATTGATATTTTTATGGCAGAAGATGGTAGAATTAGAGAAGAACTCTTGATGATGTGATGCTCTCGCTATTATATGTTAGAATTCCTCTTAGAATTCTCTGTACTGACCCGAAAACGCAACGATGGCCCGGGTATTGAGCGGGTCAATGGTTCTATTTTCGTGACGATAAATTATTATTTTAATCAAGATATTGAAAACTCGAAGGATAGAGAAATTGAAGTATATAAAAATTATAAATGATTACAAAAAACAGTATAAAAATATTTGATAGATTAATTTTGAAAAGGATGCTAATCCTTTGAAATATTTTTAAGAATCATTTTTGATGGATTGTTTCTGACTCAACAAAAATATTAATAATATTTAAAAAAAATAAGATATTATTACCGACCATCCTTTATATTGAGATTTATTCGTTTTTCTTCCTTTTTTTATACTTGATCTGATAAATGAAAATCTCAAAAAATTTCTCAACTGAAACTAATTCCATTATCGTGCGTGTTTAGGCTGCTGCTGCGTGAGATGCGATCAGATGTCGGTGTGTTTGCGTGTGTCCCTGTGCTTGTCAGTGTGAATCCATGGATTTTGCTTTGTTCCAGTGTGTGAGTGAATGCCTCTACATCCAGACCCATCATTATGCTCCAGCAACAGCAGTAGCATCAACAACAGCAATAGCAGCAGTAAACAGCGTTCGAAAGAGATCAGCCCAAAATTCTCCATGAAAGGGGTTATTATTCTACAATTAAACATTCCAACCTTCCCTTTAAGGCTTGACCCTATCCGGGGAGGGTTTTATCTATCTACTTAATGAATATATATAGAAAATATTCCCTTGTCCCTAATTGTTAAATCATTAATACTTCATTTGTCATTTTTCGAAAAAAAACCTAGCCTCAATTTTTATAAAAAAAAAAGATTAAATTTTTTTTAATACTTATTCGAAATTAATTGGTTGAATTCGTCATTTGGGTGAAGAGTGAAAAAAAAAATCAATTTTTGTAATGGAATATTTTTACTTCTTCAATATATATATTTTATATTGGCTATAAAGAATGTGACATTCACGGTGTAAGTAGTTGGCTGAAAATTTATAAGAATGTCTAATAAAAATTATTTATATGAACAATTTTTCGAAATAGAAATGTCATTGGAATTTATATACAATTATTGATGACAAATTTACATTTATGAGATAAAATAGAATAAAATATAAAGTATGTGTGGAATGTTAATGTAACCATGAAATATCTTGATAATTTTTTTATTTTTTGAAAAATGTTATTTTAAATCAGTGAATAACTCTTTAGTTAGTGTTTGTAAAATTGTTCACTGCTAACAAAAGAAATAAATTAAAACGTTTTTGGAAAATTACTATATATATTAGATGAAGGAGGAGGTATATATTACTATATATAATTATAATTTTAATTTATTATAAAAATTAACAAAATCCACAACACATTTACAAAGGCCGGTTCACACAGGACTTTTTCTGCTACTTGTTCCTTACTTGTTCGACTAACTTGCAATTCGGAGGCATGGAGGGGGTCGAAATGACGTCACTGTCTTACTAGCATGCTTGCTTGATTTAAAGATAGGGCATGTTCTAAAAAAAGTTTAGCTTCTTGAATCTGGCAGTGGTCAGCCAATAGGAAAGCATTATTTTATCACGTGGATGGCATGGGCATTGGCACAATACATCAGCTGATATCACAGAGCAGCTGATATTTTGTTTCTCACTGTTCAATCATTTACTGCAATGAATAAAGAGTATATGCCTTCCAAATTCGTCTGCGATTGATAATTTCTGCAATAATATTATTCTCAGCCATTTTATAACTATCAAATTATGTTTGAATTTTTAGAGGATGTTCTATAGATTTGTCATATTTTTTAAATTTATAATGGGAGGCTTTAAGTATCGTGCACGTGTTGAGATTAATCGTCATATAAAATAAAATTAATGGAGTTCCACCTATTTACTAGTTAGGTACGGTGTATAAGGGGTCTTAAACAGCTTAAATATCATTTAAATGTGTTTTCAACAACTGTTTTCAAAATCTGTAAACCTCCAAAGTTATAATTCATTTAATAAATTAATCAATATTGTTAGAGGAAAATTATTATATAAATATATACAAAAATAGGAGGGATAAAAATGAAAATGAAATCTTTGATCAAAGAAAATGACAGTTGAAAAAAAAATTTGTTTACGAATCATTTTCACAAAACAAAGGATTTTTAATTAAAATTAAAAAAGACTGATATTTCTAACAAAAACCTGGGAAAAAGAGTGAGATCAATAGAGAGATATTACAGTTCGAGTATAATAATTAATTAATTCAAAGTTGAGCCACCCAAAAGTTAATTTTAATTTATTCAAAATAGAAGGGATAAAAATCCAATAAAGAATATGAAAAAATTATACAACTATTTGGTGTTGTTTTTTATCCGATGTTTGAAAACACGAGTAAATATTGATGAATTTCCAAAATCAGAAATAGGATTGAGACATGAAGTAAATTGATTAAACTACTTACTACTTAGCTATAGGTCCTGCCAGCGCCTTAATATCAAATTGTAGAAAAATTGTTTCGTAAATTATCTTGTAAGACAGGTGACTTTTTGCAGAGAGATAATCCAAAAGGGTGTTTAAATACTTAGGGCCAGTTGGTTTGTAAAGTAATTGTTAAGTTTACAAACGGTCAAAACTTAGTAATCAACAAGTGCCTGGCCAGATGGCCAATCAGATGAAAGTGCGTGTCATCTGATTGGCCATCCGGCCGGGCACATGATGAATACTGAGGTTTGACCGTTTGTCAACTCAACAGACTTTACAAACCGACATACAACTGGCACTTAGTGAACTAAAGTTATGGAGAACACTCGAATAAAGGATTTTTAAAACAAAAGCCCTGCTCATTATACGTACTTTTAAGGACAAAAATATTGGTAGATTTAATCTAAAAGATACAAAATATAGAAGAAGATGCCCAATAAAGCAGATTTTGTTTTTTTAGTAAGCCAGTCAATTTTGATTTTCCTTATTAAACAGATAACTATCTAAGTAGTTTTACATCAACACTCCCTCCTCCCTCATTTATATGACACTAAATATAAATAATTAGGAATGGTAGAAAGTCTAGTTATTAATCTTCTAACTTTTGTCCTAATTGTAATATTGGTTTTTGATTCTTGGGAATAAAAAGTTTCTTACACTTATACTCAATGTTTCGCCTCTAATTGAGGTACCCAAGCTCTAAACTCGACTATAAGTATCATACTTTAAATTTAATACAAGCCTATGTTCAATTATAATTTTAAATTCAGCGATGTTTCGGCTCCAATTGAGGCTTACTCAGGCTCTAAACTAGACTATGAGTATCATACTTAAACTTTAATACAAGCCTTACATTAACATGTTCAATTATAAGTTCCAAATCAATCACAACATATCCTTTTTATTTTAAAATGTATAATATCTAATTTTTTCTTTTTTAATTATGATTAATGTTCCGTCGTGGCATAGTTGAACGATCGCCGTTCATATGTTTATGTTTTGTTCTCTTTTATTTTTGTTTATATTTTTTTTTTCCTAGTCTTACCTCTCGAATGTAAACAAGCTATTTCAATACTAATAAACCTTTCCCAAGTAATCATTTTATTTCTCTTATTCGTGGATGTTCTAACGAACAATTAAAATAAACATACAATATTTTGAGCCTGCCCACAAAAAAATTATGATTACAAGCCTGCTTACACTCTTTTAGATTAGAAGTCATCTTTTTGTAAAATATAAGCATTGTAAAATAATTTTTCGAATGTTACTGAAACACCGGTTGCCTATTAGTAAGGGCGGGAGTGCAAGTTACCATAGATTCCAGATCCTAATGCCCGGTTGTATGTCGCAAAGTAAATGCTTTTTACCACTAACCAAGTTAGATGGTAAATGGAGCCACTGGGATGGCCAATCAGATGACAGCCACTGAATGTTTAATTCTATTTTTATTCTATTTAATTTTGCTAAGTATCAAGACCAGAGATTCGAGAATCGATTCCCGATCCATGATAAAATGTGCTTCTTTGAAAATGATAATGATCAGTCACTGTACCTCAAGCAGCTGATCACGAAAGCTCAGAATTCTACCTTTTGAGCACCTCTTAGAAGGTGTGTCACGTATCGCTTTATTCAAAAATATAATCTAAAAAAAGATTTCATAGAGAATCAAATGAAAAGATTGAATCTTTTACTTTATTCTTTTCAATAAGAAAAATACCAAAATAAGATGTTGTGTCCAATTTTCTACGACAAATAAGTTTTTGTTAAGTCACTCTTAGATCATTGTTGGCTGGATAAATGTGAAATGAATAGCAAAAGTTAATACCAGCTTTAGAGCACAATCTGTGTCCATTTAGTGTAAATCGACCCTTTTGTGTGCCACTTACTGATTCGTACTTTAAGGATCCTTTATCATTCCGAAATGCAGCTAGTTCCATTTCCCGGATTCAAATTAACATAAGTGCAGAGGGAACATAAGGTCGGGACAATGAGCTGCCGAAGCTGTACTAAAGTTAACGTAGCTGTTATGCCCGCTGGCTAGAATCTATAACTACCTTCACGGTTCTAAGCATTTGATTGGATTGGAAAGAAATTGCTCATTCCCCTCTATTATACTGCGAGGATATTATTATTATCGTCGGAGATATTAGTTTTATTTAAGACTATCCAAAAATATTCAAAGAAATTCATTTTCCTAAGATATGATTACGTGCAATAATGATAGTTATGATTCAGTAATAAATTGGATGTACTTTTGGAATTAGTCATATTTTCAATTTTAATTATGAGAAAAATTATGGTTATTATTTTATTGTGATGTTTATCTGGAATAAGAAAAATAACTACCTTATTTAACTAGTAATTTAGAATGATTTACTTCTTTATTGTTTTTTCTTCTTATTCTTTCTTTCAAAGGATATGCAAAACAGAATGAGATATTTTGCTTAAACTACCATGAATTAACCATTTTATTTTCAAGCGGATTTTATACTATAAATGAATTTTGTTTAAAGACTTTGATCACAAAGCTGTTTAATTAGTAATTAAAATACTAATTTTATAAATTACGCAATTATAAGTTAAATATCCGGAGAATTTATCACAATTTGTGTTTTTTTTTCTTTATTTTCTTTGTCTGGCTTAGAAAAACAAAACCGGCCAATCGTCCGGTAGGTCAACTAACTTCTTTTTTCTTGAAGCTGCTGACCTTCTATATTTTGAAACGAAAGCGACGCGACATGGTACAATAACGAGATAGACTAGGTTCAGTATGTCGTAGAAATACTAATCGGGATCGATAGATCGCGAATCTTATTCTGAACAAATGCGAAACTGGAAAGGAGACAATGAAAACCTAAAAGGAAATCAAGCCTGAGCTGGAAAAAAGATAAACACGATGGGCCAGTCCAGGGAAGATTAACTTTGAGCAATGACTTAAATAAGTTATTGATATTTAATATTTATGTTAAATTTCGGGAAGAAAAAGGTTTATTAAGTGTTAGCCCGGGAGCTTAAAAAACCTATACAAAATAGTTATTCTTAATTAATAATATTTCTCATAAATAAAATATTTCCCCCGCTTGTTTAGAGCAGCACTATCCAACCTTTTGGCTTAAACGGGCCACATTTGAAGAAAAAAAATTGTCTCGCCGGGCCGCGGATAAAATATTATAATTCTAGTAATATTTGTTATTGAAAAAAAGATAGTTAATAATATAGAAATATGAACTTTATTATTTTTTTAGCTCATAGTGAGCTTCTAATTTTACTTTTCATAAATTTTGTACTTGAAAATAGCTTCTCGTATATGTAAATACATACCTACAAAAATGATATTATGTATTAGTATTTGTTTATATTTTTTCCCGGCTAGATAATTAATATAAAATTCTAATAATGAGACAATATTCAATTTTTATTTCAGATCGGTAAATGGAGTCGAAAATAGACCAAAATGATGATGATTTTTTCGGAAATCTTGAAATCTAGTACCAGATTCAAAATTTAAAATTAGAAATTTTAATTTCACAGTAGATTTTCAGATTTCTTATTATAAAAAAAAAAAATCAGGACAAATTGTTGTGTGTTTTCCAGTATCTCCATGTAAATCTCAATGTATGTATGATTTTATATTGGGCCACGGGTTGGACACCCCTCGTTTAAATCGAATGGGATTAAATAAGGATATGAGGAATGATAATTTATTTTTTAAAATGGTCACGAATATAATAATCCCTGACTATCTATTATCTATTGACATGTAAGAACGTGCAAAGATCTAAAAGACAAGGCCTGACAAGTTTTAGTCCAAGAGAGAAATTATTAATTAATTCTGATTGTTCTAGAAAGCCCCACCAATTCCTTCTCTCCTCTTGTACTAGAATGATAACTATAGACTTGGTTAGTGTCGTAGCATATAAATTACTGAAATAATAAATATTTTAGAAAATGAAAATATGAGAAGAAGAATTTTTAAATATTCGAAACTTCATTATTTTTTATCTTATATAGTTGAGCTTATAATTTTGTTTTTAGTGAATTTTATTGTTGAAAAAAGCTTCACGTATTGTACAAATGTACATTCATATTTCGAAAAAGTGAATAAATATATCTCTACATAGAAATCTCAATGTTTTAAGGAAGTTTATGATTTTATGTTGGGACACACTCATTGCAGTGCTGGGGCCTCGGGCCACGGGTTGGACAGCCCTGTCTTATGAATCAGTCCCATTGCAATAAAATAATATATTTCACCAAGTCTATTTACTGATAAGGGACAAATTGACTGTGGTAAAAAAAAAGGAATTACACTCTGTGCTACTATTCGTTAACCCAGTGAAAGGGGTATTTCCACTCATTTGTAATTTTGTATTAATTTCATGGTCATCGATGTATTTATTCTTTTTTTTTTTTTTTACTTAGAGAAAGTGGTGTGGGTTTTAGGTGAAACATGATATTAATTAATAAAGTAAAGGGTGTGTAGTTTCACAGTGAATGAAATAAAACTCAAAGAGGTTAAAAAATAATTCCTTCAGAAGAATTATGGATATAAGAATTGTGTAGTTCAATTATCTCTAAAACATGCTAAAAACATGCTAATTGTCGTTTTCACGCTTAGCGCAGCCTATTTTTCCTGCCAAGGAGAAATTACAAGCCCTGATGAAGAATTTTAAATCACTTTATTTTTTCTGCAAAAAGTCCCTGGGAAAGATTGTACATAGCCTTACGAAATGTTAAATTTCATTAGTAAAAAATGTAGGCCTCTGCAAAAAATAATTTTAATTTTTTTCAGTTCTAGCTAATCTATTTTTGATCCAAAATTAATATTATAATCTGGCAGCCCAATATAAATATATATGTATATATATAAAATTTAAAATAATAAAAAAATTGACAGTAAGATTTTTTTCAATATTTAACTTGTTTTCTTTAATAATATTTGCCCCTGTGCTCGAGCTTGGAATAACCCGGGACCGGTTTATTACAATTTGCCAGAGCCGGTAAAGTTTACCCCCCGCTGTACTGATTAGAAGAGAGTATTTTTGACATGTCCACAATTTATTACATAAACATCAGCGATGGTATGATATATACAATAAATTATAAGCCGTAAATGTATGTGATATTAATTATGATCAGTATAAATCTGATCTATAGTGAAAGTCAATGATAATAAATTTTTAATATCAAATGATAAATATTCTACCAGAATCTCATATATATTTATAAAATATATTCTCCTTAATTTATTAATAAATTTCCATTAGTCAGTCACCTGTCCCCCAGTTATAGGGTGTTATCTATAAACATTATTTCGATTCTATGAAGTGATTCGTGTCCATACGATTTAAATTCTAAATATGATGGATTTCGTTGACTAATCAGAGAGAAGAGTGAAATAAGACGTGTTGTGAAGAAAACATTAATGATTTATTAATTTAAATTAATTGATTAATAATATTAATATATTCTATATATAAATACATATATTATAAATACTACTATATATTTTTTTGCAACGAAATTTTCTCTGGAGAGAGACGGACTGGTAGAAATTTTAATTGAATGTAATGGAAGGCAGCCCAGAGGTAGTGAGGAAAGAAAAAATTAAAACATATCAAATAAGGTGTAATTTATTGGAATCCTTCCTCCTTTCCTTTCAAACCGACGTTTGGGAGAATTTTTCCCTCCTTCTTCAGGGTTTCAAAGGGTCAGTGAATGAAACAAATAAAATGTTTCCTTCTTCTCTCCACAGTAGTGTTCAAAAATTTTCTTCATTTTTAATAAAGGCATAGAAAAACAAAATTTTTTTTTCCTCCTTTTCTTAATTAAGAGAGTACGAGTTCTTAATTAATATAAACAGTTTTAGTGGAGATGATTGATTGAATCATTATCGTTTTAATAAAAATGATTATTTTTCTAATTACGGAGTATTTTATTCAGTTTATCTATTTATTTTGACTTTCTAAATATACTATAATGTTTAGACTAGGCCATACTAGTTTATCCTAGGCTAAACTGGTTTATCCTATCGGGCTTAGGACAAATTAGTTTGGACTAGGCTATACTAGTTAATCCTATCGCGTATAGGACAAACTAGTTTAGCCTAGGCAAAACTAGTTTGTCCTGAAATCGGGTTTGGCCGGTAACATATACATATATATTATTTGTTTACATTAAGCAGAAGGCAGGGTCATTGATTTTTCTTTATTAAACATGTCGTTGTTAAATTTTTGTGTTGACTTTACCTGATTTACAAAAGAATCCATTTTTAGAATTATTTAAATTTCTAGGAATATTTTTAAATAAATCTACTTTTGGAGGTGAATGGAAGGCAATATTTCCTGTTCCCGTGGCCCTGACACTAGCCAACCGCATGGCGAGAAAGGTTCATTAGTGTTGCTAAACTGCAAGTGCGCATTGTGGTGGGGGGTGGTTTTGAAGTGTCCAGTCCCCATTTGTGCCCATTTATGGCCATTAATCAGCGCCCAGGGCGATCGAGAGCAACTTCCATTTTCCCTTCTTCCCGTACGACCAATTGCATCCCGGTCTACGACCCGAAACGCCACAAGTTCTAATTAGAAATTATAATAGCCGATCACCAGAGTTGAATTATCGAAATAAATAGAAAAGAGAAACAAAAGGCGATATAAGTTGAAGAACATTGAAAATAAATTTATAAATAAAAAAAAAAAAATGAAAACTTAATCAAGACTGTTTCTTTTAATGGGATTTGGGACTGTTTATCATTTTTATAAGAAAATTCTCAAATTTTTACCATAGAATCATTGACGTATTAAATATTTATTCCCGAAATTTGAAGTTGATCGTCTGTCCCATTACCGAGGAAATAAATTATTGGAAATTGTCCGTTTAACATGGAAGTAAACGGACCAAGCTTTTAAAAGAGCTAAACTTCTATACAAATTATACCATTTTCAACAAATTTATACAGATCAATAATTCAACTTTTATTAACCGAATGATACATTTTTCAATAGATTTGACATTCTAGTTAATTAGTTATTCATAAATGTAAAAAATAAAAAGTTATTTGCAGCCAACAGAATATAACAAATAAATACTAGGTAGGTTTCACAAAAATAGAATGCTTGTTTAGCACGACTCTATATATTGTATCTTTCGGGGTATAAGCCCATCTTCAGGATTTCAGAGAGGAAACTTTATATTATTTATTGTTATCATCCCTGTATATTGGCTTAATATAATTTCGCAAATTTTCAAATACCTATATCAAATAAATACCAGGTCAATTAATAAATAGATTGTGAGAAACATATTTCAATTACGGATATAGGTTGTCCTGATCGGGGGTTGGAAAATAGCAAGGAATACCTACTAGATGGCGCAAATGGCCATAGCACTCAACGCGGCGATAAACAAAATAATATAATAATAATAATTCAATTGATTGTGTCCATAGGGGTATACTTGTTTGCATATTAAAATAATATTTGATGACAGGTTTTGTCAATTTTTAATAATATATTTTTTTACTAAATTTGTCCTTTACAGCTCTCAATGAATTTTCTATGGTATATAAACATTTTAGCAACAGAAAGAACTTCCTCTATCTTTTTTTTGAGTTTTCATTGATATCACAATCCAGAAAGGCAGATTCAATGAGAGAGAGAGGATAGATACCATAAAAATAAATGGTCGTATAATGTTCATTCTAATGCCTTAAATGTGTGTATTACTGATTAGATTTTGAACTATCTTCAGTAGTTCAGATGAAAAATGCAGAAAATTAGAAAAAATCGAACCGTCATATGGGGAGCTCTTAAGTGGCCGTAGTTAGCTAGAATTTGATAGATAGGGTTGTATTTATAAGCTTCATATTTGTGCCAAATTACAGCTCTCTAGCAGTTCAGTGGCAAAATAACTAATAAACAAAATTCGGGTAATCTGCCGAATAGTACAAAAATTTGCACTTTTCTTTCTATTTGAAATTACTTTTTTTTTAACTAGCCCTGCTAAATACGTTAGGAAATAATTATTGGTTTTATTAGAATAGTAAAAGACAATTCTTCTGAATAAAATGTCAAATTTTAACCTTAATAGATTTTAGCAAGGAAATTTTTATGACATTTTCGTTCAAAAGATTGCGAATTGAAATGGCAGTTTGTCTAAGAAGAGGAAATAATAAATTTTACAAGTATTTGATTAGCTTTCATAGAACAGCTAAATAACCATTTTGTTTTGTATTTTTCCGTTAATTCTATTTTCATTGTATTAATTTTATAATTTCAAAAAAAGTCTATTGGCTAAATATTGAAGTTTCTAGAATTTTATTTTTATTTTGTTTTACAAAAATATGTCTTGTCTCATTATCATAAAATATTAATAGAAAAGTATTTTAAGAGTCTAGTAAGTATGAATTTTTGCAGGGACTACTTTTTCTTCCGCAGATTATTTGCTTATACCCCAGCATGTATATTCTTTGCAAGAATTGCCTTGTGTTATAATTTAGACTTTCACTTGGGAATTGGATTCAGAAGGTGAATTAGAACCATGTGAAGTGTGAGTAAATTAACTAAATACTGTCTTCAACATGAGAAATAATAAGTATTTGATTAGCTTTCATCCAGCCGCTAAATAACAATTATCTTTGAATAATGTGATGTTATTATTAAATTTATTTTCCTAATTTAGCATTTGACTTTTATTATTTTATAAAATATTTATTTAGTATAATTTAAAAGGTTAATTCAATCCTTCCTTCTATTTTATCTTTAAAATCGTCTTCCCGATTCCCGATACGACCAATTTATTTGCTCAGAAAATAAATTTGCGAATAGAGAAATAAAACCAGCTTTAAAGTTTCGTTGCCCTTTTAGGTAAGCAAGTTTAGGATTTATTTATTTAGACAAAATTGTTTGCGCTTTTTTTCTTTTTTATTAAGTCAAAAAGTCTCATTTTAGCCCTGCGAGATTTGCAACCGTTCAACATCCTTTTGATGGACAGATAATAAATAAATCGAACTAAGTGTCAATACGTTCATCCCCCTTACTAACTGGTCTAAAACTTTAATGTTTTGTGAATCCTAAACTTTCAATTCTTCAAAAATGACTACAAAATATCTTGTTTTTCATCAGACTCCATAATATTCTTCAAGGTCTAAAGATGTAAAAATTGTAGACTGGCCAGTAGCAGCCCCGTCCTTTAATAGCCACGCCTTGTATAATGGGAGCCCCTGATATATAGACAACTGAATTAGCAAATCGGTTAAGGGAATATCTACCCTTCAAAAAACAGGCGCAAGCCATTTCCACATTTTTACTCCATTGCGAAGCAGACAAAGTATTGGATAAATAATTCCAATAGCGGTTCACCCCTCGGGTCTCACACAAAGCGCGACTTTAAAGGGTCCTCAGATAAAGACTAGGGAACCCATCACAAATTGTAATATTCAATTAGGTTGAATTTTAGCACGTGACGGTTTTGCCAAAAATTACATGGGGTCTCGTCCAGAGGCCAAAAAGTGTGATTTTTTCGATTTTTTTTTTACGACCTTGCGCATATGGGCGGCGCGATCCTGCTTACAATGCATCCAATAGCAATTTCAAACTTTTTATTTTTTGCTTACCCGTATTTAGAAATTTGTGAAAGGCAAAGAAATGTATGTCTAAAATGGTAGACTGTTTTATAAAAATAATGTAATGAATGGAATATTATATTAATTTCTTGATAAACATACTAAAATGGGAGAGTTGTTCGCTATTAGATATTTGAATGTAGCCTGATAACGAAGGCAAATGGTCGGGAATATAATATACTGATATAATGTGACTATCCAAGTTACAGTTACTTTTATTTGAATAAATAAATAGTATTTACATAAGATTATACATATCGCCAGACTCAATGTCATTTTATTACATACTGTGAATTATATATTATGGTGTATAAATTCTCCATCTGTCCTTAATGTAGAAAATTTATTAGAATCACAGTGTAGTTCAGACTACGCCAAATAAATTAAGCATTAAACGAATAAGCAATAATATTGCTTATAATATTTATAGTAAAATGTTTAATTTTCTTTCTTTAAATTATTTTTTGTTTTATTTAACAGAAAATTTTCAATATTTTTTTTTTATTAATTTTTGAGGATTAAAAATATAGAATTGTATTCAAGAATTCTAATCTAATTCTTTGAAAGGCTGTCATCGAAATACTATTAAAAAATATAAGGATATCATTCTAGAAATCTTGATATTTAATTTAAAATATTTTTCAATTATCTACTACTACTACTTACTACTACTATAATCTGTACCTGTCCAGGGAAAATAAAAAATATCTCTTAAATATAGATTTGACCAGGGTTTGGCTTACTTAGATCTGACTGCTTTACAAATCACTAATTTCACTTCAAATTCGCTTCAAACCACATTAAAAACAGGATCTAATTAGATTGAAATTAAAAGAAATTAAACGCTTTTACAATTAATAAATCTATTTAGATTTAAAGCTAGAGGTAGGAAGCTTAGTTTAAAATTTTTTTTTTTTTTTTTAATTTATCTCTACCCCGGGGTCAGGTTTTAGCCGGATGCCTCGAGTTGGATTCGAACACGGGTTCACTTGGTTAGCAGGTTGACACGCTAACCCCTACCCCTCTTTAAATTATTTCTATTTTAATTTTATTTCCAGGTCAATTGTTAATTAATGCGTCATATATATAAAAATTTCAAGGATTCGAAATTTCAATCGATTTATAAATAGGTATTATAAAATTTTTTAAATTTAAATGAATTTTCAAATGAATAAATATTGTAGTTAAAATTAAATTTAGACAATTTGATCTTAACTTGTTTCTAACTATAATACATCTCTGATGGGTTTCTTTACAAACGACCAACTGATTTTATGGATGGAAAGAAAATTAAAATGGTTTGCGATTTGTACACTGAATTTGAAAACTCTCCAGATGAACTTGAAAAAAATAAAAATAAAGATATTGGCCAAAAAAAAAATCTAACGTAATTTGCTAAGTTATTTTTTTTTAGTTACTTAACTAGAAGAAGTTGTGTTTTTACTTAATTAAAAACAAAGTCACAAGCAATGTAGGAAGAAACAGTGATCAAAAACGAAAACTTTGGTCTTCTAAAGAATAAGTTTCGTTCTTTGACTCTCTTATCCTTTGTTGTTGTCGTAGCGAGATTAAGGTTTGTCATTATAAACTTGTCACCTCAATCTCCAGGAAATTAAAATGGCTCTTTAGGGGATAATATCAATGTAAAAAGTCTCTAAATTTGGGAATATTTAGATAATGGGGTTTTACTTTTGTTGACTATAGTATTTAAATTCAAAGTTTCTTTTTGCCAAGAGTAGCAGAATTTTTATAAATTAAAAAAGACAATAAAAGAGTGTGTCTTCTGCTGGAAAAATAAATTTTTTAATTTATTTATAACGAGACTATAGTTTTGAGGGCTTTGTCCTCTTTAATAAAATTGATTCACAGGAATTGTAATAGACTGATGAAGAGGACAAAGCCCTCGAAACTATAGCCTCGTTATAAATAAATTAAAAATTTATTCACAGGAATTGTAATAGACTGATGAAGAGGGGAAAGCCCTCGAAACTATAGTCTCATTATAAATAAATTTAAAAATTTATTTTTCCAGCAGAAGATACGCTCTTGTATTGCCCCCTTTAATTTATAGTATTTTTCAATATAAAAGACAAAATGTACATGAGGAGACTCACTTTTTAATTGCTTTTATGATTTTGATTCGTCAACTTATTATCTTTTCGCTTATCGAATATTGCTGAATAGTTAAATACATTATTTATATTAAATAGGTATTTAGTAGGGATATAAAAAAGTCGAGGGGTGAACCGCGATTGGAATTAGGTGTACACGTCTTTGGAATTATGTGGAATTATTTTGGAATTCATTAGATAATGTCCCTTCATCTATTGTCTTGGTACTTGGAAATGAAAGTGGAAGTAGGTGTACACGATATTAGGTCGCGGTTCACCCCTAGTAAAAAATTAAAGAAAACAAATTCTATAACCAGTTTAATTTTTTTCTTAAGATGGATAACAGCTATGATGATATATTTTATGGAAAAGTGCAGACGTCTGAAATAAATAAATTGCCGAATTTATTGGTTATATTGATTATTTGACTATTATTTAAATCTCGTAAATGAAGATGTACTTAAAGTATAATTGACTTGATTCAATTTGCCACTGTAACATTTTTTTTAAAGCAATTATATTAATAGTAAGAGTATTTGAATTTTTCTTTTTTAATTTACAAATTTTCAAAAAAATAGCGAAAACCTCGCCAATTCAAGAGAAACCCGTTAAAAGAAATATATAGTATTAAAAATTGATTAAATAATGTTACCAATAGGAATCAAAACTTTTGAAACAACATTATTAAAATGAAAGAATAAATGTTTAATAAAAGTTTGAAAAGTTTTTTAGGTTCATTAAAGTCTCCATTAATTTTACTTTCTATTTCAATATCTGTACTTTATATCTCTACATTATAAAATTACTTTTCCTTGAGACCTTACTTTTATCCAACCGTGAAGTTCATTTAATCTATATATAACAGATATAGTCTTTTGTATATGACGTTAATGAAAAATTAAAATTAGCGCATGATAAATTATCTTATGCAGGTGGCTTGACTTTTAGACGAGAAGTATATTAAAGGTCATATAAGCGAAATTTTCCCAAGGCGTCTTCACCAATAAAATACGTTAGTTAGTTGGTTCGCATGGCGTGTTTTCTTGCAAGTGTGGGACTGGGACTAAGCAAATCGGCGTGCATTACATACCGGATGGGATGCATACCTAACGCCTATCACGTCATCTACCTTATGCCAAGCCAAAAGATTCACCCTTTTCGGATGTCTGTTCATCCCAGAAGAATGTTATAACGTTTAAAAAATTTGCTAGGTGAATTTTTAAATAAAATAAAATAGTTGAAACAATTGGGAACATGTTATATTCACACAACTTTTGGACACTGTGTAAATTTACAAAGGACCCAACCTCTGTCTATTTGTATTGTATTTCATTGCAAAATAGACGGCCAGTTGAAACTTCTATTTTTATAAACTTTCTGTTTCGGCCTATAGCAATGACAGTTCATATAGAATCAGGACCAGTAAAATAAAATCGATAAATACAATTCTGAAATTTGTATTTAGCCTAGGGAAAAATAATGTGTGATGTAATATATCAATTTTTGTCAAAAAACAGACCTGAAATTTTCCTTTCCCAAGCTGTCGAAATATTTATTTAGTCATCTTCAGAGCTAGCAATTCTTTCTAAGATTATTTGTGACAAAAACCCCGACAGACACAGATGGAAAACTTTTAACAAAGATAACCTAGAAAAAATTACTTTCAAAATTATACCACAAGTCATTAAAGTTTATAATTATTTAATTCTAAAACATCGATTAATAAAAAAAGAACCCACAATACAACTTTTAAGGATCACAAGATCTCAGAACAAATATAGGAAGAGTGCTGAACAACTATATTTTATAAAAATGAGATGATTTGGTAATTCTCACATTCTGAAGGGTTTTATTTCTGAGGGATGGGTGGTAAAAATATAATTTTTTTTGCAAGTGATGGATCAAAGCAGAATCCATCCATAATACATAGTTTTTTGTTGTTTTTGCTATGGAAATTACTGCTCCTGGCATAATCAGATTCTGCTTTTACTAGGTGATTGATAGGTGACGCATCTTCCTAGACTTAAAAGTTGATAATAAATTTAATTTTATTCAGGAATAGGATTGGGCCGAAGTAATAGTTCTCCGGTTCGAGAAGTTATAGTTGACAGAAAATGTTTTATAACTATATTTTATATTCTTTGAAAATAATTTTATTATTATTATTATTTTTCAGAAATGGCGTTCTAGTTAGTTAAATTTTCTTCTCGAACCCTGAGTTCATTTAATGTTAGTATGCAAAAAAGTGCATTACCCTGGAATTGACTCTTGTAAAGTAAAATATGGAAGATTAGACGTTTAACAATATATTCAAAAGTTGGATCGGAGACGAATGTATTTGCGGAGATGGGATAAGATGCTGTATGATTAAAGCAAGATGGAAACTGGGAAGGAAATCCAAATTCTTAGACTAAGAGTAATTACCTCTACAATGCATATAAGATATTGTTGATTATTCTAAAAAGCGTAATTACTTATTTAAGGGGAAAAATAGATTATAATTATTATTTGTATGGAAAGAAATGATATATATTACTAACAAATTATATATTGTAACAAATGCTATGGTGGTTAACCAAACTAATATGAAAGACTCCCTTTTTTGATGACATTGAAATGAAAATTTATTGCCATTTGACTCCAAGAGGAATATCCATGTATGAATACCGAACATCTTTTCATTTTTTATTTTCCAAAGAAATAATTAATTCAAATCTATTATTATGCCAGAAATTGAACAATATACTTCATTAAAAGTCACCCTTCTGGGTGTTTTATGTGGGCTTGTGGAGACCAGCTGTTATCATGGATCATGGAATCAAGTCGAAAATCAGGTTAACCCAACGCCTCAGGCCCAATGGCATGTTGTTAAGAATTCAATCTGTAAGGGTACTGCATCAAATAAAATTCAGGGGAACTCACACTCCTTTGTTTCGGAACACGTCTATGCATACTCGTATCGATTTAAATTCAAATTGATTCGCTTATTACGTCAACGCCATGTTTCTCGACCACCTGTCGTTTGTTTGTCTTTTATTCTTTTGTTTTCCTTATAAATAATCGGTTTGGTTCCTTCATATGCATAGATATCCATATGAAATAAAATATTTTGAATTTGAATGAAATTTAGTATAACCACTAGATAGGGAGCAAACTACACTGTTAGCATGTTGGCCTAGAACATGTTTTCTAGACAAAAGGAGATCTTTCAGATATCTTAAAGAAAATTAAGAGCAAGTGTGCTATTTGGGTGTACCAGTATCATATTCTATTATAGTGTATAACCGCTTAACGTCAAGGATGTCAGTGTAGTGAATGAACATTTTTTCACGTCTTTTCTAATTTATAGAAATTGTCAATGATTTTTTTTATATTTGACAAAGTTCTTTAACGTGTTTAATTAAAAATTTGGAACTACCAAAAATCACGCACCCGGGAAATCGCAAGGGTCAAGCCGTCCAAAGTGCAATGGACAGGTCTCGCCATGAGGGAACCACCTTTATGATCATGGTAACCCCTGCGCCAGGTAAGTCTTCATTTGAGATACCACTATTATGATTGTTTAATTAAATGTGGATAAAAAATTTATAATTATAAGGTAGTGAGTTTGAGTACAGGAATAATATCTAAATTTGAGCTTACAGTCAGAATATGTACCTTTCAAGATCAAGGCAAATGTTGAAGGAATCTACTTTAGTTACAATTCTAAAATTTTATGAAAATTCATTTAATTTAAAAAAATAATTTACTCGCGTATTTTTTTTATACCTACCTTAATAAACATTTTATATTAACCTTATCTATCTATTTTAGTTTCATAGACTTAAAAAAATCTTTTTTTTTCTCTTATAAGAAATTACTTTTAGTAATTTAGCTGCTAATACAGAAGATAGGATTAGACAGAGAAAATCACGAAACTATTAAAAAATAACGTTGAGATTACATAGAAGGGGAGGGTGAAAAAATGGGGAGCGATAAAAAAGTGAGCTTCGGTAAAGAATTCCAATACCGAGAGAGAGAGGTAAGCAATCTCGAATATATATCACACGAAAAGAAGATTAAGTTATTATTTTATAGAAAGTAAAAATGTAATAAGCATTAATCTTAAAATTTCGTAAACAAAAAATATACTCGTATATAGAGAAATGATAGAGGTTAGAGGGATATAAAAAATTTATATATTTAATCCTGCAAGTATTTTATGATTATAATTGAAAAGCCGTATTATAGAATAATCCAATGGATGCATTATTTACACCCACGTAATGGATGGGGAGGTACAAAGAGATGGGCGAGATGTACGAAGGTAATGAATGGAATAATTTTTTAGGAAATGTTATGTTTAATATATTTATTTCATTTTTTATTTCTATTTTAAATAAAAGTTGAAAATAACAAAATTAGTCCATTTAGATTGATTAATAGGAAAGAAATAGGGAAGTCGAATGTTTCAACTAGATAAATTGAAGTTTGAATTTGTGTTCCAAAAGGAAAAGTCAAGTCTCATAATAAACGAACACTAGTAGAAAAAATCTCTATATATAGGCTAGTCCGTTTGAATTGTTAAGTGGACTACTTTTTCTTCCGCGGACTATTTTTTATCTTCCGCGGACTATTTTTTCCTTCCGCGGGCTATTTTTTCATTAATTTCAACCTCTATATATGTTATTTGCAATAATTCAATTTCTCTGCGTTATAATTTTCAATCGATCCAGATTTTGAAGGCAATAATAATATTATTTTAGCACAATATATAATTTCATTAATAAAAATGATAGACTTGAAATTCAAGTTAATAGAATTTTAATTTTATTTCGTTTTCCAAAAATAAAGTCTTGTGTTAGAATAATACGTAAAAAATTTTAGTTGAAAATAAAAGTTATTTCTTAAAGGTTAGTATATGTATATTAATTTTTCTTGCACTATTTTTCCTCCGCAGGCTATTTTTTTATTCCATCCTCTATACTTATTGATTATTTTAAAATGTTTTACCTTCAACCGACACCTAGTTCTTTAAAAATCACATCCCCTTTATGGCCTATAAATTAATAACAAAAGTTATAATTCCTTATCAATGATGAAATAGAAATATATTTTGTTAATCTGTTTGAGTTTTTGTAAGATTCCTATTTTTCTCTAGCAGTGAATTTTTCTTCTTTAGTTTATATCAATTTTCAAATTTTATTATATAATAAGTTATGTCTCTTTTTCTTGAATGAAAAATTATTATTATGCTAATAAATTTGAACGAAACAAATAAATAAATAAAATGGTATTTTTATTCTTGCCCCGTGACATATTGGCAAGCGAAACACAATCTCCGCCCTCGTTGGATGATGATCAGATTATTCAAAACAGAGTCCGATTTATAATAATACATGATCTAGTGTTTGTAGTTTGCCCAACATTTCTTGTTTTTTTATTTATTTATTTTTTATTTGCACTGTTATATATTTGATATTATTTTCCACTTTTTCACCCTTTCAAAGGGGTGGTATCACTTTGAGTTAAACCTCTTTCGGAACAATGCGATTAATTTCAAAGCAGCCTGGTAATAAATCTGCAAAGTTAGGCACAGATCTTATCTTTCGACAATATATCTGATTCCACTTTTTAAATCTAAGGAATATTCCTGGTAATAAGTACATTTTTATTTTGATGATATAAAAGAAGCTTACTTATGTTTATTACAGGGTATTTTTTAGGCAACGCTTTATCAGGCTCTTATTTATGAGACGAGTGGTAATAGCAAACGTAAAAAACGCTCAACTTTTAGGCTTTCGAAGAAGTTTTGTTCCTCAAATCACAAGAAAATAATTGGGGGATCATATTTTTAGCGAATTTTTGAATTTCATCAGGAAAATTTTTCTATATCTCTCCTGCAAATCTTCACTAATAGCTATAATCACTATAAGCTCCTACAGTACCAAACAGTAAGATTGATTGTGTTATAGTTATTTTAATGGTTATATTTTGGCGGCAAAGAAAATAGTTACAAGGATAACTTTCTGGCATCTAAAATCTTTTTAAAAAGAGTTCATAAAGAATTTATTTCAGCAATTCTAAAAGTTAGCCACTACCATGTCAGTCAGCTCTAATTGTTTTTTGTTCTCGTCATTAAATTAGAACCACACAACAGGCGTACCTAAGTTGATGATAAAAGTGCGAAAAAGGATAAGAGAAAAACTTTTGTGGCAACAGTAAGCTTTAAAACCTCACTGAAAATTGCATCTCCTCATGTTAAGCCGAGCAACGGTTCAATTCCATGATATTACAGTCCCAACGGTATACTAATTAAATTATGTTTAAAAATTATCTCAATATAGTATCATGATGCATTTTTGCACCTGAGGTTCTTAGAAGATTATAGGATTCAAAGATAATCATGGATTTAAAATTTGCAATCGATTAAACAATACTTGAGATTTCTCGATAGATTCAATTCCTATCTTGAATCATATAATTGTTTTTAACTTTTGACCACCCATAATTATATAGAATTGAAGAAGTATCGATAGCTTAATTGCAAATTGATGGTATTCCGTAGTTGAAAAAAATATATTTATGGCTCATTATGTAATTTTAATAATCTGCATTGTATAATATGTGGCAATGAATATGAATATATTATTACAAATGGAAAGGCAATCCGATACCGATTCAGTAATTGAAGATGGTGTATTACATATAGCTGAGTTAATGAACAAACTTCTATCCATTGCTTTGAAATTACCAGTTATATACGGTTTATTTATACATATACATAATATACAGAAATAGAGGAGTGTGCGTCTTGCTGAATGGGGATGAAGGTATGCCAAGGGTGGATGTTTTCGCTTTTAGGGTCGTTCGGGTTCTGGGGGGAAGAGAAACCTGACCAGCCATATGGTCCGTGGTCCTGTTTCTTATTTCGCCCCGCCACTATAGATCTAATCTATTATGAGGATGGCATCCATTTAGTACCATGAGTCAGTCCTTCGGTCCTTGTTCTTCTTCGCCTCGACTAATTAAAGTGTTTTGAATGAAATGAAAAATATATATATATGTAGGGCTAAATGCGAGTGGGACTCGCATACCAAGAGTTTCGTGCCTTAAGTTCTTAAATATAAATGATATAAAATTTATGATGATTAGCAGATTTTTATTATAGTCTATTAAGATAAATTAAGAACTCCAATGTATACAAGAAATGTTGGATATAATAAAACATTATTTCAAATAAACATTTTGGAATATATGTAGTATATTTCGATCCAGCAACCATTGAATCGTAAATCAAGAGTCCTAGTTGTTGTGATTTTTACACATTAAGATGACAGGCACTGAAAGTTCCTGTCATCTGATTGGCCATTCCAGCACCTCCATTTACCATCTACCCTTGGTTAGTGGTAAAAAGCATTTATACATACATACAACCGGCCCTAAGATGAACATGGTAGGTAAACTAATAGGATCCCATTTTACATTTGTTCAGATTCCTATATTATATTTATGTAGTATTCAGAAAGATAAAAATTCCCAGTAGTGATTTGATTTAAGTAAAATGCATTAATTAATTCAATTAAAAAAAAGATCGTCCAAAATATGTCATCGAGATTTGTTCTTTATTGGGGACCATGTTTTTTTTCTAAGCCTCTACTAATTAAAGTGTTTTCAATAAAATCAAAAACAAAAAATAAAATAAAATAAAAGGAATTCATGTCAAGATATCATTATTGTCGATAAGATTAATAAAAAGAAATAAAGTAAAAAACAATCGCTATAACATTTTATTGACGATTATTAGTATCGATTTTGTTATGTTTGACAGAGATTAAGAACATAAACAAGTTTTCCCGAAATTGTACGATGTAATTTCTATTTTTTCAGCTATATATATAATGAATAGGGTCATTAAAGGGTTCTTATTTACCCCCAGAGATTATTAGAAATGTGTTATATTTTTTCGATCATTTTCTTTCCCCGTAAATATATATAATATGCATGCATATTCAGGAAATACACAAACAAAAAGTAGATGATATAATAATTTCAAACATCGATTTATAAATATCTGTACATTTTATCAGTGAAGTCAAAGGCCAGGCGATTAGGTTATTTTTTATTAAATACACTTTTATTCATAGAATATGAAAAACTACTCTAAGTATACTAAAGAAGAGTGGTTATTTAGAGCTCTTTCACAAAAAGTACACCTAGTAAAACGTTTATTCGAGGAACTACAGAAAGTAGGTCCAACATACAATATTTCCCGGAGATTTTATTTATTTATTTATTATAAATGCTTTTTTAGATTAAAATATAATCGAAAAATATTATATTTCGGTAAATTAAAAAAAAAATGTTTTAGTATGTATGTATGTATGTAATCAATGCATTTCGAAATTTTTAAGTTTTTATACTGTAATGGAAAATTTATTTATAATTAAGTGATATGAGGTTTTGGGCATATGTATTTACTTTCAGAGAAATTTTAATCATTAATCTTAAAAGCCATATGATAATAAATTCTTATTATCTTATCAAATTTTTTTGTCGTAAATTTTTTATAATGTAATTATCATTCGAATTTTTTTTCACGATTGATAAATGAATCAGAAACATAAAAATTCACATGATTTATGATAAAACAAATCGAACAAGTCAAAAAATTATTATAGAGAATCCAAATTTGACTGGGCTGTATTTTCCAAATTAAAGAAAAAATTTAAATAGTTACTGGGACCTAAAAGTTAGTTCAAAATGGATGATTTAAGGATGTTGGTTGGAGAATCATCGATAATTGATGCGAATCATTTCAAGGTGGAGTGTGTGGATGACGGTTTTTGTTTGAGGTGAGATGACTCAATCAAAAGCCCAACCAATCCAAACTTGAAAGTCAATGAAGTATGCGATGTGTCATCTTAAACAGACACTATTGGGAAATCAGGAGGAAATTTTTTAAATACCTAGAAATATTTTATCTCTTAAAAGGATGTGAGGTTTCCATTACTAGACTAATGATCATGAATTCCAAGAGGCATCATTTAAAAAAATATTTAAGAAATATACTTTTACTCCAATGACCTAAGAGTGGTTTCCAAACTTCCTTTATCAACGACCAGCCCATTTTAACTTTCACCAACAAAAAGTCTCTGTTATCAAAATTGGTGTTTAATAAGCAATACATAATTTTAAAATTATTTAAATTTTATTAAAATTGCTTGTGAGCAAGACTCTATATATACCTATATTTCGGGTTACGAGTCCATATTCAGGAGTTCACATAGAACTTAATATTTTCTATGTGAGCTCCTGAAGATGGTCTGGAAATTCAAAATATATATGGTGCATTTCACGGCAAATCGGACGGTTTGAAAAATTTTAATTTTTGATTTCCTTCATTTTTTAGTTCCATAAAAAAACTCTTCTTTTTTGATCACCGGTTTAAAAGATATCGAATTTCGGATTTTTGGATGATAACTTCTTCAAAAATGGTCCAAATTCAAAAAAAAAAAATTTTACATACTTTTTAGAAAAAGTAGAAAAAAATAGAAAGAAGTGTTTTTATATGCGATTTTTAATCTCCTCATATAGAGTCTTGCTCACAAGCAATTTGTCTTTTATTTGTGAATCCTACTTAGTAATTTATAAGTTTAAATTTAAATTTTATTTCAGCTAGAACCTACACCATTCTCCCTGAACAAAATTTAAATTTTATTGCAGAAAATCACGATAGATGTGACATCTATATCTTCGAGATATTTTTATACCTATATAGAATTAATAATTATATGCAAAACATTCACTAATATCTCTTGACAACCTTGAAACTTTACTTAACGGAAAAAAATAAACAAACACATTTTTTATGTAAAAGTGTGTTTGTTCCCCGTTAAATATCGCCTCTAGTGGTTGATGATTTTGGCTAATTATGATTAAAAATTAAGGTAGTTAAGGCACAAAAATGACTTTAACGTTTTTTTCCAAAATCTCTAAGGTTATCAAGTATTACATATTACTTAATTTCTGGAAATTTTATTCCGGTAGGAAAGTTAATTAGGTTTGTCGCAAAAACAGTTTTTCAATAATAGTGTTTAGCCCGATAGAAATATAGGAGAAAGGATATAAATATTTATTGTATTAATTTTAATTGTGTTAGATGTATATGTTACAGTAAAAACCCGTTTTTTAGTAAGAAAGCGTTCTTACTAGTTAAAACGCGTTTCGCTGAATACCTTTATGGCAACTAGAATTTACTGATGTTGGTTGAGTTTGGTTTAAAGGTCTAGAATCTTCATTTTTGATCTTCCGCCTCATTTTGGGTATTTATTTTCAAAAAATTTTAAACGAAAATGTCAAAAATTACATCCTCTAAAACTTTGCTTCTCATTTTTGACATTTTCGTTTAAAATTTTTTGAAAATAAACACCCTAAATGAGAGTGAAGGTCAAAAATGAAGATTCTAGACCTTTGAACCAAACTTAATCGACATCAGTATATAGATGCCACAAAGGTATATTAAGCGAAACGCGTTTTAAATAGTAAGAACTCGTTCTTACTAAAAAACGGGTTTTTACTGCAACATATACACCACGTTTAGATCTTAGCAAGAGTGAGAGAATTTAAGGATTAAGCATGGTATAGACTAAAAGAGTAGAGGAAATGTTCCAGATCTTTACCTACGATAAATTAAGTTCAGGCGTTTTCAAAATTTTCTCAAAAACGATATAAAACAACAAATTTATTCTGATTTTAAATTCTTGCAAATAACAAATAATTATTTTTATGAGTATAACAGTTTAGCCGTATCGGAGGGCACCATGAATAACAACTTTACCATAAATTCTTCTCAAAATAAAATAAATGATGTTTTCTGGGCTAATAATATGGGCTTATGTAGAATTGCTATTTTTTGTTGCTATTATTATTATATGTATATTTTATATAAGTAAATATATTAAATATAAAGATTTCTATCATTTCAAATACTGATTGATGATCAAGGCTGTTAAAGGATCCGAGTGTAAACAGCGTAATCCTTTTGCCGTTTCGGTTGCTACACATTACGCAGGGTTGTTAAGGCATCCGTGATCCTCCTGAGGGTAAACTCAGTGAATGCCAGTTAGCCAACTAACTCGACCGCAATACATAACAAAAGTCACAATAATAATAATACTTGCCCATAGAATAAAGTATAAAAATAAATGTAAGGATGATCTGACTATTCCACAGTGTCTATTGTTTTCATTATTGATTCTAATAGTAGTGTAGGTTAATAAAATCAACCGTTTAGCATTTCCGATGAGTGATTCTATAATTAGCGTGAAATCGATAGGTACAAGGGGGCCATGATAATGAGCCGTGGTACAAAGTGATCTCGAACGCCAGCCTTTTAGCAGCTTGGAACGACCAAAGTTACTGTATTTATTATCCCTTCCCTTTTTGTAAGACTTTATTTAATTAAATTGGATTTATTAACATCAGGGGCCCTATCAGTAATTGAATCCGATTAGAAAATTTTGGTAGCTGTCAAAGGTGTCTTGTCGAAAACAAAGAAAATCACCCCAATGAGCAAATGAGTTTTTTCAAAAGAAGGTGCAAAATAACTGGAATTTAAGCTTTCGTCTGAATGATTCTTCTAGCCGAATTCAAATAAAATGGTTCATAAAATATATATTTAAGCTCTAATAATAAATAGTCAAAGGTATTGTCATGCTGGAAGTACTGGTTATCAAAACTTTACCGAAGTTAAGAAATATGTAGAACTGTTTGTTCTTAAGTGGGAGACTCTTCAAGCTGTCGACATTTTTAGAGCGTTCTTAATTCCAGTAGTTTTGAGTGCATCTCATGGGAATCGACTGCAAGACTTAGAGGGAAATCCTGGGGTTCGCGACCTTTGATTTTCGCTAAAAGCGCATTGGCTTTACTCCTTAACATGACATGGCCAATATACAGTCCACTCTCGATAATTCGAACTCTTCAGCTGTTAACTTGGGTAAATCGAAAAAATGCTGTGTATTTTGATACGCTCGATAACTCGAAATTCTTTTCGTAACAAGAGGGGGAGAGAACGTTCTATAATTCGAACTAGGCCACTTCCCCTCTTTATAATTCGAATTTTTCCTAGCAAAAAAAATTCTATATTTTTTTTAATTAGGTATGTTATTATTCAAGGGGTGAACCGTGATTGGAATTAGGTGTACACCGTCTTTGAAATTATTTGGAATTACTTTGGAATTCATTAGATAATAATCTATTGTCATCTATTGTCTTCTACTTTGAAATGAAAGTGGAAGTAGGTGTACACGATTTTAGGTCGCGGTTCACCCCTAGTTATTATCTATTGTAATGTTAATACATATGTGATTTTTTGTTCTTTTTCATTATTTTTACTTTTTTACTAGAGGCTATAGGTATATATCTATAATTTATATAAGCTCATACATATTTTCAAAAATATAATAAAAACTCTTAATAATTCGAATTTTTTTCTTTCCTCTTGATAATTCCAAGTCTCGGTAATTCGAATTTTCCTTGTAGTCCCTTGGGTTTTAAATTAAATAAATAAATTACCGAGAGTCGACTGTATAAATGATTTAATAATTTAAAAAATTTTAAATTTAACATTATATTTTAGAAGAACAATGTTAAGAATTTTTAAATTAAAATATTCTTGTTTATTTATTTTACGGGTTGGAGGTTCTCTTTTGCTTTGACTACCCTTAAAATAATTAGAAAATGAACACAAGATTATGTGTTTTTTATTATATATCATTATATCTGATTTTACCATGTATGATTTATTTTACGTTTAGCCTTGAAACAAGACCGCATTCCCTACATATAATAATAATAAAACTCGAACAATAGAGCATGTGAAAGATGGATTCATTTTCACTGATTCCTCACTATCAAAACTAGACTATATGGTTCAGTATCAAACTAATCAAATAATCTACATATTCAATTTATCTCTTAAAAATGTATTTATTTAACGGATTCTGTTTGAAAGGGGTCACTGGTCATCTGTTGAACATTGACATTAAACTAATAAAGAACATTTCGAGTCCATTTAATGATTAAAATATCATTTTATACGATCAATTATATATCCATCTTGTGATGTGATGTGAATGATACTTTTTTTTTCTTTTTGAAATTTCCACTCATTTCTTAAATTGAATTTCTCATCATCAGTTCATTTGAGATTTTTTAGAGATTAAAAAGTGAAGAGTAGCATTAGGAGGAGGTGGAAACGAGTGAGTGGTAGTGAGAGGGCTAGGGATGGTAATAAACGTTGAGTGGTAGACTCAAGAGGGATATTTTTAAGTGGCTCCGGGTTTTGGATTTATCTTGCACGAGAGTTTGGCTCAGACTATTGTCTTAAGAAAATTCTGCCATTGCTGTCTGGTGCTTCACTCCTATAGAGTTCAATCGTAACAGACGAGCTAATAACACAATTTAATTGGAAATATATCTTGCTTTTTTCGAACCTTTGGCTATTACTAGGGAAATTGTTCCCTTGATAGTAGTGCCCTGAGAAATGGTTCACTGGGGTGATTTCCCGTTGCCCTCCTTTATATTTGATGAGCCACTTTTAATGTAATTGAGAGATGTAAAAGAATTCGATTTTAAGTAAGCCTAAACCCGACCCATATCAAAATCGCAAGCCTAAAATAAACCAAATTATTTGTAAATTTTAATTTGGCAAACTTTATTCTTTTAGGGTTAGTTCTTTCGCGACAATTCACACAAAAAGTTTTAGCCTCGTAACTCTCTATACATATGAACGGTGCTAAAATTTTAGGTTATGTTTTTTTAAGGTGACTGAACTTCTGACACTATTATATCCTCTATATGAATGGATCGTTTGCAAGCGACTGTTCTTATTCCCCTCCACTAAAAATAATCGCCAAAATATGTTGTTTTTTTTATCAAAACTACTAGGTAAATAAATTCAATTTTTTTTTTTTTAATTTACTCCGAATATATTATTCTAACAAATATTTCATCAAGATGGTGTAAGTCCTTCAATGAAAAAAAAAATAATGAACATTTTCCCACCCTTTTCCATGCTACCATATGCACAAAATTCCATTTTTAATTGCAATTATTTCATGTTTGGTGTGGTAAATCGTCTTCAAATTTTAACAGTGTGTTATTATGCTTTTAATGACATATTCCAAGTTTCGAAGACTTCTTGAACTTTTGCATTTGTGAAAGAACTACCTTAAATCAACTGGTGTGGGCATTACCCGACTTTCACATTAGTTTCTTCCTTATTTGAAATCATCATATCAATTTTCTTAATTCAAATTACTTCAATTTGTGTTTCCCCAAGCCGTTTTGAGAAAACCGGAAATAAGACGAAATTACAAAATACTAAAAATCTCGCGTACTTCCGTTTCTTCGATCTTATGGTACTTCTTCTGGTCTCTATTAATTACCTTAAGTTTTTTTTTGGCTTTTCGGCTTTTTTAGCCATCAGCCAATTTAGGATGTCATTATTAAATTTTGTCTTCTATGTAGGGATCAGAATTTTATACGGTTGCCTCGAGTAAGATTAGAACCCGGGTTCGCTTGACTAGCAGGCTTATACGCTAGCCGCTCGGGCAATCCGCCCCCACCAGTTTAAGTTTCAAATCCCAAAGTTCTGCGACTTAGTTGAGATATGAACAATTAAAATTTTTTTGCGACACTCCTAATTTACACCCCCTTCCTTTATTTCAATCGGATTAAAATGTGTAGACGACTAATAACATATAGGGTTAGTTAAGGGATGTTTTTAGCGCGATGCTCTTAATTTCTGAGCTAACCCGTCATCGATATCATCTCTATTTTTTCCCCCTAATAATAATAATAATATCTTTTTAGCCAGAAAATTATTTTTCACCATTTTAATCAATTTCAATCTCCATTTTACGAATTTTACCAGCATTAACCGAGATAAAAATCCAAAGCTACACACTCTTACAAATTAATTGATTCATTTAACGTTCTATTTTTAAAAATATTTTAAATATATAGAAATGAAGATTATAGTCGAGAGTTCGATGCCCCTATATTTCTAGCTTGATGATTTTACTATCCTGAGCTAACCGGTCCTCGCATTTATTGAAAGCTTCTTGGTGTCATTTTTATTTTTAAGATAAAAGTATATGTACCTATTATTTTTTTTTAAGGTAATATTTTATTATCATTAAAATATAACGAAATCTCAAAGGTAAATAAAATTAGTATTTAACTGAAATCAATCATATAAAAATCCGAAATAGCAATGTTCCATAAAGTACTAATTTGAGTTTATTTGAAGATCCAGGTCACGATACACTTGAATAAGAGACAAATAAAATCATATCGGAGATTTTGTTTAGGAAAAATTGATAAAAGATGAAAAAATCATCTTCAAGGCAGATAGAAAAAGAGAACATTCAAAATGGGTTCTTTCATTTGTGATATTGGATTTTCTAATAAAGAGTTCTTATTCGTTAAATATATGTATATATTACCTAAGTACATATACATATTTATGTAAAGCAAAATTCAATATATTATTTATTTATATTTCGTGTATTTATGGAAAAAAGACTAAGGTAGAGAATTTTAAATAAAGGATTTCAAGAAAAAAATAACCATTTTTTTCTTAATATTATCAGAAATCAAGATATTTAAGGAAATATTAAAATTTCTGAAAATTTTTAATATTTAATTAATTAATATATAAATATTGCAAGATAAACTTTGAGGGTTAAAACTATCTTTAACTATCTCTAACAAAGTGAGTTTGTGACCATGTTTCTAAACATTATTTTTTTAATTTTAAGCGGATTTCAAAGAGTGAGAATATAATTCTATATTCGTACAAAAATATTTCATTTCATTTTGAAATTTTTACCTATTAAATAAGTTAGTTTTTCTCAATCAAATCGAGTAAAAAGAAAATATTACATTATTTTGGTTTTTTTCATTAAAAGCGGCAACACTGCAGCTAATAACAAGGACATACTTATACTTTATGCCATATATTAGAAAGAACAAAAGATTGTATGTAAAATTATTGAAAATTGTGAACCGAATCTTGCAAAGATTTGCATTTTATTTTATGGAGAATTTTATTATATCAAGAAGTGATATAAAATATAGTGCTAAAATAAGAGATCCCAAAGCAGGTCATAAACACTTTTGATGCATCATCGTATTACATATTAATTAATCAATTAAAAGCACATTCAAATGTTTATTATAATATGTCGATTGAATTTTAATTGGATTTTCCATAAAGGCTAGGGATATCATTTATAATGTCATAAATGATATTTCAATTTTTGTTAAAGTTATACCTAGGTAAAATCAGGATGAAGAATATCAAAATTATTAATTTTATTCGTAATTTTGTCTCTGCTTGCAGGTTTGAATAACCTCAAGGGGTAAAGCTGTTATGTCTCTAATTATAAATAAATAAATGTGGAAATTATTTTATTTATAGTTAAAATGAACAATGATTCTTCGATACATTCCTACATCCATTTTTAGGGTTCCGTTTTATAAGTAAAACGAGACTTTATCAAAAATCTTATTTAAATTTGAATCGATTAATTACTTTGTGTAGGGTAGAATTTTTAAAAATGAAAAAAAAAATAATTATCATGAATGTGATTGGTCCCTGTAAAGATGTATTTTCGAATAAGTAGAATTAATTTTTTTCTTCGATTAAAAATGAAAGTTTATGAGATGCAATTTGGCCATTTTTAGGTGGTTTTCGTACCTGTTGACTCAATTCTTTATCAATGACAAATGATAACGAATTTAATATCTCAAGTTTACTCGGTATGTATTTCGGCTTAATGTATTTCTCATTTATTTCGATTAGAATTTATAGAAAAAAAAAAATAGTAATGTTAATAAAGAATATTCAAATAGCTGTTCATCTCACTTGATAGCAATCGAAAGGTTTATAATAATAAAAACATCTAATCAAGTGCTGATGATTACTTGACAAATATTTTGATTCTTAAACGTTATCTTAAAAAATAAATATATCTCTGGATATACTTATTTTGGTTCTAGTGTAGAAATAGAAGTTTAAACAATAATTGATAATTGAATCAACAATTGTTAGTTAATAAATTCCAAGAAAATATAACTAAAAATATATAAAATTTTAAGTCGAAAGTTTGGGATATGAATTTTCAAAAATTTAAGAAATGATAAGAGATGTTGATTTATTTAAAAAAACAAGGAATAATAAATTAATATTTATAACTAAAACAAAACATAGTACGAACTATCTGTTCCTCCGCAGCCCAGTTGCTTAAAAACTTGCGCGGATGAACAAACAGTTCGCGAAGAAGTTTTAAGAAACGGATCTGCGGATGAATAATATAGTGCGTACTATGTTTTGTTTTAGTCGTATTTAATTATTTAATGACAATAATACAAGAACGTGGATAACAACTTCTTGCCACCCCTTCTTAATCTAATAATTTAATTTAAGAAAATGTGTTTTTCTTGATTAAAATAAACTATTGTGGGTTGGGATGGAAAATAATTAAAACATTTTGTAGAATTATGAGAAAGAAATGAAAAATATCTTAAATAAATACTTTTTTAAAGGACAATACTAGGTAAGAGGATAGTAGTAGCCCACAAACCTTCAAAATCAATTCATCCGAATAACTTATGCAATTTTTTACAACAACACACGAAACTACTATAATAGTAAATATACTGATTTCTCTAATTGAAAAGATTTTTTTTCAAAGTAAACTATATATAACATTAAATTTATATTTGCTAATGTATACTGCGTATAATGTAGTATGTAGGTATAGCTAATGAACAAAGGCTCGTGTCCCAATTAAGAATATTTCGAATTAATAAATATGAAATATTTCTACTTTCCAGCTATGCTATTTTAAAAAATATAAATATTATTAAATAAACGAAGAAAGAAAACGATTAGTCTATCTTTCTTTCAAACGTCGATCGTCTTAATCGACATTTTTTTCTTCTTCCACCCTTTGATTTCTAATTAATTCATAATTTCAATTGGTTTTCGCTTTTTCAATTTTTTTTCCTTTGTTCGATTCATTTAATATTATTTGAAAACTAGGCCTGGAAAAAAATAATCATCTTCCTTGTCAATCGCCGTAAAACTTAATTGAAGCGGATAATTAGAATCTTCATTAAGTCCACAGGAGGGGGTTGTTTTTTTTTACAGGCTTCGCAGCTTATAAGAAACCAAATTCTTGCCTACGTGCGATTCCAATTAAGAAACCAAGCTAAGAGGGATGAATGAGGGTTGGATAATCCCGTCAGAACAAGCGACTACAAAACTTTCCGATAATACTTCGGTACGGTGATTCATTAATTAGAGATAAGACCGGTGCTTAGGGTCTACGACACTTGAGAGAGTATGTGATACAGGTAGGGGAATTATTTATATGCACGATTTTACAGGATTATCTTTATGTTAAAAGCTTTCCTTTTTATCGTTATACGTATATATAGTGTGTGTTGGACATTTTGGAAGACAAGAACTGGCATTCTTCTAAGGATTGTGCCGAATGTTCCGTTAAAACTCTCTTTAATATTCTAACATGGGGGCCAGGTGAGTGCTATTCTGCTCCAAGAATGGGCCATTTGTGATAATTTTTTAATTAAAAAAAAAAAAAGTTTATCTATTTTTATTATAATCGGCTTGCGCGATGACCTCGACGTGATTTTTTAATTTTAAAACCCACCAATAGTTCATGACAAATAAAATTTATTAAATTTAGGAAATTTAAATTATTAAGTAGGTTATAATGAAAGGCAATCCATAAATTATTCAAATTGTATTCAATTTCCGACGTTACAATATTGTTGCTAACACTAAAAGGAGAGACAAATGGGAACCGAGTTATACTCACCCATCAATAACTATTCAATACTCTGGAAGAAGGAGAGAAAAAAGTCTCCGAAACGTCGGAAATTGAATAAAATTTAAATAATTTATGGACTGCTTTTCATTATAACCTACATATTTCGCTTACCAGTCCGTCTTTATAAGAAAATAAATAAAATTAAATTATTATTTTAAAACCCTAAAATAAGTAGTTATAGGAAAAATAAATTTGTTTAAAATTAGGAAATTTAAAGTAGGTATTATTTTAAAACTCACTAATATACATAGTTCATGACAAATAAAATTTATTGAAATTAGAAAACTTTAATTATTATTTAATTTAATTAAAGTAAAAAATAAGTATCTCTTTTTGAAAATAAGATGGAATTTTTTCAAAAATACAACTTGCTGTAACAACCGAATTATTTATAAAAAGAATTTAGTTTTTAAGGTCTTAAATTCATTGATATTAGTAGAATATTTTTATATTGCTTTATCAGAGGGATCGTCCCCTTAGGATAATGCAATATAAAAATATTCTACTAATATCAATGAAATTAAGACCTTAAAAACTAAATTCTTTTTATTAAATTATTATTTTAAAACCCACTACAGAGGGAAAAAGTCCCCTGGTCAGCAAGATGTCCACTGAAGGCGGGTTTCGCAGCTGATATATATTATATAAGATAAAAACATTTGATGTTATTGCTTAAGATCGTAATTAAGAATGGTTCTCAAATGGAAGTTGAAATTTTCCTTTACATTCTCTATTTCTATATAAATGAATTAACGCCTTAACAAAAAGGACATTAAGTTTCTTTTTTCTTTATTTTTACCTGGAATGGTCATTTATATTGTCCTTTTTTTCATTTTTCGAGGGGTTTGTTAAATTGTCTTGGAAGAAAAGAATTCTATGTCCGGCACCTTAGAAAAAATGCTTTAGTGCTTAAACAATAAGTATTTGCACACTGCGAATTTCGAGAAATTGTCACTTCAAATATTTTAAACTTCTAGTTTCAAAGAAAAATTGGTAGAAAGTGCTACAAAATTTTTTTTAAAGTGAATAGAATTATAATAAAAAGTAAAAATTTGTTTCTGAATTATTTGGTTTGATAAAAAAAAAACAACTAAATTTCATGACTCATTTATTAAACCGACATAGAACCGAAATGTCACGATTAAAAATGAATTTATTTCATTGAATCAATCTCAATCATTGAAAATATGTTTTTCAAAAGAGAATGAATAATAGACAATTGAAATTACCTCATAATAGTTAATTCATCTATCGTAAACAGGAAGAAAATCACTAAATAAAAAAGGTAAACTTACATAAATTTATTAAACCAATTATTTTACATTAATTAATGTATACCTTGTATTTTAGCTTCGATTCCGGAGATTGCTTCTCCACCATCGAGTGTCCTTATTCATATTTAGTCCTTGTTTTTAATAAGAGGAAAAATCTAATTAGATAAAAAAACCTCTTTTCCGATAATTATTTCAATGCCATTATTCCCCAATCAAGTCGATTGGATCCATATCACCCCTCTAAACTTACATAAATTATTTAAGTGGAGAAAAACACAATTTATAATAAAACAAATGCGGAATTTGTCAGGACGGAAAACTTGTATTCTTTTTTTTAAATATTAGGTAAATTTCGGCACTTTGATGTCAAAAATATTAATTGTTTTTTAGGTACAAAGTAAGTGACCCAAAAGTCGTTTTAAAAAATAATTTAAGAGGATGAAAAACAAAACATCTAAAGAGGCAAATGCAACTAAATATTAATGAGTGGGGTGCGGTCCATGGATGCTGTGGATGCGGCACACCCCTAAAATTTCAAAACATTTAGTATATTTTCATATCTTGTATTATAAAAAAAATATAATGTAAAATTTGAAAAATTCCGAAAAAAAATCGAAAAGAAAATTTAAAAAAATGGAGGGTATTTTTGGACAGCATCCCCTGGTTGAAAAGTCACTGTCCGCCACTGATATTAATGTAACAAAAATTAAAGGTTAAGAGCAATGGAAGACAGAATGCACAGATTTTTTATATTATACATAATCTATATATAAAAATTTGTTCATTGTTGGATATCATTTCTTAATAATTTTTCAACTTTGTCAAAATTTTTCAAAAAGTTTATAAAAAAAATTAATTAAAAAATCATTATCATCCCCCTTCTTATAGAAAGATATTTTCGTAGACGATGCAGTTTGTCTACTTAATTTTTTTAATAGTTAAAGCTCTTTTTGAAAAATTAAAAAAAAATAACTAAAAAATCTCTAGAATAAAGTAATCTATTATTTTTCCAATCAACCTTCTCAATTTGCAATTTTTAAATTAAAATTCTATATTCAAGATTTGATAATTAGCCATTCTGGTGACATCACAAAAATTAGATTCAGGGAAACTTTAAACATAAAGAAATTTTAAAATTTCAATTTTGAATTTATAAGATTCCTAACAATTCCTTGAATTTAACCATCGAATCAATCAATACTCCCTACCCATGTCCAAATAATTAGTTATATTTGTATAAGTAATATGAGTATATAATTAAATAGACAATGAAATATTAAGTTTTCAATGAAAAATAGATAAAAGAAAAAAACATTCCTAGTGAATTTATGAATTAAAATTGTTATATATTTAATTAATGTATATTTACAAGTTGAACCATTACTTATTTACTCAATAATCTAGAAGTGACTAAGAACACAAAGATAAGGACGAACAAGGACGAGTAAGGGTCGAATCAGGGGCTCTTGAGACAGACAGACATCTAATGTAGAAATAAGTGGTTTTTCCGACTGTTTTTTGATTTATTTACTTATGATGGGGTAATTATACAATGTCTCTTAGTGACAAGAAAAAATGTCTTATTTATCTATCTTAACAATAGCTCGGCGAGTAGCACAGGAAACATTGTGCCTATCAACTAATTTAAAAGCAATTGGAAAACTAGCAAGAGATGAAAAATTTAAATTCTTAATGATTAAATTTTAACTATCCTGCCCGTAAAAGTTTTTTTTGGATGTGATTAATAAATTTTGAGCCCGGAAATAATTTAAATCCCTTCGGTCCTATAATTCAAACAAACAAAAATTAATTCATAAATTATAAGAATAAATTTGAAACTCAATTACGCACTATTTGTTCATCCGCAACTCAATTGATTTATAAACGCTGCGGAAGAACAAATAGTTCAGAATATATTTCAATTTTAATCAACTGTCTTATTTATTTTTTAATGGTAAGGATGCAGTGAGGTAAAAAAACATACCAAACAATATAATTAATAATTTGATTCATCAATATTTAATAAAATTTTACTCAAAATTTAATTTATTTTTTTCGGGAAAATTGGAAACAGTTAATTAACTTAAAAAGATGAAGGCCGAATATTTAAATTATTCTTTAAAAGTATAATTAACCTAAGCGATGATAATGTCAAACAAAAAGATAAAAAGACGACTAAATTTGAGAAAACGTAATAATGTGATTTGATGGTGTCAGAGAAAAGGCCCCTTATCTTCACCTGTTCAGAATCGAGATAAAAACTGAACAAAACGCTTTTTGTCCCGCCCAAAATTTTCAAAAATTGACTCATTTATGAATTTTTGAATAATTAGAAGCAAAAAACGTAATTTTGAGTTATAAGCGGTTTAATTTTTGACAATTTTTAAGCAGACAAAAATAGGTCATTTTTTCCATTTTTCTCTCGTTAATATTCTATTCCGAATGAAAATTTGCGGATGAATTCAAATATGAAATCAAAAATTAAACCCCCACATTATATTCACATTTTTGCCATTCCTGAAAAAAAAATGGTAGGTGGAGATAAGGGCCCATTTACCTGACACAATCACAAAAGAAAAAGATTAACTAGTATTTTTCTTCGGCTATTTCTCACTTTTGGCTACAGGCAGATTCTTATCTAAACGTCATAGAGAGGAATGACGTGTGAAGAAGTATAATACTCTTGACTTATTTCAGCCGTACCTGTTCCAGCTTGTTCTCTTGGAAGTTATTGAGGGATGGAGCAAGTTGTAACTTGTAACCCTTTCTGGCCATATTGAATTACATCGGCTTATCCAAAAGGGTTGATGACATTGACCCTACAGGTAGATTCTTTTGTGATTTTAACAGTAGCAATTAAAAAAAATGTAAAGTTTTTAATTTATTACGAATAAATCAAGTATGTATTATGCTTAGACTTAGCATAATATTTTTTTTCAAACAGGAGTAATTTCGTGAGTTTGCCAGAAAAATAAAATGAGGTAATTTTCTGTGATTTTAGAAAGAGACAACCACCATATATTCAGGTTACTTAGTACATATGATTCAAAAAAGCTAAGTAATGGAGTAATTAACAAAAAACAATTATGTAGTAATTTTTAATTATTCTTTACTGAAAATACCTTATTATTATTAAATAGTTATTAAGAATTATCATTGTCGTAAACTCTATTAAAAAATCCTTTGTAATTTTAAATCAAGTCCGTTTTCGTGTTATCTAATTGTCGTTTTTTGAGATTTCACTTTTTGACCTGGTGTCTATTAGGATTTTTAATTTTTTTCCAATTAACAGGGACAAAATTACACTCTGTCTGGGAAGCCCATACCTTGAAAGAGAGATAATACAGGTCAAATCGGAACATATGGCAAGCCTACTTATGCTTCATGTTAATAAATTATAGGTAAAATATTTTTTTATATACATGTATATTTGTATATTTACATGAAGCAGAAGACACACAACACTTGATAAATTAGTAGACACTCGTTTATCTGGTTTTTAGAAATTTTTAAAATATATAAATAAATAAATAATCAGATAGAAATATTAGATTTCTAAAAATTATTTAATGTCAGTGCTTATCAAACTATCTGTATAATATGCATAAAGTTGCTGGTAATTTTTAAGTCTTTTAATAGGAAAAATTGAAATAAAACATTTATACGTAATTATTATTATTTTATTTATCAAAATCAAAAATATTTATATGTTCCCTTCTATAATTTAAAAAAATAAAATTCTGAAAATATTCTTCTAGTAGGTCGCTTTAATTTTATAATTATTAATTTCATATTCCATTAAAATTCGATCACTTGTTGATTCTACGACCAAAACGATGATTTATTTTCCAAATCCATTTCTAGAATAATTTATTTAAGTTTCTTTCTTTTCAAAATATGGTCTGTAAAAGAAGGGACGGACAGCAGGCAGACCTGCGGAGACTTGAAGGGCTGAAAACAAACTGACGGGGTGCGAAGGTAGAGTGGAGGGGCGATTTCACCCCTAATGTTATTATATATAGTAAGTAAGCTAATCCAAATGGAATTTTGGGGAAATTTCGACAATTTGAGGTGATTGGTAGGCAACCCGATTGGATTAACAAATTTCCGCTGAAAAACCGGCTCACGTAAGAGAAAACCAATTTCTAAAAATAACCTGGAATTCATTGAGGAAAAATTTGTTTTTCGACTGAACTACAGGTAGAATTTTTGCCAGCGGGCAAAAAGAGAAATGAAATATTTTAAAAACATTAGTCATCGATTAGATTTAAAATAAATTTCTATATAAGGATGGTGTCAAGTCATGTACCTAGAAGTGAGGGGCAGGGAACCGGAAGGCGCAGCCAATAAATATTACTTTTATTCTAATATTTTTGAATAAAAATTTACCTACAAAAAATTATTAATTATAATTTTATCAATGGCCGGGCTCCTCTAAAATTAAATAATGCTTTTTTCTGACATTTTTTTAACCAATTAAAATATTTAGTATTTGTATTCGAAAAAATGTATATAATATATATTTGGGGCCCAGGCCCCTCATAATTAAATATTATTTGTATTCAAATATTTTTATATTAAATATGACTAAAGAAATTGAAAAATACAAATAATAATAATAAATTTGAAATTAGGGTCTGTCCGAAAATTTTTTAGCTACAAAAAATTATTAATTATAATTTTATCAATGCCCGGGCTCCTCTAAAATTAAATCATGTTTTTTTCTAATATTTTTTTAAGTAATTAAAATATTTAGTATTTATATTCGAAAAAAATGTATATAATATATATTTGGGGCCCGAGCCCCTTATAATTAAAAATTATTTTTATTAAAATATTTTTATATTAAAATATGCCTAAAAAAATTGAAAAATAAAAAAAAATAATACAAAATTTGAAATTCGGGTCTGTCCGAAAGCTGTCTACCTGGTTGGAAATTAATAATAAGAAATTGTGTGATTTTGACTTATATAAATGAAATAAAATTTTATCTAGTTTATTTTTAAAAAAGATAAGATGTCTCTTATCTTAGCATACAGGTAAAATGGGTTGGCCCAACTCACCTATTAGAAGTATCGCGATGAGGAGGAAAATCACACTCCAATGCTCCATTGAAAGAAAAAGGTCGTATTAACAAGTATATCCAAGGTGAATTAACACAAAAATAATCACACCAAAACACACACACTAACACTTCTTCACTAGACACATTGTGAACATTGCAGTTTACGTTCGAATCTCATCGGGTGAATGGGTAGTATATACTTGCTTCACAACGGCCTGGCCGCAACTAAACAGGCTTCAGTTGATGAGCGGCTTGGAGGATGCAGGGGAAAGGAACGAGGGGGCAAGGTGAAATGGACGGGAGGGGAGGAACCCCCCACCTTTAGTCCATTTAGATAGCCAACGCATGTTTAGTATAGCAGCAGCCAACCACCCCTCCAATGGACCAGAGGCTCCTTAAGAAAAAAAGAGAAAAAAAACCGCCTTGGAAGAAAGGAGCGCAAAGGTCTCTGGTTGCCGTGTGGTAAGAAAAACCCGAGAGCCCTCAGGTCGCAGCATCCAAGAGCCCTCGATACAATCCTTCAGCGAGAATACTAATAATGTGCGCACATGTCAAAAAAAACTCACAACAACAACAAATAAGGATTAATTTTTTTTTCTGTTCCATTTTGGGACGATTCACAAAACAGTCCAATTATGGTTTCCAATTAATCCAAATCCTGAATTACAACTCAGGTTGCTTTAGGGCAATTTATCTTGAGTTGCTATTTTTTACTTTCATCATCATTGAGTATACAGTCCTAAGACTGGTTTGATGCAACAATCCGTCTCCACTCGACTCTGTCCTCCGCCAGCTGTTTAACCTCTCTAAATGTCTGGCATCCCATATCCCCAATTATTTGGTTGAAATATTCTAATCTGGGTCTTCCCCTTCCCCTTTTCTTTCCCACCTCCCCCTCCAAGATATCCCTAAGCAGTCCCCCATGTCTCAGTGTGTGCCCCATCATCTGACCTCTTCTCTTCTTCAGACTCTTCCACAAGGTTCTTCTTTCTCCGATTCTTCCAAGAACTTCTTCATTTGTAATTTTATCCATCCATTTGATATTCATCATTCTTCTGTAGCACCACATTTCGAAAGCCTCCAATCTCTTTCTCTCCGCTTTTCCAATTGTCCAGGTTTCACACCCGTACATGGCTATGCTCCATACATATGTCTTCAATAGCAACTTCCTGTTTGCTAAGCTGATTGAGGAGGAGCATAGTAGTTTTTGTTTTGAATTAAACCCCATTTTTGCTTGGGCAATTCTTGATTTAATTTCGTTTTTGCTCCTCCCATCCCATGTTATTTTACTTCCTAGGTAGCGGAATTCCTTAACTCCTTCTAGGTTTTCTTGGTTAATTTTGATGCATTCCTGTCTCGTTTGTTCTTTTTTTGTACATACTAGGACCTTGGTTTTATTCTTGTTTATTTTCATTTTGATTTCTTCTATTAGGATTTGGTTAATTCCATTCAAGGCGTCCTCTAATTCTTTTTTATTGCTTCCTAGAAGGGCAATGTCATCGGCAAATCTTAACATAGCGATCTTTTGACCTTGGATTTCTATACCTGTATCAATTTTGTCTTTGAATTCTTTAATCGCTTCTTCTATGTATAAGTTGAAAATCATGGGTGACAGCACACATCCTTGTCTTACACCTTTTTTTATTTTGGCTTCTCTTTGTTCATCACCAATATTTATAATTGCCGTCTGGTTTTGATATAGATTGTAGATTAGTCTTCTCTCTCTGAATTTTATTCCCGCCTGTTTTAATATTTTAAACATAATTTCCCAATTGACGTTATCGAATGCTTTTTCTAGGTCTATGAATCCGATGTAGACAGATTCTTCCCTGATAAAAGCCCTTTCTATTATTAGTCTAAGAGAGAGAATTGCTTCTCGGGTGCCTCTGTTTCTTCTAAAGCCGAACTGGTCTTCCCCCAGATTTTCTTCAACTCTTTGTTCTATTCTTCTTTGGATTATTTTGGTTAGGATTTTGGAGGCATGTGAGGTTAGGCTAATGGTCCTGAAATTTTCACATTTATCCGCGCCTGTCTTTTTGGGAAGTGTGACTATTTTGTTTTTTTCGAAATCTTTTGGGATGATTCCCAATTTATAGATTTTGCTAATTAGTTCAAAAAGTTTGTCACGTGCCTTTTCTCCAGAGTTCTTTAGGATTTCAGCTTGTATATTGTCTATTCCGGGTGCTCTATTATTTTTTAGTTCCTTCAAAGCTGTCTCGAATTCTGACCTGAGTATGGGGTCTCCTAATTCGTTTTCGTCCACAGATTCTTCTTCTTCTATTGGGTTCATTGTTTTTTCTTCTCCATAGAGTTCTTCTAGGTGTTCCTTCCATCTATTTGCCTGTTCGTTTTCGTTTAGAATAATGTGGCCTCCTTTATCTCTTATGTTCTTGCTTTTTGGCTTGTCTTCTTGAAAATTTCTTTTTATTGCCCTATAGGCTACATCAACTTTTCCCAATACTAGATTTTCGTTGACTTCTTTACATTTTTCTTGAATCATTTTTTCTTTTGCTTTTCTACATTCTCTTATAACTTTCCATCTTAATTTTTTATATGTTTCTTTCCCTTCTTCGTCTTTTCTGTTCTTAAATTTTCTTCGTTCGTCAATCAGTTGCCGTATTTCGTCTGTTACCCATGGCTTTTTAATTTCGTTTTTCTTTGATTGAAGGACTTCGTTAGCTGTTTCGGTCAGGCTTGATTTCATGTCATTCCATTCTTGTTCGATTTCATCTTCTTTATTATTTGTGTGTGTTTTTTCTTCCAGTTTCTTATTCATTACGTTTTCGAAGAGTTTTTGGGTTTCCTTATTTTTTAATTTAGATATATCCCAGTTTTTTCGCGACCGCCCCTTTTTTATTAGTTTTTTAAATTTTAGTTGGCATTTCATCGCAATTAGATTGTGATCACTAGCTATATCAGCCCCAGGATAACTTTTGCAGTCCTTTAATTGATTTCTGAATCTTTTACTTTACTGCTATCAAAACGGAACAAAGAGTAGAACAAAAAGGTGGTCCCCAACTAAGAAAGAATTTCTATTATATAGTCAACGCATTTTGCACTATTTTTTTTCTTTTGAAATTTACATAATGTTAATTAAATTTAATTCCTTAACGGCTATCACCTTATATTTCTAGTATTTTTTACTTTCACATTTATATTCATAGAAATAGGATTTGGGGCATACAACCGGATATTGTGGTCCCCAAAAGGGGCCAAAAATCCATTGGTCAGAGCGTAAGTATGTATGGACGTATGGACCCCCCTACGTTTCGCAACCATAAGTCTCAGAGCTACGAAATTCGAAACTTAAGCTCGATATAGGCTAGAAGGAGTACAGCAAGCTTTTCGTTGAAATCGTAAGACAGGAAGAGGACATATAGATGAAAGATTTCGTTTTTTTTTTATTTTTTCAAAAAAGGCTCTAACGATTTTTTTTTTTTTAATTAGTGTAATTATCAAGTGTCATGAGCTATTAGTTGTGTCAAATTTTTAATCCGATTGAAATAAAGGAATCGGGTGTAAAGTTAAAAATTTGACACAACTAATATCTCATGACACTTGATAAATAAACTAATTAAAAAAAAAAAATCGTTAGAGCCGTTTTTGAGAAAATAAAAAAAAAACGAAATAAAGGAAGGGGGTATAAATTAGTAGTGTCGCGATGATTTCAAATAAATGAAAATGTGAAAGTCGTATGGTGAACACATCAGTTGATTTTTTTTAAATTCTCAAAAACTGCTGAAATGATTTTGCAAAAAAATATGAGGACACAAAGTCGTTACAAAACATTGAAAAATAATTTTATAATAAACTGAGTAAAAATGAATTTCTCCGAGATATTAATTTTTCTTTTTAGCGAAATTTTGAAAAAGAAAAATTAAAAAAGTAGTGAACTAATTAATTATAAAAAATAAATTCAAGAATTGCTCCAAATTTGAATATTTTTTTTGGTCAAAACCTCAAAATTTCAGATTTCATAATTATGTGTTCACTGTTCTAAATCTAAACAGAAAAAATTAGCAACATAGCCACATGGACATTTTCTAAAAAAAAAAAAAAGGATTAAAGGGACATTTTTTTAATGAAATTGATGTCATAAGGAGTTACATCAAAAAGATACATTCTCTAAAGGCCTGGGTTGGCCCCTCCATCGTGAAAAGAAGAAGAAGAGGGGATTTTTTGGGTTGGGTAGGAGTCGAAACGCAAGGATTTGTAAAATCTTAGCTATGAATTTACAAACCAAAACAAAATATTTATTATTTCATTAACCTTTACAGGGATACCTCACTATGAAAAAAAATATTTTTTATTTTTAAGCCCATGTAAAATTCGTTTCTTCCCAAAATACTCATTCGATTAAAATTTTAATACGATTTTTGAGGATATTTAGTTTACGACTTAAAATCTCTCTCAGACAGACAGAGAGAAAGACATAAGATCCACACTAATTAAATATTAAGTATTAAGTTTTACGAAGCCCTAAAAAGGTTATTATAAAAGATTGGATAAAAATATTATTGTGTGAGATTATTAATTTGTTTAAATAAATAAATAAATAAATAAATTTTTATTCCTCGACCTGCTTAGAGTCACAAGTTCCCGGTGGCTAGGTCCTCCAAACATCAATACAATACATTAACAAACATTAATTCAAATTTACTACAACAATTTAACAAATAATAAAAAAGTACAAAAAAAAGAAAAAGAAAAAAAATAGAGTTAGAGTTGTTTTTGAGAAATTAGGAAAAAGTAAAAAAAAATAAACTTAAGAAACTTTTTTTACTTTTTAGCCAAGACCTCTAAATTTAAAATTTCGTAATTATGAGTTCGTCGATCTATGAGAAATATTAGGAATATGCCCACACAGAAAAGTTCTAAAAAAAAAAAAAAAAATATTAAAGAAAACGAAAACAACAAATCCATTACTTCATTAAGAATTCTCAAATTATGTTCTCCAATTAATCAAAAATCTGAACTTTAACCCAGGTTGCCTGAGGGCAATTTATCTTGAGGTGTTATTTTTTACTTTGTTTCTATCAAAAAGGAACCAAGAGTACAAACAAAATAAATAAATACAATTTTCAATTTTGTTCGCTATATTCAATTTATACATTTCGAATTATTTTATTCAAATTTGGATCAGAGTTTGTAAATATTTCATTAAAATCTGTTTTATTAAGTCTGTTTTATCTTAAGAAAGAATCTCAACTTTCCCATGATTAATTAAAATTAAATAAAATTATTCAAGAAAATAAATATATCTAAAGGTCCCCTTAAATATTGTTCAAATAATATTGTTTATTTTCATTTAAAGAATGAAAATTAAAGCAATTCCATCACTTTTTCCAAATGTTCACTTTTGAAATTTTATTTCAATGAAAATAAGTTTCACTTTTTTAATTTTAAATAAAATTATAAAAATTGAATGATAAAAATCATCTGGTTTTGTACCGTAAAGTATTAAAAAAAAAGTCGGTTAATGAGTGTTCATCTGTTGCGTCTACCAGAGTAAAGCGATTGAAAATTTTAATGGGTACAAATTTTACCCCCGATTAAGAGAAAGGGGTCTTCCATAAATTACGTTTCATGAATTTCAAGATTTTTAGACCCCCCCCCCCTGTGTTAGATTCTATCACGTTTTCATTGGGACCCCGCTGTATTGTGACGTCACACTATCACTTTTGCTGACATTTGCTTTCTTACAATTTATTACATATATTTATTTTACCAACATTTTCAAGTTGGAATAATAATAACCTGAAATCCAAAAAATATATTTGAAAATTTTGAAATTTTTTTAATTTGCTTTTGTGATATCACAATTTTTAAGATCCCCGTCACATTTTGTCACAATTCCGATATGCCTCCTCGCCCCTTACTGTGTGACATAATTTATGGACAAAGGGTTGATTAGATGTGACTTGTAATTTATTTTTTATTTTGAAAATTGTTATGATTATCAAATAGTGCATATTTAAATTAATTTGTATAAATTTTAAACTGATTTTGAAAAATTTTAAATGTTGATTTCAAAAACAAGACCTATGTATATAGTATCTATATTAAAGTTGTGTAGCACACACCTAATAATTTTACAAATCAACAAGGCCGTTCCTATAAAGACTTTAGAATAGATATTTATATTTCAAGAAAATATTTTAATTCTTATTTTTCAAGCAGCTGTTTTTGAAGAATTTTGAAAAAAAAAATACTTAAGGTAGTTCTTTCACAAATTTAAAAATTCAAGAAGTTTTTGAAACTTGGAATATAAGTCATTAAAAGCATAATACACATACTGTTAAAATTTGAAGACAATTTACCACACCAAACATGAAATAATTGCAATTAAAAATGAAATTTTTTATATATGGTAGATTGGGAAAGGGTGGGAAAATGATCAATATTTTATTTATTTTCATTGAAGGACTCTCACCATCTTGATGAAAAACTAATATTTGTTAGAATAATATATTCGGAGTAACTTAAAAAAAAAAAAAGCACAATGGCTTGGAAACGATCCGGCTAGTATGTGTGTATCCATATAGATATTTCGTAGCCTGAGTGCTACAGTCACGTTAAAAAAACATAACCTAAAATTTTAGTTCCGTTCATATGTATAGAGTGGTTACGAGGATAAAACTTTTTGAGTGGATTGTCGCGAAAGAACCTCCTTAAAAAGAAATAAATTAAAAAATATGAATATTTATTTATTTATTATTTTCAAAGGCTAAATGCCTAATATACATATACTACACTATATAAATTGTTCGTTCATAATTGCGAGGCCAAACTAATACGCACACGAGAGACAACTTGTCTGCACAGGAAATTCCTGACAAGTGACAACTAGAATGAATAGGATCTTTAAAATGTTATTTAATATCTACAATGATTTCTTAGCAAATCAAAATAAACGAGTAAGAATTTTATTGAGTGAAAATTTGAATAAAAATATACGCGATATTTATATTAGTACATTTAAAGAGTAATAATTTCCTGTTTATATTATTATTATTATTATCATTCTTTTCTCTCCTTTTGAAGGAGGTTTGTTTACTATACATCGGCTGTAAACAGCAGAGATGATAGCTTCTATTTTGTTATTATCTTGTTGAAGGAAGGTTCAGGAACCGCCGGACTGTCGCGCACGTACTCAGCAGTACAGCCTTCTGCACCGTCGTGATAATGCCCCCTCCAAAAATGCCCAGCTCCTTTAAGTTCTTAGGGAGCGTCTTCGGGACGACACCAGTCGCAGACATGACAAGGGGCACCATTAGCACTCTATCCTGTCTCCACATTTTCCTAATTTCTTCTGCGAGCTCAAGATATTTATTTAATTTTTCGCCATAGGCTTGTTGGAGATTATGTGTATTTGGTATGGTGGTGTCAATAAGGTATGTCATTTTGATATTCTTTATGGTGAGTATTATATCAGGTCTATTCGCAAGTATAGTCCTGTCTGTCAGCACGGACCTGTCCCAATATAGTTTACAACCACTACTTTCAAGTACACTTTCCGGAGTATACTCATAGTAGGGAACTCTGGTGCTTATTAGTTCATAGTGAAGAGCAAGTTCTTGATGGATGACTTTTGCCATCTGATTATGTCTATGTGTATAATCCGTACTGGCGAGGACTCGGCAGGCCGAAATGACATGTTGAATAGTTTCGGACATACCACCACACATTCTGCATCTGTCATCGGTCACATTAGGATCCTTGATTATGTATTTAAGATAATTCTTTGTGGCTATGACCTGGTCTTGGATTGCAATTACGAAGCCCTCAGTCTCCGGGATTATTATTATTATTATTATTATTTCCAGACTATAATTCTTCACCATTTTCATGGCTGGTGGTGGCTCCGGAAGGGAAGAGGCGCAACTCCCTATAAGCTCTAAAGCTGCATAACCCTCGATTAGCTTCGATTAGCTTGCAGCTTTAATGATTTAATACTAACGAGTAAAGATTTTATAATTTTTGAATTTATAAAAATAGATGGAATTTTGGCAAATGTCAATTTCTCATTGTGGTTCAACCGCCATAGTCAAACCCGAGTGCTAAATTGTTGTTTTTTTTAGGATTTTTTTATAGAATTATATTTTTCATTATTTTTAAGACTCAAAGCTCGCGGACGTCCGGCGTTTTAAATTCACTCAAAATATTTCAATATATCGTTTTCTTATTTGTATTTAGAAATGTCTGAAATGGAGAACGATTTTTTTGTGTCTACCTGAGTTGATTCCGAAAATGATGTTAGTTCAAAAACGGAAATTTGTAAAACGCTTGCTGCCAAAATCTTAGTATTGCCAAACCGAAGAACTCGTACAATTTCAGGCTTTCTAACTTCAAAATTTTCAGGTAAAAAAATGAAAAAATCTCTATGATTGTATTAAATGAATAGAGTTCTTTATAAAAAAAAAATATTTATTGAATATTCAAACGTTTCAGGAGAAATCATGTATTTATCAATGAAATAAATGTGGAAATTATTGTTTTGTAAAGAATAATATAAATAGATAGCTGATTTATTGTTCTCGTATAAGTATTTAATTTTCAAATTTTTCATTGATAAAGGGAAAAATTTTTCAGAAACGTTTGAGTATTTAATAAACGTTTTTTGATTGTTTTATAAATTACTCTATTCAATTAATACAATCAAACAAGAATTTATTTCACAATAATATGGTTGTAGAAAAGAAACTGAAATTTGGTACACAAGTTTTCATTAATCAACTTTTCTGGCAAGTTTCAGCTAGCTTGATCAAACCGTTACTAAAATTCGTGAAAAGCCTGCCGAAGCCTGAAATTGTTTTCACTTTTTCTTTCACTATTCTAAATCAAACAAAAAAAAAGCTGTTTGTCGAATCTTCTTTTTCTCTTCGTCTAAAATTGCATCGATATATCTTGTTTGTTTCAATCGAAGCTTCGCAATCTGCATACAAAACCGCCTTCTCAATTAATACCCCCACCCTCAAATCTATTTGTGTTCCGACTAATTATAAATTTCCTATATTGATTCATAACTCATTACCTACTCGGCATTTCATCATTGCCATCATGAATCACAAGCATCCTGTATAACACGTTCACCTGTTCAATTTTGGCTTTAAAGTGGAGCTGCTTTGATCACTTCTCAATTTATGGCCCCTTCGACTCCAATCGCAACAGACCATAATACGTGCCTAAGACTCCGAATCCACAGCCCTCCCTAGTAACAAAGGGCCTAGCAAATTCTTTTTAAACGAGGGCAACAGAAACCCACCTCTATATAAAGACATTTTACGTTCTTTTTTTATACCCTTAAAATATGAAAATGATTTCAAAATCCAGTTTTTATTTTTTTTTACCTAGGGTGAATTGTACTCGAGTAACAGAGGGTTTCATTATGCAGGAGTGCATGGGGACAAATCCCCCAAGTTCAGTTCGTCCCATTTCTTGAAAGGAACCAAGTAATGGATTGATACATTATTTTGAAGAATGCTGAGTTTTCGAAATTTTATTAAATTAAAAAAATAAAATTTAAAATAAAAAAGACTCACAATTGAGGGGGTCAGAAGCAAAATGGTACAAGTGATGTTTTCAAGAAAAAATAAGCTGACGTGTTCTGATGTAGCCATCCACTTGACTTTACCATACAACCTGGCCCCTCCTTATATTTAATATTTAATAAAATTATTTATATTCATGTAGGGGGGGTTAGTTTTTGCATTTATAGACTTCTGGTGTCCCACTGATTATGTATACAAAATTTGGTTGAGTTTGGTAAGTAGTCAAGATTTTCATTTTTTAACCCCCCCCCCCATTTTGGGCGGTTAGTTTTTGCATTTTTAGACTTCTGGGGGTCCACTGATTATGTATACAAAATTTGGTTGTGTTTGCTCAAATGGCCTATATTTTTAATTTTTAACCCCCTTAATTAAGTGCATGAAGGGCATGTAAAATTATTTCGGCAAACGAATACAAGTGCAATCCAACTTTGTGGTGCCCCCTATATATTCACAAGATAAAATGAAACTTTGTAAATTTAAATTGATTTTCTCAAAACTACACAAAATATACTTATACCACTATGTTTCTGACTCCCTCAATTATTGCATTCAATTGAATTTATTAAAATAAAATAAAAAACTTTCAAAACTCGCTACAATCTCCACAAATGTGGGTATTTGGCAAGATTTATAGTATAGTATAATTTGAGGTTAAAAGCTGAAACTAGGTACATAGGAGAAGTTTATTAATATAAGCAAGCTTATATGTAAGTCGAAAATTTCAGCTCATGGGGTATCTGGGACTTATCCAAAGGTTCATGAGATCTTTCAAATAAAATATATTTTTTAGGACCATCTGACCCCAAAAATACTAAAATTTGTATAATTGGGATATTTCAATTTTTTGTCAAAATTAGAAATTTCACAAGGCTATATATAGCATTGCCATTTTTTCGTTTTTCGATTAAATTTTTTTTGAGATATTTGAAAACAAATATATTTTTTCAAACCTCTAGGAGCGTCTGATTCCAAAAATAATAAAATTTCTATAATTTGGATATTTCAAATTTTTTGTCAAAATCAGAAATTTCACAAGCCTATTTACTTGCAATTTTTTTGTTTTTTGACAAATTTTTTTTTTAGATATTTCAAATGAAATATATTTTTTCAATTCTCTAGGACCGTCTGATACCAAATATATATAATATATATACTCGTATATCAAACTTTTTGTCAAAATCAGAAATTACACAAGGCTATTATAGCCTTGCCATTTTTTTTGTTTATCGATAAATTTTAAAATTTTTAAGAAAATCATTCGTTAACGCTTGATTTCAAGGCGCCATTTGGTTCGCTCTAATACTGTTTTTATTGCAAGCTGAAATGATACAGAATAAAAATATATGTTCATTGATCTATTCGAAAACTCAAGTAGGAAAAATTATTTAAATAAACTGCAACGGATCGTTGCTAAACTTTATCCAAATTCATTTGAAATATTAATATGTTTATTCCTTTATTTTAATCAGATATCACTTGCAATTTGCAGTTCATGTTGACTTTAATTCAAAAATAATGATCGATTCTCATTTAACAGTCGAGGAATAATCATTCTACATTAGATTTTTTACCCTTCGATTATTATTGGTAACCATTGCTGAGGACATGGAGGAATCGGCTTAAAATCAAAAATAACCATCGATTCTTATCTAATACTAGAGGAATAACCTTATTGCATTCCATTTTTTGAATCGACTTAAAATCAAAAAGAATAAACTCCTTTTTTGTTTTTAAGTCGATTCTTCCACGTTTTCAGTAAAGGTTACATTAATAGTCAAAACATAAAAATGGAATGCAATAAGGTTATTCCTCTAGTAGTAGATAAGAATAGATCGTTATTTTTGATTTTAAGCCGATTCCTCCATGTCTTCAGCAATGGTTACCAATAATTATCGAAGGGTCAAAAATCGAATGTAGAATTATTATTCCTCAAGTAATAGATGAGAATCAATCGCTATTTTTGATTTTAAGTCGATTCCTCCATGTCTACACCAATGGTTACCAATAAAAACCAAACGTCACAAATCCAATATAGAATGGTTATTCCTCAAGTACTAGATCAGAATCAATCGCTATTTTTGATTTTAACTCGATTTCTCTATGTCTTCGGCAATGGATACCAATAAAAACCGAAACGTCAAAAATCCAATGTAGAATGGTTATTCCTCAAGTACTAGATGAGAATCAATCGCTATTTTTGATTTTAACTAGATTTCTCTATGTCTTCGGCAATGGTTACCAATAATAACCAAAATGTCAAAAATCCATTAAAGAATGGTTAGTCCTCAAGTATTAGATGAGAATCGATCGCTATTTATGATTTTAATTCGATTCCTCTGTCTTCAGCAAAGGTAACGGATAAGAAAACAACGCAGTTGCTATGGTTACTTATAAAATTTCCTCCCCAATTTTTAGCATTTCACAGAAAGAAGGCTATCCATTCTTACTTAAGCAAGGTTAAATGAGCTATATTAAACCATCAAATGAATAAATTTTAAAGAATTTAAAAAAGTACTATCTTACTCTAGAGTAAAGTACTTTAAATTATAATTTTACTAAAATCTTTATTTAACCTTTTTGTGGTCCCCAAGGTACTTAATTAGGATATTAAATTTCATCAAAATTGGTTAGGTCATTTTCAAGATATTTAGAAAAAACTAAAAAAGTACTGAAATAAAGTGTGTATGTTTGTGGGCCGATATGTACCAAAAACTAATCAGTTAAACTAATGTAGGTTTTCAATTTCATTTCAATCGGTGCAACGGTGTGGAAAAAATCGTGGGCCAGAAAAACGATAACATCCATCCATCCATCCATCCATCCGCACGCTCTAAATGAAAAAATCGAACTTTTTGGCCTCTCGACGAGACCCCATGTAATTTTTGGCAAAACCTTCACGTGCTAAAATTCAACCTAATTGAATACTACAATTTGTGACTTTAATTGAGTCCATGGGTTCCGAAGTCTTTACCTGAGGACCCTTTGAAGTCGCGCTTGCCACGATTGGATAAAGTATATACCATATGAAAAGAAAAGGCGCGAAGAAAAGTACACTCCTGTTCGTTCCTGGTATCCGGATACAAATTTTAAAAATTTTAAGAAAATCAATGGTTAACGCTTTAATTCATAGCTCCAATTGGCTGCTGTAGCGAGAAGGAAATTGGACTCTTGTTCGCTTCTGGTATCGGGATACAAATTTAAAAAATTTTAAGAAATTCAATTGTTAAACCGTGGTTAAATATTTGAACGATGGTTAAGTATTTGAACCATGGTAAAGTCTTTGAACCGTGGTTACTTATGAAAATAGCTAAGTCTTTAATTCAAGGCTCCAATTGGCTAGCTGTAATACTGGCTTCATTACCAGCAAAAACTATATAGATTAAAAAAATAAATTCATTGATCTATTCGAAAACTCGAGTCGGAAAAATTATTTATAAAACCATATGAAAAGAAACGATGATACGTGAAATGAAACCCGATTCTACTGCGACTTACTGAATTCTTTCATTTCACCTACTCTTGAGATCGATAAAATTTTGGTTCACAAAAAGTCATTGAAAATTAAATTGGCGCGAAGAAAAGTACACTCCTGTTCGCCCCTGGTATCCGGATACAAATTTTAAAAATTTTAAGAAAATCAATGGTTAACACTTTAATTCAAGACTTCAATTGGCTGCTGTAGCGAGACGGAAAGTGCACTCTTGTTCGCTCCTGGTATTCGGATAAAAATTTTAAATTTTTTAAGAAAATCAATGTTTAAACCATGGTTAAGTGTTTGAACAGTGGTTAAGTATTTGAACCGTGGTTAATTATGAAATTAGCTAACCATTTAATTCAAGACTCCAATTGACTAGCTGTAATACTGGCTTCATTACCAGAAAAAATTATAGAGATTAAAAAATATATTCATTGATCTATTCGAAAACTCGAGTAGGAAAAATTGTTTATAAAACCATATGAAAAGAAACGATGATTCGTGAAATGAAACTCGATTCTACTGCGACTTACTGAATTCTTTCATTTCACCTACTCTTGAGATCGACCAAATTTTGGTTCACAAAAAGTCAATGATAATTAAATTGGAGGGAAGGTAAGAACACTTCTGTTCGCTCCTAACAACCCGTATACAAATTAATTTTTTTCTTTTTTTTTTAAGTTTTAAGAAAATCAATGTCCAACGCCTGTTTTCAAGGCTCCAATTGGCTGCTGTAAAACTGGCTTCTTTAGGGAGTCCAAAAGTACACTCTTGTTCGCCCCTGGTATCCGGATACAAATTTAAAAAATTTCATGATAATTTTATGATAATGCTTGAATTCAAGGATCCAATTGGCTAGCTGTAATACTAGTTTCAAGATTTAACTGAATTAAGATATTTCAAATGAAATATGTATATTCTTTCAAATCTCTAGTACCTTCTGATTCCAAATATACTTAAATTTCTATAACTGGGATATTTCAAATATTTTGTAAAAATCAGAAATTTCACAAAGCTATATATAGACTTACTATTTTTTCGGTTTTCGACTAAATTTTTTTGAAATATATTTTTTCAATTCCATTTCCAGTCCATTTGATCACAACATTGCTAAAATTTCTATAATTTGGATTTTTTCAATTCTCTAAGTCCATTTGATCACACCATTGCTAAAATTTCTATAATTTGGATATTTCAAATTTTTTGTCAAAATCAGAAATTTTGCAAGGCTTTCTTAGTGCCTATTTTAACTAAAAAAAAAATATGATCTAAGATGATTTATGATGATCTATGATGATTTTCGAAATTTAAAAGTTTTTTTGAATTATTAAAAAAAATTTCCGGTACACCTGTATAAGTATAATGCAAATTCCCTTTAAGAAAAGAAAGAAACATAATATTTTTAGGAGATAAAGAAATTGAAACTTACTTAATACTTTGAGAATTGCTCTAGCAATTGTTGAACTATTTGTTACTTCAAGTTTAAAGCAGGCTATTAAATATGGTCCCCTCGGCTCATTTATGTCAAATTTTCCTGTTCGATATAAATAATTTTTTCGGAATATTTTCTTAATAATTCAAAAAAACTTTTAAATTTAGAAAATGTAAAGATCGTATAAAATGGAATTTGCCAATTTTAGTTAAAATAGGCACTAAAAAAGTCATTTATAGATGAAATAAGCACTCACACCCAGAATAGGGCAAAATAGGTATTATAGACACTAACAAATGACTTTTATTTTATTCAGAATTTCATTTAACGCATAGATATCACATTGGCCTAAATTTTAAGCCAAATAAAATATATATATAGATAGATATATAAATAGCCAAATAGGCCGAAATCTGAGCCCTAATTATTAGTTATTATTATTATAGTCATTTCTTTTCTTTTTTCTTAAAAAAGATTTTTAATAGATTTTTGTTTTAAATTGTAAAATCATCCCCGTACCGGTACTGGTACGCGCACCCCAGTTTGGAAACCACTGCTCTAGGACCGTCTGATCCCAAATATACTAATTCGTAGATTTTATGCTAAAAGTAAGTGAAAACTCACGAAAATTAAATATGAATTATATTTTAAAATTTTATTTAACATAGCTTTTATTTTTTTATTTTATTTTTAAATCAGTAGACGGACAAAAGTGTCCTTATACATAACAATACAAGTACAAAATAATTTTACAAAAATATAAGGTGATACGTTAATTATAATATAAACATACAAAAAATACAAAATATTAGTGATACATTAGTCATAATATAAACATACAAGAAATACAATATGTATATATTAATAACTAGCTGCAAGGCATGCCCCCTGGACCCCCAGCCCACGAACCCCACCCCCACCCCCGCCCTATGCCCTAGCCGTAGGGTTAATAGTTTAGGAGTTATTTGTTAATTTTCATTTGTACGCCCCCCCAAACCTCCTTCTGGGATAAAAATATCAAAACGTTATATAGCTAAAAACGTAAGTTAGAAGATATTTTATGTAAATATGAACTTTCATAACAATCCCTTCAGCCGTTTTTACGTGAATCGTGAGCAACTTTTCGGAAACCACTGAATCAGACAGACAGACATACATACAGACAGGAATTTTGTTGAGGGTGTTTTCGTTCATAACTTTGCTTGAAACGTGTGCAACCAAAATTTGGGGTGATTTGGAGCAATGTACAGACAAAACCTTAATTTATATATATATATATATATATATATATATATAGATACAGCAACGTTATTTTTATTAAATTATAATTTTAAAAAAATTGACACTTCCAAAAAAACAAACATCGGTATGTGCCTGTTGTAGATACAACCATTTTTTGTCAGTCTGGTTGTCTTTCTATCACTAAAATATGCATTCATTCTGGAGGATTGTCAAATAGTTTTCACATATTCCTCCATTGATTTTTTTTTAATTTAAATTCTTATAAAGTGTGTTATGTGAAAGTCCCTTAATATAGGTACACAAGTCACGCCAGAATATTTTATAATTTAAATACTAGATTATCATAAAATAATGAAATCTTCTGGTAGGGTTTGCAAATTCGTGAACTCACTTTTCTCCTTTATTCCATTGAACATAATACTATAGAAAATGTCTTCCAAAACATTTATTCATTTTTTTCTTCCAATTAATACTCCATTGAAATGCCTATGAAACGTCAACATGGCTTAAATATCAAATTGATGAATAGATATTATCGCCATCTTTCATATATACAAACAATTCACAAAGTGATATATATTTTTCTAATGGCTCGCGAAATTCTTCCCATAAATACATCCCTTTCAATCAAAAGAACAGATTGGCATGTTGAATACTTAAAAAACGGGAATACACGAATCTCCAAAACGAGCGAATTTATAGCAGCAATCCGATTCAATGAAATAATGCCTATAAAGATCGATGGCAAATCCGGCCAAGGTTTTAACCCCCCCCACCCCCCACCCCCAACCCGGATAAAAAATATTTAATTATTTCAGTGAAATTATTCCCCTTTCAATGCAACTTTTGTTTATTATTGGATATACATCACAATTATCATAATGAGAAATCAATGAGTTTGTCCTACAAAAAATAATTTTTAAGAAAAAAATAAAAACCGTCTTCAAAAAAATTAAATGCAACAAATAAAATATACTAAAAGGTATAAAATAATTATTATCTTATTTAGTTACAAGTAAACTACGAAATATTAACATGAAATTACTTTTTGAAGTCGGTGCCAAACAAACCATACCTATAAGCGAGCGTACCCAACAAACGTACTAAGTACGATCCGTCGAGTGCGATTCATAAAAGGTATGTTTGGCACCGTCTTCAAAAAGTAATTTCATATTAATATTTCGTAGTTTACTTGTAACTAAATAAGATAATAATTATTTTATACCTTTTAGTGTATTTTATTTGTTGCATTTAATTTTTTTGAAGTCGGTTTTTATTTTTTCTTAAAAAATTATTTTTATTTTTCTCTTTTTAGTGATGTTATTAATAGTGATCATATCATCAGAACTTGACCAAATTAATATGGCACCATCCCTAAGATACCCCTTTCCAATAAAAAAAGAATCATCGAAATCGGTTAATAAACAAAGAAGTTAGGCCTGAACAAACCTAACAAAAAAGGTCTAATACCTATGAAACAAAATGGGACCAATCGAAAGTAGTCTGAACCCAATGCAATTTTTTTTTTCAAAATCGGTTCACAATTGGCGGAGATATGAGGTAAGATAGGCAAAAAAAAAAATCAGTCGAATAGAGAACCTCCTCCTTTTTTGAAGTCGGTTAACAAATAAGAGGCAGCAGCAAATGAGGGTCTCTTACTGCAGTGGCTAAAGTTTTTGACTTCTAATCGAGTTTACTACCCTAAATAATACTTTATAGTTCACTTATATAAATGGTGTTATTTTTTAGACGTTCACAACTTTAAATTAAAATAAAACAAAGAAAAATATTTTTAATATCAATGAAACTGGCTTTAGTGGAAAGATAATTTTATGCCAATAATGTTTGAATATGATTTCGGCCATATGGCCGCCGCGGATGGCACGTAAATGGCGCAATCTGGATTTCCAATTTTCACACAATTGCGCCGTATTTTGCCAATAATTCGCCGAATGTTGTGTTCCAAGTAGTGTACTGGTTTATCGGCTTTGGGGATATGTCAAGTTACTTGTCTACGCCGATAAACCAGAGACGATTGAACACTTGGAACATAACATTCGGCGAATTATTGGCGAAATACGGCCGCAATTGCTGTGAAAATTGGAAATCCAGATTCCGCCATCTACGCGCCAGCTAACATGGCCGAAATCATATTCAAACATTATTGGCATAAAATTATCTTTCCAATAAAGCCAGTTTCATTGATATTAAAAATATTTTTCTTTGTTTTATTTTAATTTAAAGTTGTGAACCCCTAAAAAACACCCTTTATAAAGTATAGGTATAAACATCAAGCAAAGGACAAGCTCATTGATTTCTCTTTATGAATCAACAACTCTGCTATACCTACTCTCCGAAAAACAAAATCTTTTCAATAAAATCATGCTTGAAAATGAATTGTCTTCTCGTTTTGGAAATTTCTAAGCTATCGGGATAAAAATCAATGCAAATTTTGGAGTGAATTTATTACTTCGACTCCCCAACCTGTCTAGCAGGTGTTAAATAAAAGAAAAAGTATGTTTTAGTTACAATAGTGGAAACTAATTTCTGCCCTTAAAAATTTATTTTTCCAACAGAAGAACACTCTTTTATTGTCTCCTTTAATTTATAAAAATTCTACTACTCTCGTCAAAAAGAAACTTTCAATTTATTTCTATAGTGTGATAAATAACCCTTAAAGAATAACATTTTCTTAGAGATAATTTCCCAAAACTAAAAACGAAATTTACTACTAAAGATGATTAGCAAGCGTTGACAGAAACTGTTTAGTAAATAATTAAAAAAATATTTTATGGCGTATTGATCATAATTGGATACTAAGCAAAGAAACGCATTTGCCAATTATTTTATCCCTATGACTGGAAGTCTCTTCCCCTGTCCGTCTTCCCAGCTATATAACATATAACACATATAACATATAACATATAACACGTATCACATATAATCTTCAGTATTCCAAGACCCGCAACGTACTTCTTTGATGCAACCTCTTCTTATATCAATACTGAGGGGTGAACCGCGATCTAATATCGTGTACACCTACTTCCACTTCCACTTTCATTTCCAAGTAGAAGACAATAGTTAAAGAGACATTATCTAATGAATTTCAAAATAATTCCACATAATTCCAAAGAAGTGTACACCTAATTCCAATCGCGATTCACCCCTCGATCAATACCTATCATTATATAAAAGCCAATAATAATAATAATAAAAATAGCACTTATTGAGCATGAGCACTTGACATTTCTTTTGAGAAACTACGCATGCTCAGAATACCCGAGTGCAGTGCTTGTTTCATTAAATAAAAATTTTTAAGAAAAAATAAAACCGACTTCAAAAAAATTAAATGCAACAAATAAAATACACTAAAAAGGTATAAAATAATTATTATCCTATTTAGTTACAACTAAACGACGAAATATTAACATGAAATTACTTTTTGAAGTCGGTGCCAAACAAACTATACCTATAAGCGAGCGTACCCACCAAACGTACTAAGTAAGATCCGTCGAGTGCGATTCATAAAAGGTATATGTTTGGCACCGACATAAAAAAGTAATTTAATGTTAATATTTCGTCGTTTAGTTGTAACTAAATAAGATAATAATTATTTTATACCTTTTAGTGTATTTTATTTGTTCCATTTAATTTTTTTGAAGTCGGTATTATTTTTTCTTAAAAATTTTTTATTTTCTCTTTTTAGTGATGTTATTAATAGTGATCCTATCATCAGAACTTGACCAAATTAATATTGCACCATCCCTAAGATACCCCCTTTCCAATAAAAAAAGAATCATCGAAATCGGTTCATAAACAAAGAAGTTAGTCCTGAACAAACCTAACAAAAAAGGTCTAATACCTACGAAAAAAAAATGGGACCAATCGGAACGTAGACTGGACCCAATGCAATTTTTTTCAAAATCGGTTCACAATTGGCGGAGATATGAGGTAACATAGGCACAAAAAAAAAAAAAAAAATCAGTCGAATAGAGAACCTCCTCCTTTTTTTGAAGTCGGTTAAAAATATGCTATAGGTATTTAATTAAATTTATTTTAATAATGTGACAAATAAACCTTGAAGTTTGAAGACTAAACATTTATTTTTAATTATTTTATTTTTATGTTGGGTTTATTTTAATACGAGGTTTCATTTTTCAATGGCATAATGATTAATTAAAAAACAAAAATTACAATTACCGAAACGAGCAAATTTATTCCAGTGATTCGATCTAATGAAATAGTGCCAATAAAAAGAGATGGCAAATATGCCTTGGGGTCCTCAAGGGTCCTCCACCCGGCCCCTTTGAATCCAAGGTGCAATACGACCCATCTTTTCAGCCAGACAAGCGACCTGGCCCGGAAACAACCGGCAAGGGTCTCGGGCTCAGGTAGAAAATAGCAGAATTAAAAAAACACTCCTTGTAAATTCTGCTATAACGGTAGAGACTAGGAGAGAATGAATATCCTTGAAAAAATAAAATTTATCTATTTATTAACAAAGGATTAACTGCAGAAAACTTTTTCTTTTTCTCTATTCAAGGTAAATTGGTTTTATAAAATTATATTTCCTACCCTACTGTTGCTTGAGAATATTAAATTTGTTGTTATGTATATATTTTAATATAAATTTCTACTATGGGACGAAATATATGGAATAAGAATTTGATTACAAAATAAGTGAAACATTTTTCAAGAGGCTCGTTTAAGAGTTTCAGTTACCTTTCAAGTGAGTCAGGAGAAAGAAGCGCCATGCCTTTCCGTTTCCAGGAATAATATTTAATCTTTAATGCCTTATATATAATATATTAAATTCAGGTGAGTTAATAAAATTATAAAAAAAATCACGGTTGCAACATTTAAAAAAATTATAATGGGCTTTCTGGAGTTTCTAAAAAAAAATCAAATCTTTAAAAAAATAAATTTAGAATAGAACTGAAAAAATTTAATTAATTAAATTAAGATATAGTAATATTTAGATTTTTGAATTAAAATAAGTAAATAAAAATATGAACTGTGGGGTTGGGGATTGAAGTTTCAAGGGTATTTTTCATTTAAGGAAGGTAGTTTTTTCACAAATGCAAAAATTCAAGAAGTCTTCGAAACATGGAATATAAGTCATTAAAAGCAGAAGGGTGAACCGCGACCTAATATGCTGTACACCTACTTCCACTTGTACTTCCAAATATTTCCAAGTAATTGCAAATATTTCCAAGTACTTCCAAATATTACCAAGTACTTCCAAATATTTCCAAGTACTTCCGATAATTCCCAAGTACTTTCAAATATTTCCAAGTACTTCCAAATATTTCCAGATACTTCCAAATATTTTCATGTACACCTACTTCCAATCGCGGATCACCCCTTGTTAAAAGCATAATACACATACTCTTAAAATTTGAAGACGATTTATACCATACCTGAAATAATTGCAATTAAAAATGTAATTTTTCACATATGGTAGATTTGGAAAGGTTGGGAAAATGATCATTATTTTATTTTTTATTCATTGAAGGACTTTCACCATCTTGAAGAAAAACTAATATTTGCTAGAATAATATATTCGGAGTAACTTAAAAAAAAAATTGAAATTATTTACCTCGTAGTTTTGATAAAAAAAACATATTTAGGCGATTATTTTTAGTGGAGTGGATATAATGGCTTGGATACGATCCATTCATAAAGACAATATAGTAGTGTAAAAAGTACAGTCACGTTAAAAAACATAACCGTTCAGCACCGTTCATATTTATATGGTTACGAGGCCAAACTATTTGTGGATTGTCGCAAAAAGAACCTTCTTAATAGATGGCGTGTTGAATGTTTGAAAATCAGATATTTAGCGAAAATGTATCTTTAGGAGGATTTACTTAGATTTGATGATAACAAGTCATGAATGTATTTCAAAAAATTGAATAAAATTAAAATATTTTCTTGACAGTTTGAAAGATTTTAGACTTAGCACTCTGCAGGCGGCCAGATGATATATGTAGAAGGTATATGTAGAATCGTACCAAATAGTTATAAGAATTTCGTGAGATATAGGGGATACTGTATCCAGACAGCACATGGACAGAAAAACTCATAAATTAAAAAATATCTAAGCATGATTAAAAATCGAGTGAATTAAATATTCCCTAGTAAAAAATAATTTAATTTAAATATGTTTATGTGATTATATATACAGCCATAGGTAGTAAACAATTTTTTCTTAAATATTTCAGTCAAATTCCTTTGCAAGATATTGAAAAAAGTAGAAATTTACATCCACTTAAAAGTCAATTAATCATTTGAAAATTAAAAAAAAAAAAGGGAAAAAAACATCCACAACAACGATTAGTTGTAAACTAAAGGACCAGAAGAAGATTAAGCTTGTCTCGCTCAAAGATCCCTTATTAGTTCACAAAGCTCAATTGTATTCAAGAATTTCAAAAAAAATAAGGAAGTAATAAATTTCACAAAATAAGATCTATGACATAAGAAAATTTGAGAATTATCATATTATTTTTTTATTCTTAATGAAAAATGTTTGTATGATATTCATGTGAAAAAATAAATATATTAAAAAAAATATTTTTAAATAAGCTGACATGTTCTGATGTGGCCATCCACTTGACTTACCATACAACCTGGCCCCTCACTTATATTTAATATTTAATAAAATTATTTATAATCATGTAGGGGAGGGGGTTAGTTTTTGCTTTTTAGACTTCTGGGATCCCACTGATTATGTATACAAAATTTGGTTGAGTTTGGTCAAATGGCCAAGATTTTAATTTTTGACCATGCACCCCCCCCCATTTTGGGCGGTTAGTTTTTGCATTTTTAGACTTCTGGGGGTCCACTGATTATGTATACAAAATTTGGTTGAGTTTGCTCAAACGGCCTAGATTTTTAATTTTTACCCCGCCCCCATTTTGGGCGGTTAGTTTTTCCATTTTTAGTCTTCTAGGGTCCCACTGACCTAGGTATTAATTTTTTGACCCAGCACCCCCCGGCGGTTAGTTTTTGCATTTTTAGACTTCTGGTGTTCCACTGATTATGTATACAAAATTTGGTTGAGTTTGGTCAAATGGCCTAGATTTTTAATTTTTAACCCCCATCCACCCCCCTTAATTTTGGGTCGATATGCACCAAAATCTAATCAGCTCTTAATCTCAATGCACCAAAAGTACCTGTGAAATTTAGTTTCGGTATTCACACTAGTTTTTGAGTTAGCTCGTCCACAAAATTTGGTAACGCACAGACTAACTAACAGACTAACAGACATTTTGACAAAAAAATTATTATCTTGAAAAATATAATTTTTTCGATGTTCACTTATTAGGGCTTTTTTGTAGAGCGAAATGCCATGGTTTCGCTCAATTTTTTTAATCGAAATACTTTCAGCCGTTTTTGAGATATTTCGAAAAGAAGAAGGAAAAAAACCACTTTTTTCATGCACGATTACAATACTTGACCATACCCTGTATGGTAAAGTAAAAATACGTATTCATTTCAAATTGGACTAAAAATCAGAAAATATTTTTTCTTTTTAGTATACTGACATACTTAGAAACATGACTAAAAATAAAATACGGGCACTCATTTTAATTAAATTCAAAATTAAAATCGTCCATGTTTTTATTTTAATCATGTGAGTTAGCAGATTTTTGACTACTAAAGAAGAATTTATTTTCTACTTTTTAATATATTTTAAAATAAAAAGCGCGTTTTTATTTTATAAGTTTTAGTTTTTAAAATTTACAGAACTTGACCGGTGTTAATTTTTGAACTAATCTTTCCGCAGGTTCCTAAATATTAATTATGTAAAATTTGGTCCAGATCGGACAAGAGTTTAGATTTTTATTTTTTACCTTCTACTTTACTCACTTTATGATCCCGATAGTTCTATAGAACATTCAAAAAAGTATCACCATCAGCATTAACGAATATACAGTCCTAAGGCCGGTTTGACCGCCCGATTTGGGCATTTTAGGGGAGGTGATTTAGTGGTTTCCTAATGACCTCCACATAGCAAGACACTGAAAAGAGCTGCCTCCCTCTAATAAGAGAAGATTAGGACGGATATACCTATAGATGGATTACAAGATGGGACATGCTCCTCTCGATTTTGGAACGTGAGAGAAGTAAGAGCTCACCCAATTAGGTTCGCTGTGCCTTTAATATAACTAAAAAGTAAGTAAATTTTTTTGAGCTAGTTTTACAGAATAAAACAAATATATGTTTTGAGTTTTATCTCGATATATATAAAACCGAGGGGTGAACCGCGACCTAATATCGTGTACACCCTCTTCCACTTGCACTTTAATTTCCAAGTAGAAGACAATAGATGAAGGGGCATTATCTAATGAAATCCAAAATAATTCCACATAATTCCAAAGACGTGTACACCTAATTCCAATCGCGGTTCACCCCGCGTATAAAACCAACGCCATTGACAGAATTCAAACACTAGCAAATAAACACTCGACCAATCTTGACTTTTCCAGCACAACTCCTCACCAACTTAAAAAAATCATCTTAAAATCATTAACCACATTATAAAAACCACTTCAGTGTAATAAGTTTTTTTTCTCTGATACCTACCAGCTATTTTTTTATATCTATATTGTTTTAATATTGTATCCTGTATGTTTCTTTTTTTGTATTGGACATCTTGTCCGTAAAACTAGTTAAACCAGCTAAATAAATAAATAAATAAATAAATAAATGTATAGATGGGCTCGTAACCCGAAATATATACCATATATCGAGATTAAAATCAAAACATATATATTTTATTTTATTTTGTGAAACCTACTTTGAGAAAATTTTACTTACTTTTGATTAAAACTTAAACCGACACCTATCTTTAAAAATTATTTTAGTAGATCTCTTCTTAACCGGGATTGTAAAAGATTATCCACCGGTACAATAAAAAACACTTTTGAAAGAAAAGAACTGAAAATAAATAATTAGAGGTAGGATTTTAGGTTAGGATGAAAGTGAGAAGAAAAAGAATCCATGGAATGGCCTCTTTGTAGGATTACCTTGTAGTTTCTAGTTTGAGAAACTAGTATTCTGGGCTTAATGTGTAAAATCTATAAAATCTGGTCCAGATTGGACAAAGACCCTAAAATTTTAATTTTCATATTGTCGTTTATTACCCCATTTTGCATAGTTGGTTTCAATAGGGTCACAGGGTCTTAAAGAGTAGCTGTGGATAAATGGGGGGTTTAAATTTACTTTAATTTTTTATATGCTTTCTCCAAATTTGAGAAAGATATAGAGAAAAACGAAGGACCATGTTATATCAATTGTTTAGCTTACCAACGAGGTTGTAAATCTCGCCGCGAATAAATTGTAAGTCCATTCCACTAAACAATCGATATCATATATATCTTCGATACGGACGCTAAGTTCTTTACTATATATATATAACTGTTCGAAATCCAAAATTAGTATCTCTAAAGGATGGATGTCTAGGAAAGAAATGAAAGAAAGTTTTCTTCAACAAAAATATATATTTTATGTAAAATAATGAATTGTTAATAAAACCAAAAGATAAAATGAAACAAAGAAAATAACTGAAGATTGTATATATATTTAGATATATAGACAATTTATAGAAATATACTTAAACTTTTAGACATATAATATATTTTATTATATGTCTAATTACAAATGAATGGTTTCAGTGGTGGTAAAGGGCAGCCTCTGAATTATCTTGGAGAGATGAATAGGTGTTCTTTTTGCTTCAGAACCAATGATGATAAATGCTTTTGAGTGTAGGTACCTTTGGTGTACACACTTTCAATAATGTAAAAACCTTAAGAGAGTTGGTTGTACTTTCATTAAACCTTCATTGAATTGTTTTTACCTTCAGGCCACTTTTTTGACTGCTTGCTTATTTCAACAAACTAACTTTTATTTAGTTATTAAACTAAATATTGATTGACTATGACGAAAATATAGTCGAATGAATATACCAGCGTATAATGTGGTGCGATATTTTTTGAGATGTTTACTCGAAGAAATTTGAAATAAGAAGGATGGCAAAATACGATATTAGAATGAGCTTGGGTTCAAAAGGATGCATCTTAGGGTGTTTATAGGGCACAAAAATACCTAGCGCCGAGAAACCGAATTGGCGTGGATTTTGAATTTTCTATATGATTACTTATATTTAACCAAGCTGTATTAATTGTGTCCACATTAAACAAAAACCTAAAATTTTCATTTTTTCTTATATTGCAGTATTATCACAAATACGTATTTTTGGAAAATTTAGAAAATAGGTTCTGTAAATGTATGATACAATTCAATTATAAGATTCTTTCAAGACATACATATTATAATTAAACAGATAGAGGAACCAAGTTAACTAAAATCATGTAGTTAGTTTAAGGCGAGGGGTGAACCGCGACCTAATATGCTATACACCTACTTCTACTTGTACTTCCAAATATTTCCAAGTACCTTAAAATATTTCCAAGCACTTCCAAATATTTCCAAGTACTTTCAAATATTTCCAATACTTCCAAATATTTCCAAGTACTTTCAAATATTTCCAATACTTTCAAATATTTCCAAGTACTTCTAAATATTTCCAAGTACTCCCAAAATACTTCCAAAGAGGTGTACACCTACTTCCAATCGCGGATCACCCCTCGGTTTAAGGTCTCTGAGTGTGGTTTTGTTAGCTTGCATACAGGTGCTATAAAAATGTATTTCTTACAGTTATATCTTGAATAGATAAGTATTAAATCAAGCAGATGACTAATCTATTCTTTATGAAATTAATTCTTATTAAATTATTTAATAAATAAATTTTTTAATAGCTACTCAGAAAGTATCACGAGAAAGTGAATGAATTAGTATTTTTTTTAAGACTTAACTGTATTATAACTTTAGTGGTCATTCATCATAATCATCATGTGTTGGATTTTTAACAAATTTAACTCTTCTCTTCGAGAATGTGATTTTTTTTTTGATTTTTTTCACGTTTAGACACTTTTTATTTTTATTTATTTATTTATTTTTTTAATTTCCTTCAAATAATATGAAACTTTTAAATGAAATTAATAACCTATTACATTTTCTTGATTATCAAAGCTCTTTTTTGTAATATGCTTTTTTATAGGCTACCAAATAATCAATAGAGATTATCTGTTGTCTTTTTTTATCTCATCTCCTTCTGTTGTTCTAGAGAATTTACCTGAACGTGGGATTTCTGATTATTTTTGAAGAAATAGATTTTTATATGATAGGCTCATTTTAATTACTTTCTCTTAATGAAAATCAGTGAAAGTATTGCACTCGGAAATATTCTCTTCAATCTCTTATAAATGAAAAAAAAAATCATTTTTACTTTTGTATTTTTCTGGTCGCAATTTCTCAATATTTTCATTTACCTAGGCCTCACTAAGGGCCGGTTGTGTACTGAAAGTTCCTGTCATCTGATTGGCCATCCCAATTCCTCCATTTACTATCTACCCTTTGTTTGTTGTAAAAAGCATTTACTTTGAGACATTTAACCGGCCCTAAGGGGCAGTCCATAAATTACGTCACACAAATCTCAAGACTTGTAGACCCCCCCCTGTGTCACATTCTGTCAAATTTTCATTAAGCCCCCGTCCCTTGTATTGTGACGTCACAATATCACATTTATACTTTTGTGATATCACCATTTTTAAGATCCCAGGGCCTGCCCTGTCCCAATTTGTCACAAATCTGAGATACCCCCCTTAATGTGTGACATAATCAATGGACGGCCCCTAACCAATAGAATACGCCATTAGTGTAGTTTCTTGAACTTTCGATTTATATTTATATATATATATATATATATATATAATTCAATTAGGATTCGAATCTCATTTCAGTTAAAAAAAATTCACCTCTGATAAAAATTCAAGGTGCCTTACCAAATTCAGATGAAGATACCGGGATGGTTTAAATAGGAAAATTACTTTGAAGAGGATAATCTCCTTAGTAATCGCCAACGCTCGGAATCTAAAATGGCACACGAAGAATATGGATCAAGAAATGTAAGAAACATGAATTGGTTTTTTACAGTCATCCCAATTTAAGTCAAGTTTCTTGAATTCAATAGGTTCTATTAATAAATATTTTAGATCACTAAGATATTTTGAGATTTTGGTTTTTTTACATTCGTCCCAATCGAACATCACGATTTTTATAGAAATTTAAAATGTATTTTATCTGTCATTTTAATATAAAAATATTCAATCTCTTACAATGGTGCCAAATTTGTCAAACGAGCACGGGATTGGCTAGAATCGGTACATAAACAGCAAAATGTTTTGGGCTTATGAATTCTTATTGTCTGTTCTATATACTTTAGCATTAACTTTTTGCTAGTAGTCGCTAAACAACTACCTTAACAGAATGAGATGTATTTATTTTTATTATTTTTATACAATTTCATTTAAATTGAGTACGTAAACTAATATTTTTATAGAGAAATGTTTGCGGAATTTATCAGAACAAAAGTCACATTGATAGATAGATAGATACATACATACATACAGGTGAAGCTAGTATAAAGGGTGTAAAAACAATTGATTTTTAAGAGGAAATCAATGAGAGTGTCCTCTGGTCAAGGGCGGATCTAGGGGGGTGGGGGCGGAGGGGGCGACCGCCCCCCCCCCCATAGACGCCCGGGCCTGGCAAAAAAATTTGCAAAAAAAAAACATTTATTTTTTTAAAAAATTTTAAAATTGAAAATAAAGTTCTACGTGTGTGTGTGTGTGGAAGGGGGGCTTCTCTTACCCCCCCCCCCCCCCCCCCGCTTGGGCAATTCGATTGCGACACATTTTCGAGATAAAAAGTAGATCTTATATACATCGGGCACCTTATATACATTCTCCCCCCACCCATAAAAAATTCCTGGATCCGCCCTTGCCTCTCTGGTTGATGGAAATAAACATATACCAACATACTAATATATTCGATATACGTATATATTTATTTAATTTGATTATTTGTTAGCGAATTTAGTTTCGAAAGCTTGGCTTTCATCTTCAGTCACTACCAACTATTATCATCAAGCAAAGGGCAACCTCATTGATTTCCACTTAACAAACATTTTTACTGCATGAGTTCCTATCGTGACGAAAAAATTGTACATTTCCGAATGAGTTTAGAAAATCACGAGGATATCTTCTACTGAATTGGATATGTTTATGATTTTTATTACATATCAGAAGGGTTGAATTCGTTGCTTCAGGATTCGAACCAAATGCTAGGATTTAGTTAATTTCGTGATTTTTCTAAGAAAGTCGAATCTAGTTCGCTTGGGAAATTGAACTTTTATATTTTCCAATGAATTTAACAATCCGTCTCCCCCAGTGAGTTTTTGTTAGCCGGACGTATCGAGTAATTTATTTCTTCCTTTCTTTTACTCTCGGCAGAATAAATACCATTTAATTAAAAAAAAAGTTGTATATTTTCAGAGCATTTTTAATAGATTTATTTACTAGGACACCATTCTTCTAGAACTATTAAGTCCATTTTAATTTAATGACTCATTTTAGCCAAATTACAAAATAAGAAGTTTCAGCTGCCCTCGGGGGCAATTAACCAAAACTAAACTAAATATAAATTGCTGATGAGTCTCGATCTCATCAAAAGATAATAAATAGGTTAGAATATTGAATCGTATGCGAAATCGAATTGAAAGTCAACAAAATCTATTTTCCATTGGATAGTATAACCTAATATCGAATTTCTTATCGCATTTTATAGATATCAGAAACACTTCAAAAGACTTCGAGATACCTGTTCTATATCCACGAAATCCATTTTTAGATATGTATAAGCTTTAGAAAGCTGATGCATATTTCCATATTATTCTTGGTATGTTAAAAAGTATAAAAAATCAATGATAAATCTCCCGTCTAAAAAGCTACGCTTAGTGGACTATTACTATGATTATAATATGAATAGTAATGAACTATTTGAAATTTGAAATAATATATCATAGAAAGAATTCATTTAAATTCCAAAGCAATCATTCTCAATAGCTGGTATAACAACTACTAAAGTCTAAACATTCATTATCTTCAATTCAATATGAATTTTCATTAGGTTTACATTTGAAATATTTATATTTTGAAATAAATCTTGATTATTTTATTGCATTTAATAAATAAGCTGACGTGTTCCGATGTGGCCATCCACTTGACTTTACCATACAACCTGACCCCTCACTTATATTTAATATTTAATAAAATTATTTATAATCATGTAGGGGAGGGGGTTATTTTTTGCATTTTTTGACTCCTGGGACCCACTGATTATGTATACAAAATTTGGTTGAGTTTGGTAAATGGCAAAGATTTTCATTTTTTGACCCCCCCCCCCCGTCCCCATTTCGGGCGGTTAGTTTTTTATTTTTAGTCTTCTTGGGACCCACTGATTATGTATACAAAATTTGGTGTAGTTTGGTAAATGGCCAAGATTTTCATTTTTTACCATCCGCCCCCCCCCCCCCATTTCGAGTTAGTTTTTGCATTTTTAGACTTCTGGTGACCCACTGATTATGTATAAAAAATTTGGTTTAGTTTGGTAAATGGCCAAGATTTTCATTTTTTGACCCTTCGCCCCCCCCCCCATTTCGGGCGGTTTGTTTTTACATTTTTAGACTTCTGGGGGCCACTGATTATGTATACAAAATTTGGTTGAGTTTGCTCAAACGACCTAGATTTTTAATTTTTAACCCCCCTCGACCCCTCTTAATTTTAGGTCGATATGCACCAAAATCTAATCAGCTCTTAATCTCAATGGACCAAAACTACGTGTAAAATTTGGTTTCGATATTCACACTAGTTTTTGAGCTAGCTCGTCCACAAATTTGGTAACGCACAGACTAACTATAACTGAGGAGCTCACATTCAAAACGTGCTTTGTTCACTTTTTTTCGAAAATGAGTTATTGACATATTTGTGTTCCTCTACGTAATTTGGACATGAAGGAATATCAGAATTCAGTCAAATCATGTTATTTCTCATTTAAAAATCATGTTGAAAACTTGAGTTTCATACAAAGTGTGCTTTGTCCATAGACACGTTTCAACCAATTCGTGCTTAGTCCATCTGACCAATAGGGTTGCTTGTTTCTAGTCACGTGACTGTTTGTTTCTGCCACGTCTTATTCATTCTCTAACCTTACTTTATAGGATTAGTTCAGTTGGAAAAGCTCTTGTGAGTACTCTTTAGATTTAATTGTTTTCATATATTCCCAAATTTCATTTAAAATGGAAAATGAAGATGCCGACGGAAGTGTACGTGTGGGTGACTACAACATTGGAAGCAGAAAAAGACATTCTACACGTGGTAAAAAACTCCATCAAAATCAACCAGCTACAGCACTCCTAAAATAGCCCTTAAATTTGAACCTTGTAAACATGATAACGATAGGTTTTCTTGTGTGAAGTTCATGCCAAGGGACTTGAAAACCTTTAGAAATAATTTTTTTGAAAAGCCAGATAAAGCTTCTCAAGACAGCATTATTTATACTCTTATTAAGACATGTCCAATAAAGGAAGAAGGACATTTAATTGAAAGAAAAGTTAAAGGAAAAATTGTTGTTGAAGAAGTGTTACCCACTAAAATGAAGAAAAGCAGTATCAAGAGGCATGTTATAGTGAAAGGAATGAAGAACTACAAATTTGAAAATGAACATTTTATTTCTTTAAGGCGTGCAGGCAACATTCAATTTAATAACATCCAACTTGAAAATGTGTCACTTGGTCATGTAATTAGCAGAGAGAAGAAAAATGATGTTAATAAACTTCTTATCAAAATGTCTGATGAAAAATGGGCCGATGAGCCACTTGCTGATGGCCGTTTGAACTGGTACAAAGACATTATTTTTAATGTGCCTACGATAAATTTTGAGGAACCTGAAGAAGAATGTGATTGTTTGGAACTTGAAATGTGTGATTTACACATTTAAGAAGCAAAGGTGTCATCTTAATGGACTCATAATGTTTTTTTAACATGTATATTTCTTTTATAAATAAATAAAATTTGATCAAAATAAGCTTTGTCCATGTCTAATTCATTCAAACCGTGCTTTGTCCATTAATTTCATGCAAAACGTGCTTTGTCCAATTTTATATTAATTATTTAAAATATTAATCCTTTATAACTTTTTTATAGACGTATCTCATTGTGATAAATAGAATATCTATAAATTATTAGTTATTTTTGTAACAAAAAATAAATATATATATTTTTTATATTCAATATTTGCAGTTTCTGAAAAGTACATTCACCCGGACAAAGCACGTTTTGAATGTGAGCTCCTCAACTAACTAACAGACATTTTGGCAAAACAATTATAAAAATATAATTTTTTCGATGTTCACTTATTAGAGCTTTTTTGTAGACCGAAATACCATGGTTTCGCTCAATTTTTTTAATCGAAATAGTTTCAGCCGTTTTTTAGATATTTTGAAAAAAAGAAGGAAAAAAATCACTTTTTTCATACACGATTACAATACTTGGCCATACCCCGTATGGTAAAGTAAAAATAGAGTTCCCATGGTTTAAAGAATGTTCAAAGTTTCTTAAAGAATTCTCCCATATTCCTTTAAGTAACTAATTTTGCAATTTTCCATTGATAAAGGGATAATTTCTCCTAAACGTTAGGACATTTGATAATCGTTTCGATTTTTTTTATAAAAAGCTGTATTTATTTAATTAAATCTATTTATAAAACTGAAGCCAGCATTCTGAAATATGTTTTTTCGATGATTAAAGCAGTGACGTAACAATGTAACTACGGGCCTGTGTTCTATATAGATCCTCGTTGGGATTTAGAATTCGAAGCCCACCCAGCCTGAAGCCATCAAAGTATAAGCCTCCAATCTTGTCACTTAGGGCAGTGGTTCTTAACCAATGGGCTGCGACCCAATTTTGGGCCGCAAAGCATATTTTTTGGGTGTGTCGTTAACCAAATATTTTACCTGCTATATTTATTTTGAATACATTTAAAAATATATTTTGATTTATTCAATACTATTAAAAATGAAAATATGAAAAACACGTACTTTTTCATTAAATTTTCCTTGGACCGAAAAGTACTCTTGTTTATTATATTTTTCGAGATAATAATTTTGTCAAAATGTCTGTTAGTCCGTCTGGTTGTCCGGTTGTCTGTGCGTTATCAAATTTTTGTGGACGAGCTAGCTCAAAAACTAGTGTGAATATCGAAACCAAATTTCACACGTAGTTTTGGTCCATTGAGATTAAGAGCTGATTAGATTTTGGTTCATATCGACCCAAAATTAAGGGGGGTGGAGGGGGAAGGTTAAAAAATAAAAATCTAGGCCATTTGAGCAAACTCAACTAAATTTTGTATACATAATCAGTGGGTCCCCAGAAGTCTAAAAATGCAAAAAATAACCGCCCAAAATGGGGGGGTGTATGATCAAAAAATGAAAATATAGGCCCTTGTACCAAACTCAATCAAATTTTGTATACATAATCAGTGGGCCCCCAAGTGGGAGATAAAATTAGATTTAGAATTCGAAGCCCACCCAGCCTGAAGCCATCAAAGTATAAGCCTCCAATCTTGTCACTTAGGGCAGTGGTTCTTAACCAATAGGCTGCGACCCAATTTTGGGTCGCAAAGCATATTTTTTGGGTGTGTCGTTAACCAAATATTTTACCTGCTATATTCATTTTGAATACATTTAAAAATATATTTTGATTTATTCAATACTATTAAAAATGAAAATATGAAAAACACGTACTTTTTCATTAAATTTTCCTTGGACCGAAAAGTACTCTTGTTTATCTTAATTAAAAAAAATATAATCTGTGAATTAAAAAAGGTCATCATTGTAAAATTGAAGAAATTGCTTAAGTATGGTAGGTAATTAAAAAAAATTATCTTTTTTTAAGGAGAGGGGGGGTCGCGATATGAAAATGTTTCTCAAATTTGGGTCATGGCCTAAGAACTATTGACTAAGGGGTCTTAGTAAAATTAATTTAAAAAGAGAGCCATTACGGGCGCCTGATAGTAAACCAAATACCATATATTACAATAAACTCTCGTTTATCCGAGGTTAGATTATCCGCTTTGTGGCAGAGGTGTTTTATCTCGAAACAATAAAAACTGCTGACGGATTATTTTGGGCAAAAGTATTGAGTTTTATTTCATTCACTGTGAAACTACACACCCTTTACTTTATTAATTAATATCATGTTTCACCTAAAACCTACACCACTTTCCCTAAGTAAAAAAGTGCCATATCCCTAAAAATTTCAAAATTGACTTTTTTTACTCAACCGATACATTACTAGGGTGTCCACCTACAAGATGTAAAAGTGCCATATCAATATTTCCAATAAATTCCGCGTGAGGCTCCAAACGTCAATATCACATTAGCTTATTTCGCTACTGCAAGCATTTTTGTTTTGCCTCTCCTGTAAAATTAAAATTCATGAGGTTATGGCACCATTAAAACAGGGGTGCGATATATTTAACTTTTAAAATAATAAATTTTTAAACGTATACTTTTACTGTGAATAAACTTTTTTTCAAAAGCATTCCCGAGTCGAAATTTAAACCCTAACATTAAGCCTCCCAAGGTAGTTCTTATTTAGGACGTGGGGGCTAAAAGTAGATTCTATTTCCATGTTAAATTAGGTCAGACTTTGGACCACAAAATGGTACAAATTTCCCATTTTCCACTCACTCTGTGGTTCAAAGTCGGTTGTGATGGGATTAAAAATTAGGGCCTATTTTGGACCCCTATAACCTATTGGAACATAATAAAAATAATAAATAAATAAATAATAAATAATAATAATAATAATTATTATTATATTGTCTTTATTTTTTTTACATAGTTGCCCAAGGCAAAAATTTATGTACAAAAGTTGTTATTTATATATTTACAAATGAATGAATATGAAGATGTAATTTAAGGCTTTATGGATGGACACCAAAATACATGTCAATCACCCAGGTGATTCACTTGAGGCTTTTTGGAATGAAATATTTTTATCATCGAATGATGAGCATATGTTAAAATATCGTTGTCTTGTTTGATAGATGCCAATGATAGATAACTCATAAAGATATTAGATGACGTTCTTCACCGTCACTTTTAGAGTTAGAATCTGTAATAAGTATGAATTCAATATAATATTTGAATATTTCATTAATATTGGGTTAATTACTAAAGAATTTTATTTTAATATAAAGTAGGCTTGCCTGACTCACAATCACTGATGTGTTCATCAGTGTCCATTCTATTTTCGTAGTAATTCAAGCTACCTCCAGGAACTTTATAATGATTTATTGGGTAATACTGTTGCATCGGGTTTTTGTCTTGATTTGTGTCCTTTTTTGACTATTTTGTGGGTTTGACGCGGGTTCTTGTCTTGATTTGTGTGTTTTTTTTGACTATTTTGCGGGTTATCCGCGGAATTGTCCTATCCGCGGTTGCAGCGCCACCCAATCCCCGGATTAAGGAGAGTTAACTGTACAATTTGAATATAAAAACTAAGAGTCTGAAGCATTCTGAAAAGGTTTTACTTTGTCCTTCTCATATTGTATTTTATTGTTTCCAAAAAGGTAGTCATCTTATACATAAAAGTATTATTATCTCGTATGATAAAATATTCTTACTAAACGTGATACGATTTCTTATGCTTTTATATAACTCTCCTATTGACTTGAATATAAATTCCTGGATTTTAATGAAGTAATAGAGCCCAATGACGTGAATGCTAGTTTTAATCTTGGTTTGTAAGTATATGTGAATTTGTGTGTGTGTGTTCACTTAAATGCCATTCAGCATTGTGTGGCCTCGTGAGGTTTCTTTCTGTCTCTTTCTCCTGAAGCCGCAACATTCATAGGCAAGTAGGTCGAGAGTCACTGGTGATTCACACTATTGGTTAGGCTTAGTTGTACTTGCACTCCGGATGACGTGGATCGGGAACAAACAGTTCGTTTCCATTGCAACGCCTACTACCTATCGAACAGATGAATAATCAATCGAAGCGATATCCTTAAATATGTTTTTTTATCTAATTTGATTCACTCCCGGAAAATGCACTCAAGTCGCGCTATTCCCGATAAAAAAATGTTTATTTAAAACTGGAATTTCCTAAAATGTATCTTCTATTATATGGTACTTACTTATTTTAATAGACAGAGATGGGAAAAAAATATTAAAATCCATAGCATCCATATCATTTAAATAATCAACCATGTTAGCAGGTATTTGGACGGAAAATTAGCAAATCAAAAAATTCTCATCGATTTACGCGACGTTTCGCTAATTTTATTTCGGCTTCATCAGGGGTCTAAAAAACACACAAGGAGAGTTTCAGAGAAATTACAAAAGTTACAGAAATTTTTTTCTCTTTTCTGACTAAATTAACAAATGATATTACACATAACATACCTCAATGATTATAATTAATTGTAAGAAATAATAGATATGCACATATTTCTGAATTAACTCAATTGTATCTGATTCTTTTTATGAAGCCGAAATAAAATTGGCAAAACGTCGCGAAAATCAATGAGAATTTATTGATTTGCTACTTTCCCGTCCAAATACCTGCTAACATTCTTGATTAATTTAAATTTATTAATAGATATTTTATTAGAAAAATCACGAGTGTCTTTTCTTCTTCTTAGAGTGCCATAACCGAAACGGGCGTCGGTGCTTCTCCACATATACCTGTGCGTGTGTTTAGTTGTTTTACACAGATATACGGGACCTACTTTTTAACGCCGGTTCAGAACGGTTAGTTTGGAGAGGTTTACTAGGCAATTTTAGGCTTAGTAGGTTGCCATTGCTTTCCAAGAGGAGGCGACTGCAAATATCTGCCGAGACTCGGTCTCGAACCAGCTTACTTCGAATTAGCGACCCCACACTCTAGCCACTGATCCACAGTCGCCTCTGTTTTACTTATTTTAAACTAAAGGTAAAAAAAGAGAAATTAAAGTATAAATTATTAAGTAGGTTTACCTTTATAATATGTTTCACGTAGAATCTACACCATTCTCCCTTAAGAAAATTAATTCAAACTGTTGAGGATATTTTAGATTACACGTAAGAAGGTTCATGCCCATAGCCAAAAAAAACTTCAAGGGAGGGGATTAGTTATTATTATTTTTATTTTTTTTTTTTGGGGGGGGGGTAGGTACCCACCAAGGGGATAGAGGAGTATGGATATACCTAGTAGTTGGAGACAACCTCCCTGATTCCCAGATTAGTTTTTTTTATTAGAGTATTATTTTCATTAAATTTTTATGGAAGGTTATATTTATATCCTGCAAAATTTCGATGTTTACCTCAGAAATCTGGTATGTGTATGGGGGGGGGGGGTTAACACCCTAATCCTCCGCTGACTTTCGTCATGAGATAGGTTGTAATCAGTGATTGAATTCAAAAGCTTAAAATGTATATTTTAATTGATAACACAAACACACACACACCGAGAGAGATTTTCATTTTTTTGGATTTAAGGTACCTGAAAAATTGGATAAAAAATCGAATTCGAATTTTTTTACGAAAATAAAAAATTAAATCAATTTGATTTGGAATTTTATTATCAAATTAAACACATACAAAAGGCTTTAGCTTGCAAGTCGAGGGGTGAACCGCGATTGGAATTAGGTGTACTCCGTCTTTCGAATTATTTGGAATTACTTTGGAATTCATTAGATAAACTATTGTCATCTATTTTCTTCCACTTGGAAATGAAAGTGGAAGTTGAAGTAGGTGTACACGATTTTAGGTCGCGGTTCACCCCTCGTTGCAAACCTACCGAGGAAATCTTATTAGAAAAAATAAATGATTAATTTTATTAAAATCAAATTTCGTATGAATTGATTTTCTAAAATGAACACCCCATAATAATGATAAATATCAGTTATTCTTATTTATTTGATTAAAAAATCTACATAATAAAAATAAATTCATTGGATATAATAAGTATTTAATGAAAAAAATGTATTCGATAAATTTTTTCTATCCTTAAAAGCGAGGGGTGAACCGCGACCTAAAATCGTGTACACCTACTTCCACTTCCACTTTCATTTCCATGTAGAAGACAATAGATGACAATAAATTATCTAATGAATTTCAAAGTAATTCCAAATAATTCAAAAGACGGTGTACACCTAATTCCAATCACGGTTCACCCCTCGCTTAAAAGTAAATGAAAAGAATCTACTGAAATTTCGAAAAAATAATTCCCTTATTTCATTGAACATATTTTAAAACAATTAAAGATAAAAATTTAAAAAAAATTTAAATTCTCTGAAATGCAATTGGGGTAGAACGAGGGGTAAACCGCGACCTAATATGTTGTACACCTACTTCCACTTGTACTTCCAAATATTTCCACGTACTTCCAAATATTTCCAAGTACTTCCAAATATTTCCAAGTATTCCAAATATTTCCAAGTAATTCCAAGTACTTCCAAATATTTCCAAGTACTTCCAAAATGTCTCACCCCGGTATAGAAAGAAAAGGGTGCCAAATATAAGTTGGGCGCCTTTATAACAATCCCTGATACATGTCGAGACAAGTCCATTGGAGCCTACAAGCTCAGACAAGAAATAAAGAATTTTCTATTAATCAAGTATACCCTTAAACTGTATAAAAACTCGATTTACAATCTACTGGGCCAATTAATTGAGACAAGAGCCAGATTTTTCTTAGAATTGTTAGTCAATGTCAAAACGAATTCAAGAGGTAATTTCTGCTAAAGGATAACATTCATGTACTAATACAGGTATTTAACTTCGTATTTATAGTAAAGCCAGTGATTAAAGTTTTTGGAAAAAGAGAGATTTGTTACTTTGTCCTAATTAATTTACACAGCAAGCAGAAAAAACTATTTAAAGATAAATCAAAGCGGTTGTCTTCTGCTTGATCCTATTAAACAAAAACCTATATGCATGGCTTAATTTCGATGGGAACGCGAACGGTTCGAAACGAAGTTCTGGTTCTTTTTTAATCAATCAAAAACTAGCTAGCACTGCTGAAAGATATAATGAAAATATGAAAAAATTATGGAATACACCTACATTTTTTAAAAGTTTTTTTCTGTATAATAAAATGTTGAAAATGATTAAATTGTAGCTAGTAATTAAAATTGTATCACAAATAGAGTATTAAAACTAATTTTTCCATGCGTTCCTATTTTTTTTTTAGAAATTAATCCGTGGCTATATTCTACACCAAATCGGACGGTTTGAAAAATTTTAATTTTGATTTCCTTCATTTTTTGACATTTCTCAGTACCTACCCATCAAAAAACTCTTCCTGCTAAATTTTGAAATTTTTTTGACCACCGCCACCGGTTTAAAAGATAACGAATTTTGGTTTTTCGCTCTTATAACTTCTTCAAAAATGGTCCAAATTCAAATATTTTTTTGAAAATTTCTTTTTTTAGATACTTTTTAGAAAAAAAATACATTTGATTTTGATTTTCTTTCAACAAACTAAAATACCTACTAATTATTTATTTTAAAAACACCTGTTAACGATATAAATCAATTCAAAATAACTAATAAAAGAGAACTCAATTCCAAAAAGAGTGGTTTTAATAATGGTTAATAGCGAATAAATTTTTTCCGAAATTTTCAAAAATCGAAAAAAAAATAGTAATTATTATAGTACCACTATCAATCTGATCTTAAAATTTTGAATTGATTTTTATCGTTAACAGGTGTTAAAATAATTAATTAGTATTTTAGTTTGTTGAAAGAAAATGAAAATCGAAAAAAAATTTTGTATTTTTTTCTAAAAAGTATGTAAAAAAAATTTCAAAAAAAAAATAATTATAAAAATTAATAAAAATGTTGTACGGATTTGATATTTGTAACATAATAAAATACAGGTTAAAACAGCGGCAGAGTAAGGGGTCAAAAATCGCATATAAAAATAGTTTAAATAAATTTTTTGTATTTTTTTCTAAAAAGTATGTAAAAAACAAATTTTGAATTTGGACTTTTTTGAAGTTGTTATGAGCGAAAAACCGAAATTCGATACTTTTAAACCAGAAATCAAAAAATTTCAAAATTTACCAGGAAGAGTTTTTTTGATGTGTAAGTACTAAACAATGTCATGAAATGGAGGAAATCAAAAATTAAAATTTTTCAAACAGTCCGATTTGGCGTGGAATGCCTCATATAATGGAAGAATCAACAACTCTGTTACTTTCGGCAATCTAAATATTTTCAAATAAACCCTCTCCTAATAACCCTAATAAAATTGGACGCTAATACTAGCGACAAAATGAACTTTTAATATATCAATAGTTTAATTGAAATTATTTAGTTACGTGCTTATGTTTTGAAAATTTTGAAAACTAATAAAGTTATAGCTGAAATCTGAAATCTTAATCAATATGACATATTAGATCAGCTTTAAGACTTTTTTCCAATTAAAATTGTATAGGGAGCATTTTTAAATAAAAGAAAATATTTATAATATCAATAGGCGAGGGGTGAACCGCGACCTAAAATCGTGTACACCTACTTCCACTTCCACTTTCATTTCCAAGTGGAAGAAAATAGATGACAATAGTTTATCTAATGAATTCCAAAGTAATTCCAAATAATTCGAAAGACGGAGTACACCTAATTCCAATCGCGGTTCACCCTCGCCAATAGGTATAATTATTTATAAATATTGGGTTGTATAATTTTCCAAAGCCAAAAGACTTTTGCTTATTTAGTTATAGAGATTTATTCCCACTTTGAAAAACATTCCACAAATTAATGAGAGTTTATACTGGGAATTAAGGGCAAGTTGGTTGAAAGATAAAAAAGATCACATAAAAACTTGTCTTTAATTCCCATTACAAACTCTCATTACTATGGACTAAAATTGTAATAATAATTACTCAAATAATTTATTGAATGTGGATTCAGGTATAACATATTTGTATCTTTGAATATTTAAAAAAAAAACAACTACTACGTCACCAGAATTATATAATTCAAAAATACTAATTCAATATTTTTAATTAGAAAATCGATTAATATTAAAAATTAAACATTTGTATGCACATACCTTATCTTGATTAATTTATCTATTTGCAGAAGGAGGCGCTTGAGTGAGAACAATTCGAGAAATACAGACAGAGAGAATCCAACCTGAATTTGACTACAAAGGAATATCTCGAATCTATTTCTCTATGATGAGGAAATTGTTCCATTCTGCTAGAATAAGATTTTGAATTAGTATTTTTAGAGTAGTGAGTAACTGATTTTAATTATTATCTATCCTAGGAAAATAACCGACCTTCAATTTAGTTTAGAATGTTCAGAATCAGTGACTGTTCTTAACCCCCAGAGATCATTTCACGTTTATTTGACACTTTTTATTTCCCAAAGGGCTCTATCTTATTTTTTAATACACCTTTTAATCTTCTCTTTCATATATCCCTATCCCTCAGCCTTCTGAAGGTGTATCTGTGATCTATTAAATTCTCCCACAAAGCTTTCTTTTTTCTAATCATTTCTAGTGATCTTTTCAGCATTCTCTTTTAATTATACACAAGGCCTGTAATATTTTTCTCCCTACTTCTATCACCAAAGGTGCAACCTTAAACTGTGTAACTTCGTATATGAAGGAATACGTCTAAAAACGAATAAGGTCCAAAACAAGATTTTTTAAAATTCATTTTCATAATTAAATTGTCAAAAAATTAACCGAGTTATAATGCTATAAGCCTGAAATCTAAACAGTTTTTTGTTTTGGAATTACAAACATTTTGTTCCAATCAGGAGTGTACTGTCCCCTTCGGACAAAAAAATTTTCATCGAATTTTTAGCAAAAAAACTGACTGCTCTAAGAATAGGTGAAATGAAAAATTTCTTTAACCTCCAACAGAATCGAGTTTCATGTCACGAATTATCGTTTCGTTTCATTCAGTTTTTCCAACAATTTTTCTTACTCTAATTTCTGAATTTATCAATTAATATATTTTTTTAATTTGACTCATTTTGACCTGGCAATGGAGCCCTTATTACGTAGAGGTTGTTGCAGCATCAACATCAGGGTTAATAATATTATTTTCTTAAAAATTTGGAAATTTGTATCCGGCACCTAGGACCAAACAGGGGTGTACTTACCTCTCCCGTCAAAAAAAATTGTCATCGAATTTTTAGCAATAAAAAAACCTGTCTGCTAAAAGAGTAGGTGCAATGCAAATTTTCTTTAAGTTACAACAGAATCGATTTTCATGTCACGAATCATCGTTTCGTTTCATTTGGTTTTTTCAACAATTTTTCTTACTCTAATTTCTGAATTTTCATTGATTATATTTTTTTAATTTGACTTATTTTGACCTGGGAATGAAGCCCTTATTATGAAAGGGTTGTAGTAGCATAAAAATAATTGTTAATATTATTTTCTTAAAAATTTTAAAATTTGTATCCGGCACCTAGGACCAAACAGGAGTGTACTTTCCTCTCCCGACAAAAATTTTTTCATCGACTTAGCAACAAAAACTATTTTTTATTGTACAGAGTTATTTTAATATAACGGGCATCTAGTTTACATTAAAAAATTATCGTTGCATAAAAAAAGAGATAAAATTAAACCAATGTATTAATATGTATAAAAAAAATAATAATAAAAAATAATAAATAAAAAAATAAATCGAATTAATTTGAATATTAAATAACAAATTTAATATTCATATATTTTATTTAATGTAAAAAATAAAAAAAAATTTTACTGGGGAAGGGAAATCAGAAACGAAAGGAAATGAGAAAAATCGACTTTCAATAATTTTTTTCGAAAAATGATAAGAGTTATATTTAGATAGCTAGAGATAAGGTGAAATACTAGTGTTTGACTTGTGACATCAGTGGATATTATCGAAAATATTTCTTCTGATTATTTAATTGATATAATATGTTATCATGAGTCAGGATATTTAAAAAAAATAGATATAACAAATTTAAAGGTAGGAATTCTTTCCATCCTCAGGCGGAGAATGATATTAAAAGAATTCTTTAAAATTTTATGAGAAGAATTCAAATATTTTTTTCTTTTGGGATACTTGATGTGCGAAAAAGTTTTTTTGAAGTCGCCATTACATTATATAACCGCCTCTGAATCTATTTTATCTACAGCTTAAATTAATCAACTTTAGATAAAAGCACGATTACTAGAATAGTATTTAATCGATGAATGCTTTAATAGATCATTTGAAAAAATATTATAATGTAAAAATTATTTAAAAAAGAAAGTGAAATTGATTGTTTCTACAATTCTACAATAACATATTAAAATTGGTCATGTTTAAAAATCTTAACTCGTGACAAAAATAAATCTTCTTAATCTCAGAATTAATGCGATAAAAACCATATGAATAACTTAAAACGAATAAAAGCTAGCATGCGCGCCATCTAGGCTATTTAAAGTGTACACTGTGCGAGAACAAAATTGCATTTTTACTTTCATTTATATCAGTATCATTAGCTACCTATATGATAATTAATATAAATTACAGATGGGGAAATAGTGCGTTTCTGTCGCAAAGATTTAACAGCTTGATTTTATGAACAATTTTTAATAAATACTGAGTATTATATTCCGATATGAAAATGTTTTCATACAAACATGAATAAAAATAAAAGCATAGGCGTTTTTAACTTAAAATTAAGATTTTTTCTAGAACCAGTATGTTCCCTGAAAATTTTGAGGATTTGGCAATTTTTTATCAGCATGGAATTTGATTTAGATACCTGAAACTTGACAAAAGATGTAGCTTATTAATACAAACTTGTGTGGTAAAATTCAGCTCGTTAGCTATACTATTTTTTGATTTTCTGCATTTTTCGTCTGTGCCTTCCCGACTGCGAGCGCTCCTCAAGGCGGGTTGCCTATCTCCGGCTGAATCGTTCCTTTTGAAGAACTGCTTATTCGAGCCACCTAGTTGACTCTGCATGGCTGAAAGAGTAGGAAATGGCGAGTGTCGGAGGACTCTGCAAACAACCAAGCAGGCTGGCAGACGTCCGCTCGAGTTAAGCATTTTGGTCCTCGCGGAGAATACCCATTCAATCACCAATTTTGGGAAGCAAATCAACATGATTAATTTTAGCTCATAATATATGTCTTTTGATTGAGACCATGGGTTACGTAGTTTTTACCTGAGGATCTTTGAAGTCGCACTTGCCGCGACACCGATTTCATTTTGCATTGAATTAAGTAAAAAAAAAGTATTAACACAAACACCATTTTTTTTTTTTTTACTTTAACTTTTCTCTACGATGTAATAAGGCAGGGGTGTCCAAACTTTTGGCTTTTGGCTAACACGGGCCATACACGAAGTAAAAAATTGTCTCGGACCGCGGATAAAATATTATAATTCTATTCTATTGCTATTTGTTATTCAAAAAAGATTGTTAATAATGTAGAAATAATAAATTTTTTATTTTTTTAGCTGAATTGTGAGTTTCTAATTTTCTAAATTGAAATTAGCTACTCCTATATGTAAATAAATATCTACATACTTACAAAAAGTGATATTATGTATTAGTATTTGTTTATATTTTTCCTGGCTAGATAATTAATATAAAATTCTAATAAAGAGACAATATTCAAATTTTCTTTCAGATCGGTATCTAATTATTGTTCTAGAACATTCACTCAGAAAGTACGCAAGTAGAAAATTTATTTCTAAAGAAAATGGAGTCGAAAATAGACCAAAATCATGATTATTTTTTCGGAAATCTTGAAATCTAGTTCCAGATTTAAAATTTAAAATTAGGACTTTTATTTTTCGAAAACTTCACAGTAGATTTTCAGATTTCTTATTTGAGAGAAAAAAATTATCAGGCCAAATTATTGTGTTTTCCAGCATATACTTATAAATCTTAATGTATTAAGAAATTTTATTACTCTTTATTGAGCCACGGATTGGACAGCTCTGGTTTAAATCGAATTGGATTAAAGAAGATGAGAAATGATAATTTATTTTTTAAAAGTGTCACGGATATAATAATCCCTGGCTATCCATTATCTATTGACATCTAAGAACGGGCAAAGAGCTAGAAGACAAATCCTGACAAGTTTTAGTTCAAGAGAGAAATTATCAATTAATTGTGATTGTTCTATAAAACCCCAATTCCTTGTCTCCTTGTATACTAGAATGATAACTATAGACTTGGTTAGTGTCCTAGTAAATTGCTAAAATAATAAATATTTTAGAAAATGAAAATATGAGAAGAAGAAGAATTTTTAAATATTCGAACTTTATTATTTTTTTATCTTATAATTATAGTTGAGATTATAATTTTGCTGTTTGTGAATTTTATTCTTGGAAAAAGTTTCACGTATTGTATAATTGTTTAATACATTCATATTTCCAAAAAGGGAATAAATATATCTCTACATATAAATCTCAATGTTTTAAGCAAGTTTTATGATTTTATATTGGGCCACAATCATTGCAGTGCTGGGCCGCATGCGGCCCAAAGGCCAGGGGTTGGACAGCCCTGTAATAAACAATTGAAAAGCTACTCTCTAGATAAATAAAATCAGGGAAAAATTATAGATAATTTAAAATTGAAGTGTTAAAAAAATAAAGTAAAGAAAAGCTATTTATTTTGAAAATAAGTAAGAGTTTCATTAATTAAGTTTCCTTTCTCTTTTCTTCAACAAATGAAACAAAAGTTATTTGTCTTTTTTTCATTCTATCGAAATCTTTCAATTCTTTTGCGGTGTTGGAAAATAGCGAAGAAAATCCCCGGGATGCCTATTGTACATACAGGGTTTCGATTTGTTTACTTGACCCAATAAGACCATTGGATTGGATAGGGTTTAAGGTTAAAGGGGGTCACCGGATGGGAAAACAGCCTCTTGGAAAAGGTAAAAAGGAAGGAAACGCGCGCAGGCTGGCTAAAAGTAAACAGCTTAGTTAACCACGTTGGAATATATAGATAGATCTATCGCCAGGGTATCGTGCTATGCTGTGGATGCCGCGATATCACAACAGCTCCTTTGTGCTCTCATTCCTCGCTTATTTGCTCGAGAAGCTTTGAGATAAGGTCAGACTAAACAAGACCAAGGTTCTTGTCTACCCTGCGTATAAAAGAAAAATGAGCTATAATTTATTTTTAAACGAATACAATCCACAAAGATTTTTTAAGAAATAGTAGGTATAGAAAGAAGTCTGTTAAAATATAAAAGAACGAGAGTTCAATCCCTTTACTTTACTATAAGGAAGTATTGTAAATATGTAGAAATATCATATAACTATAGTTAAACCAATCGCCATTACAAATCATAGCATTAGTCCCCACAAAAAACTTTGTAAAAATGATATTTGATGAAATTTTAATTAATGATTTTTCAAAAAGTATCTGCTCGTCAAATTTTACGCACGCTCTAACTTAAAATTGAAGGGTTGAGAATGATAAAGACCAAAGAGAAACAAAGAGGTTGTCCTCTGCTTGATGCAAATAAACATACACACATTGGTATATCTGTATATATATATATATATATATATATATATATATATATATATATATATATATATTATTTATTTGTTTGACACTATAGTTTCGAAGACTTGGTCTTCATCATCAGTCTTTTTTAATTATAAATGTTCCTTCACTAGTGGTCAGTTCAGAATTCTAAAGTCCTCGAAACTATAGTCTCTAACAAATAAATAATATATATATATATATATATATATATATATATATATATATATATATATACAGATATATCATCTCGATATATGTGTGTATGTTTATTTGCATCAAGCAGAGGACAAGCTCTTTGTTTCTCTTTGTGAATCAACAACTCTGCTACTCTCGGCAAAAGAAAAACTTTTCAATTAGATAAAGACCAAAGCCACATTTTTTTCAAAAGTTGTTTTTTGATGTAGTTTGCATTGGAAACACAAGTAGCAGATACTACTAAAGTAGTGGAAGATAAAAATCATAGATGGTGGAATCATAGATGGTATATAGATTTTTTTTAAAACTTTCAATTTGCTCTCCCGAAAAAGTTAATTTGTGTCTTTGGACTTTATCATTCTTGACCCTTCAATTATAAAAAAATAATTTTTTTATGTGATTATTACATATTTTACAATACCATTTACAGTACGGTTTAGTAGTGTAATCGTGGAAGAAATAAGTGGTGTTTTTGCTTAATTTTTAGAAATAATTTTTTTTGAAGAAAAGATTTGGTCATAATCATATCTAGGGTCAGAGCGACACAAGTCACTCCAAATTATTTTCATTCTTATATATAATACGCTTAAGGTGTCCCACAGTGGTCGAGGTTGCTGATTACGAATCAAAAGTCAAAAAAACAAAAACAAAATGCCGATTCCAATATAAGGGACATATATATTTTAAAAATATCAGATTTATCCGAAATTTGGCATTTAGGGGTTTTTGAAAAGGAAAAATTATATTTATTAAATTCATAAAAAACTTCAAATTAAATCTGTCATTTAATCATCGTTATTTTCGTCATCAGAATAATCAGAATACTCATCAAACGTATCTTCTTTTTCCGTATCAGCTGCGCAACTTTCGGACCTTATTCCTGGCATTGTCACTGGAGGTGCAGGCTAAACTAGCAAATCTACTGGTTCTGCCGCAAAACTTTTCAATTTTTTTTTGTAGCAATTTTCTCAAAAGTGTTCCACGGACGCGTTCACAACGAAAGACACTAGCGGGAATGCCAAAAAGACTCTTTGACATACTATAAGCCTAAAGAAATTTTGACAAACTCCCTTGAATTAAATTTTTTATATAATTTAAACATTTTTATTTTGCCGAGAGTAGCAGAGTTGACCCTTGCGTGAGCCAGGGACGTCCAGGTCTAAGGACCGAGATTCAGATGATTTATCATAAAAGGTATCAAGTCTTTCAAGGATGTGATTTTTCCCTTCCTCTGTGTAAATGCATGTATTTCAATTAATTTAGTGATAAAAGAATTTCCCCTTGAATAGTAACTTGCACATACAATCACTTTTTGGTTGAAAATCTAGTGTTCACAAGAGAATTAAAGAATTGATGCTTTGAGGGTTGAGGTGTTTATTAGGAAAGATGTTTCGGCTTAGATTAAATATTTTAATAAAGAAATTCATATCATATCATATCAAATTCATATCATTCATATTCAAATACACGACGTTTTGACCCTTATTTCTCAAGTCGTTTTCAAGTCTTAAGATATACTGAAAAGGCTAATTTGGTTTTCAATTTCTAAATGCTGATCCGACCAAGATATTGTAAACAAAAAGTAAAATATATAAAAACTCAAAATATTCAAATTTAAATAAAATTGCATCTTTGAGCTATCAAAAAATTGGAATTAGAAAAGCTTTCATGAGAAGAGCCCTTTTTACCTCCGCTATAAAACAATATGTATTCTTTATCACAAAGGGCCTCCTACCTAGCAAGCACAGTTCTTGAATACCAATGATTATTCACTTCTTATTTAATTAAATATACCGTAATTTCCGAAATGCTTCAGATTTATAAGGACTACGGACATCCCAAATATTGATCCTCAAATCATTTTCATGCGTGGTCTATTTCGTGAAATTCTTCCGGTTCCAAGACTTCCGTAAATGGGAAGTTTTTTACAGAGTGATGTTGATAGTCTCATGTCCAACCTATTTTAGTCGCCTTTTACAACAAGCAGGGGATACTGCGGACCTATTCTAATCCCGGTCAACACGATTTACATTTATTTCTTTGTTATGTAGTAGATAAATAAAGTTTATTGAAATAGAGTATTTGTTTGATAAAGTACGTGTTAAGTCAGATTTTTTATTTTCAATTATTTTCTACAAAAATTTGAATACGAGTTTTTGTCTGAAATACACATTTTGAATTTGAAAAAATAATATTTTTAGCCAGGAGTCTGTTTGAAAATGTGTGTGTGCGTGTAAACGTGTATAATTAAAAAAATTGAATTTTTTTTAAAATTTTTATTTTTACTTATGAAACACCACTATAAAAAACCCTTTAAAAACTCCTGTGTTTAATATGTTTTAATATAAACCAACACCGCTTTCCCTAAATATTACATTATTTGTAATTTGTTTAGTTTACGAGCTACAACACTTTGACATATAGGTATTGCAGAAACACAAATAGGTTCCCGTTTTACTTTTTAAAAGGGCGATTATTTCTAGATAATAATCAAGAGAAAAACCTGTCCGATTTCCCTTAACTTTTGAAATCGGATGTTTTCAATAGGTCACATTTTTTAATTAAAAAAGTCTAAATCCAAACAAGTTATAACCATAAATTCATTTCGTTTTCGGTTAATTAAAAGTAAACATTTGCAGAATTGTTATAAATAAAATCAAAAATAAAAATAATAAAAAACAATATAAAAATAAATAAATCAATGCAAAGAAAAAAACAAACAAATAATAATAACTTGAAAAGAATAGGTTAGGCTGACTGCTGATAAATGACAATAAATGAATTTCACGTCACGTCGGTTGATTTGAAGCGAAACTGGAAATTGCAACTGAAATCAAACAACAAGCGAAGCTGTCTGTCTGTCTGTCTGTCGATTGATAAAATCCCCCAGACGCAACCCCAGCATTCCGCATCCCCCCCCCCTCTTCCCTTACAATCAACGTTCGGTTCGGTTATTCCCTTTTGCCACCCCCAAACGGAATCAATAGCCAAATGTTGATTGTATTTAAGTGGTACATATTTTCAAAAGACAATAATGGGTAAAGTGTACAAAAGACTTATTGCGCATTTATAACAATCCAGCATTAGATTAAAATAATCAAATATAAATTAAATTTAAAGTAAAATGTTTTCTTTGCATTTTTTTCTGGAACGATGCAGATTTTAAAAGAAGGTGGTGCCTAGCAAGGGATGAATTTTCAAAACAGAATTTGAACGTTTTATGTGTAAAATACGAGGGGTGAACTGCGGCCTAATATGCTGTACACCTACTTCCACTTGTACTTCCAAATATTTCCAAGTACTTACTTCCAAATATTTCCAAGTACTTCCAAATATTTCCAAGTACTTCCAAATATTTCCAAATAATTCCAAATATTTCCAAGTAATTCCAAATATTTCCAAGTCCTTCCAACTATTTCCGAGTACTTCCAAATATTTCCAAGCACTTTCAAATATTTATTTCCAGGCACTTCCAAACATTCCCAAGTACTTCCAAATATTTCGAAGTGCTTTCAAATATTTCCAAATATTTCCAAGTACTTCCAATTATTTCCAAGTACTTCCAAATATTTCCAAGCACTTCCAAATATTTCTAGCCACTTCCAAACATTCCCAAGTACTTCCAAATATTTCCTAGTACTTCCAAAATACTTCCAAAGAGGTGTACACCTACTTCCAATCGCAGATCACCCCTCGGTAAAATTAATAAAGAAATTATTATTAAATTAAATTAACTAGATTAGAGATTAAATATATAAATTAAATATAAGTAAATATATTCATTATCATATAAAAAAAAATTAATAATTTTTATCATAAGATTTTTTAGAACTTTAAGCCTTGATTCCATTCAAATTTTTTGTGACAAAATAATTTAAATATTATTATAGAAATTTTTTTTTCAATTTTAGGCCTTAATTAATAAAAAGAAAAAAAATTCAAATAAAAAAAAATGTTTTTATGAAAATATTCAAATATATGCATTAATCATATAAATATATGCAAAAATATGCAAAATAAAAATGGATTTAATTAGGTCTAAATGTAGATACTAATTCGTAAAGATATTTGTTCAACTGCTTAAAAAAAAGGCTAATTAAAAATGCAATTACATAAGAATCCGGCCTTTGGTTATAACTTATAAATGATAAGGTTAAGAACGATTTTCTCAAATTATATTTATTTGTAGCTTAAGATGTTTACTCACTAAGCTCTTCCATTATCAGGCATTACAAACACCCAAAATGACCTGCAGTGAAAATGAAAAAAAATCGTATCACAGAAATACAAGATTCTTTCCAGATTCATGGGTCTTATATAAATCTTCTTTCATTTGTGTTTTTAAAATAAAATTTTTTCAAGAAGTTGGAGAGAAAATTACCTATAGATAGTTCCTAGATAGAGACTTGAAAAACGGACGTTTTCCTTAAATTCTAACTATGAAATCGTATGTGTTTGAAAAATCTAAGATCATTCATTTAATAGCGACGTTTTTACTTTTGGTATGAGCCTTTTTCAAGCTCTTAAATTGTTGATATGATGACTTTATTTTTATCATGACTTTGGTAATCTGAAATCAATTAACGACATTGGTATGTACAAACCTTCGATTCCCGAAGAATTACCGAAGTTATTCAAATTCTAATATGTGTAGCCCTCTACAAACACGTTGTGCTATTATTTTACAGCCATCCAAATCCCTTGAAATTGATTGTGGAGGCATAAAGGGTATAATAGGATCTATTTTTGCTAATAATTTAACAATAGGCTTATAATTTTTCCCATTAATATATCAAAGAATAATTGACATATTAACGAGAATTGTTTTGACCGCACTTTTTTGAAAAAGATATATATCGCGAGATCGGTGATCCATTCGAGTGTCATGCGGGCTATACGCAAAATGACGTTGGATTGTAGCTAAATGGATCATATCTTTTTCTCTCTTGGTCCAGACTTAAGACTCCGCAGACTCCAATAGCTTCATCCGCAGTAGTCTCGCGATATATCTTTTTCAAAAAGCGCGGTCAAAACAATTCTCGTTAATGTCAATTATTCTTTGATATATTAATGGGAAAAATTATAAACTTATTTAACATCATTATTTCAAGTTAGAAATATATAAGTTCAGATATTATTTTCACTCAATATTTGACAAAAATCACCTACATTTGATTCACAATTGAATTAAATGTAGGAAACATACGATTAATAATTTAACGACTGTACTTCTTAAGTCTAATGGACATTGACACAATATTCAGGAGATGAGGAGATATAGTCAACATAGCAATGGAAACCGCAGTTGACTTCAGCCTCAACAGGAGAATTAACAGTGCAGGATTTAGATATAAGCTACACAAGCTATAGTATCGGGCCCCCAAAAAATTGGGCAATGAAAATTTTGTTATGAATAAAAATGATTTTAAGTTAAAGATTTATTATTTCTCTATCTGTATATTTATTAATTGTATTTCAGTTTAACCCTGTAGGTATCCGAAAATCATATTTGGCACTGACATATAATATCTTGACTTATAAAGGGCCCCAAATCTCAAATAGCTTAGGGCCTTATCAAGTCTAAAATCCGGCCCTGGGAATTATACTTGAAAACTATCGCAGATAAAGGGGTCGAAACGTACTTGTAATTTTATTTATAATATGGTGTTAGTTTATAAACACATAAATTTGATAGTGTATGTTTTTATCAAAAATAAAAGGAAATCAACACAATTTGCAATTTTCCAGGACGTTACAATGAAGACAATTTTCAAAGTTATCGCCGATATAGGAAGATCGAACATCGTATATAACGAAGAAAAAATTGAGATATAGTTGGAATTTTTTCCGAAATGTCTGTAAACGAATGAGTGAGATATTTTTTCCTTCATTCCCCGCCTTGCCTAGCATCGATCCTATTTGTCTAGCAAAGATCAGACCTTGAAAAGCAAATAAATAAATCCATTGATTCGTTGGTATAATACGTTGGAAATCTAATCTAACCGCAATCCCTTGGGTCTCTATTACAAAGGGGACAAATGGTCAGTCCAGTCTGTATTCATGCGCCAAAAGCATTATAACTCTAGAGGGAGAAAGTTCTATAATTTCTTGAAGCCTCAATGATTATCTATTAGTTGTCAATCGCACAGACAAACAAGCTTAAAAAAAATTGGTATTGTCTTTTGTCATTGGGTAGCGTGATTTTACGACTCCGTATGAATTTTTTCGGGTGTAAAATAAATGAATGAATGGCAAGTAATTTTGATAATTCGTCATCCGTCGCCAGTTACAAAACCTCTCTCAAACGACTGAATACAGAGAGAAATCTCATCATAATTCCTCTGTGATTCCAACATTTTATTAAAATGACGGCCTTTAAAGAGCGCTTATTTCCTAAGTGGCTGGAAAGAATTTATCTTTTGGAGTGGTTTTTTAAATAAAATAAAATAAAAAAAAAATGAATCCATTGAGAAAGTTATTTAGAGAAGTTAAAAAATTTAATCTATAAAAAAGGAGTAAATAAAGTTGTTGATTTTTTCAATAAAAACCAAGCATAAGCTGGTAAGCAAATGAAGAAAAAATGAAAACTTTTTAAAACTTTTCCTAATAAACTTAAAAAGTAATTTTTTGATTTAGTCGACTACCAATTTAATTACAATAATAAAAAATATTTTATTTGAAATATCTAAAAAAAAAAATTGTGGAAAAACGAAAAAATATAACTTTGTGGAATTTCTGATTTCGACAAAAGAATTGGAAATATCCAAATTTTAGAAATTTTAGTATATTTGGGATTGGACAGTCCTAGGGAAAAGAAAAAATATTTTTTATTTCAAATATCTAAAAAAAAATTAGTTTTTGAAGGGTAGTTGATACAAAGAGAAGACCCTTATCAACTTGCTTGAGAATTTCAAGGGGGAAAAATATTAATTTTCAAAAAACTAAACTCATTTTAAATAGTATATTTGATAGAGTTTGAAATATATATTTTAGTTTAAAAAATTAGTATATTTAGGATCAGACGGTCCTAGATAATTGAAATGACTGATTTTGCAAAAAATCTTAAATATCTAAATTATAGAAATTTTAGTATATTTGGATCCTAGAGAATTGAAAAAATATATTTTATTTGAAATATCTCGAAAAAAAAATTTGTTGAAAAACGAATAAACCCCCTTTAATGAACTTTTAATAAGGGTCAAGTTAGCTATAAGTCGATGGCTAAAAAATCCAGACCCCCTTTGTATAGTTCGAAAGTCATTATTTCTTTTGACTAGTAGAACCATTAAGAAGGTCTAATATAATCTACGGGGATCATTATACTTTTGGAATTTAGTCAGTATTAGCATTTTGGGAAGCTCTCAAGGAAATTGAGCAGATGGAAAATGTACATGAATAATTAATTAATAATTTAAATGACGAAAACATTCTTAACGACATCGAAAATCTATTACACATTAGTTCTATCAAGGTTGTAATTAATAAAGTCCTGCCAAAAAATATAGTTATTTTTCTTAGTAAAATGAGAAATCAATAATATACTTTATAAATTATTACTGAAGAATGAATTAAATGTTATATTTATTATTATTATTATTATTCCTCATAATTCACAATATTTTTTATTACAAAATTACATTTATAATCATGTTTTTGTCTTATTGTTTTCAATTTATAAATAATCAATGGTTTGGTAACTATTAAATGACCATAATAAAAGTAAAGGTGTTTTAGATCGATAATCAATAAATATTTTCTGAGTTATCAGAGTGTGAAATAGTATTGGCTAGCGTCTGCTTATAGATCTGAAATTAGAAATTTTTTCTTAGGGGGGGGGGGAGGGTATTTTGTTTTTTGGGAGGATTCTTAGGTATGCTTGAAATGTAATTTCTTAATATTAATTTATTAAGAGCTATGAAGTAAAAAAATACTCACAAGTATGAAAAACTCAAATAAAGAGGATTTCCTACACAAGATAATAAATCGTGTGAGCAATTATTAGAACTTTTTGAAATAAATCATGTACCATATATTTATTATTTTTTTAAGCCAAAATCAATAATAATACATATATTACTTGTAAATACAGGTTTGAGTCTTCTACGAGCTGCTGAAAGTGAGACCAGACGGACTTCATAGCGATTCTAATAAGGTTCCGTTTTAAGAATGTTCAGAACCCTAAAAATAGTCTAAAGTTTTCAGGAGAATCAAGGAATAGGATTTTATTAGATTTAAAAGGGTGGATTGTAATCGAAGGTATTAAATTTGAAGATTGTAAAATTAGAGGGGACAATGTAAGCGAGGGAGAGAATTTCCGGTCGTAAAAGTCATGGGGATAAACGAATTTCAAATTTATTAGTGGGGTTTGTTTCTAATTTGCCTGGGAAGTGGTGCTGAACTGTGACAAATTGCATATTAAGTGTAAATGATGTTTTATAGCGGACGATCTAATTTCATTCGAATATCGGAGCTGGAAATAGCAATAAAAAAGAAAAAAAGAGACAAGTATTTAGTAGGTAAGCTAAAGAAAGAAGTAACAGGAGTCATGGGTGTAGTTAGGGGAGGGGAAAGGGGGGAAGTGCCCCCTACAAAAATTAAAACTCCATTATTACGAGGCATATCACTTATGTATTTCACATTAAATTATTTCGATACTTCCAAAATTTGTCAATTCTACTAAAAAGTTCTATCTCTAATCGGATTACTGAAATTGAAACCTTGTGGTGGCTAATCAGCTGTCCGGCTGCACCCTCTAGGACAACTCCCTAACTAGCTAATGCCAGTAGTATCAGGACAGTAACCAGTGGCGTATTTAGGTCCAATACCTCCTTGGGCTATTAAAATTGGCCGCCCTTTTGACTATCATATCATAAACATTTATACCCACAAATTGTGATGGGAACTATATCTTGAGTTTGCAGGAATCTTCGAAAATCTAAGCATTCATTTATGAAATTTGTGCGATTATCAATTTTATTTATTTTATTTTTTGGTATAAAAAATTATTTTGCGGTCCCATAACTCTGTCGCCCTAGGGCATAACCAATTATATAATATGTAAATACACTCCTGACAGTGAATATGAATAATGTTATTTTAACTTGTCCGCCTCCGTGGTGTAATGGTCAGAGTAACTGACAGGCAACCCGGAGGTCTCGGGTTCGATTCCCGGCTATACCCAGACATTTTTTCTGTAAGTATAGGGTCTGGTAATAAAAATTAAGTGGGAGATAAATTTAACCGAATTTATCGCACGGAGAATTTACCACTGCTCGAAGCCCCTAAAACCTTAGTAAATTGGATATTGAATTGTATCTAAGTTTCTGAGATTGGCTCGTGATCCCGGCTTCTTTTCCTTCTGCTCTGTTCTTTTCACGATGGAGGGGCCAGCCCATACTGGCCTTTAGGGGATCCACCTTCTGGTGTATCTCCTTCTCACATCAATATCATTAAAAAAAAAAAAACTTAAGGACGATCCCTAATATACCTCAGATGCAGTTCGATATTTCTCCTACTCTCAGAAGCGCAGAAAGGCAAAACTATTTTCATTGCGTCGTTTCTTGGATCTGGCAACATTGCATTCTTACCGACGCCAAAAGATAAAGAATAAAAAAAGAACACTTCATGAAACAGCTCAATGCAAAATTCCAGATGAGAACAATATAGTTAGATTGAGAGAATTAACTAAAAATCTCAAAAACACAAGCTGCAGAAGTTTTTTAGACATGGAAATATTGACTGATTTGAGTGCGACGTTACCAAGTCCCCATCTCTCACTTGCCATGCTATGAGAGAACAAAATGAAAACCATCCAAAATACCTAATTTTAACATTTTTCTTACAAAACGAATACCTCTTGATACAATTATTTTAACAGGAAAATATTTGTTATATCTTCAGTTAATGATTCTCAGTTTTTCAAAATAATATCAAGAAAATAACGATTGTTATTTAATTAAACAGTTGCTTTAACATCAATCGGGATAGGGTTCGCATTGCAAATTTCAATGGTAATATTTATAAATTTAGTGCCCCAAGGACTGTTGAAAAAAATTTCTAGGTATAAAGGACACTTATAAATATATGTATACAAAGTTTTAAAAGGATTGTAAGAAAATCGATTTATTAGAGAACGTCCTTAAAATCGGATTGGGTGTTCTATGTTCTTACTCTAGCAAATGTAACCATTATTGAGGCGAATTTAAATAATAAGGAATAGAGAAAATCTAGAATAAATTATAGTTCTATTTTTTCAATTTGGAAAATGGAATTAAAAATGAAGCCTTTTTCAAGAATCGTTTTTACAACTTTCGGTGATTAATAATAAATGATTTATTTAAGATAATAAGAGCTGTTTAACGTAAAAATGAAAAGAATACTTTGGCTTTGAACAATTAGGAAACAAAAGAAAGAAATTTCTTTCGATTAATGAATTTATATAAAAGTTAGCGACCAAAATAGTAACCTTGGTAATTTGATAAAAAAAAGTTAGCTGATTTTTTAATCAACGAGAGGGAAATTATATTCGATCAGAGATTTTTTTTACCAGTGACAAAAATGCAAAGTCCAGGTGTAGAGAAATAATACACCCACACATATATACATATAAATCATAAAAATTATCAGACTTTTTTATTCATTGGATTAAAAAAAAGCCTGTAATATGCATGAGTTGTTTGAAATGATATTGTTACAAAAAATATCATTTCTGTTTTGATGGGCAATATTCATTAATTTTTTTTCCTATTTAATATGCAAATAAACCTTGATAAAGAATTATGGTGGTCATTGGTGGCATCAAATATCCATAAATTCATGACGAAATATCTTATCCCTAAATAGAATTGGACCTTTAATATTGAACATAATTTTCTTTAGAGTAAATAGATTCATTCAAGGTCGTAGAAATTAAATTAAGGGATCGATGTAATGAATATAAGCATATGTAATCCCTACACCCTTCACAAAATTAATATCCAGATTAGGTTAATTATGATCATTTTTGAAAATTTTCGGAAAATCAGGATCAAATTCCGAAATAATAAAAATAAATCCATGACATCTCAGATCTAGTAATTGAATGACCATCCCTCTTGATTATCTATGAGTGGCAGTTGGTAACTTTTCAACCAGGGAATGTTCTACTTTTTTTCACCCTCTCTTGGAGGGTAGATGATACAAAGGGGGGACATATATCAACTTGTTTGAGAATTTTAAAGAAAAAAAAATATTAATTTTCAAAAAAAACCTTCATTTTTAATTTGTATTTTATAAAGAGTTAAAAGATTATTCTTTCGTTGGAATATCTGGAAAAAATTACTTTTTTACCCTCTCTTCGAAAAGGAAGATGATACAAAGGGAAGACCCTTATCAAATAGTTTGAGAATTTCAAAGAAAAAAATAATTTTCAAAAACTAAACTCATTTATAATAATATATGTCAAAAAGAGTGAAAATACTACAATTTCGTTGGAAATATCTAAAAAAATAAGTCTTTTTACCCTCTCATTGAAGGGTAGATGTTAAAAAGTGCGGCCCTTATCAACTTTTTTGAGAATTTGAAGGAAAAAAAATTATTAATTTTCAAAAAACTAAACTCAGTTTTAATAGCATAATTTATAAAGAGTTAAAAGAGTATAATTTCGTTGGAATATCTCGAAAGAAATTACTTTTTTTAAGATAAAAGTAAATAAATATTATATGAAATATTCATTTATTATGAGTTAAGATTTCTAGGTCACTTGTTTCACATTTTAATCATCCTATACCTAACCCTTATCATCAGTTTCCCAATTTTTTTAGATAATTATAATTTCAATTTCGAAGGGATTATACTTATTTTTAGTAGAGTAATTTATAAATATACAGGAAATTCTAATTGTGTCAAAGAAACTCGAAAAAAGAATCTTTTTATACACTTGAATTTTATGAGAAAGTTGATAAGGGTTCCCCCTTATTATCAGTTTCCCAATTTTTTTAGAAAATAAATATTTGAATTACGAAGCGATTATACTTATTTCTAGTAGAGTATATTATAAAGATATAGCAAATTATTATTTCGTCAAAGAAACTCAAAAAAGTAGCTTTTTGTACCCTTGAATTTTATGAGAATGTTGATTGTCGTCCCTTATCATCAGTTTCCCAATTTTTTTAGAAAATTAATATTTGAATTTCGAAGGAATTATACTTATTTCTAGTAGAGTATTTTATAAAGATATAGGAAATTATAATTTCGTCTAAAAAACTCGAAAAAATATTCTTTTTGTACCCTTGAATTTTTTGAGAAAGTTGATAAGGGTCCCCCATTATCATCGGTTTCCCAATTTTTATAGAAACTTAATATTTGAATTACGAAGGGAGTATACTTATTTCTAGTAGGAATTTTGATAAAGATATAGGAAATTATAATTTCGTCAAAGAAACTCGAAAAAAGTAGCTTTTTGTACCGTTGAATTTTATGAGAATGTTGATAAGGGTCCCCCCTTATCTTCAGTTTACCAATTGTTTTAGTCAATTAAAATTTGAATTTCGAAGGGATTATACTTATTTCTAGTAGAGTATTTTATAAAGATATAGGAAATTATAATTTCGTCAAAATATCTGGAAAAAATATTATTTTTGTACCCTTGAATTTTATCAGAAGGTTGATAAGGGTCCCATCTTATCATCAGTTTTAGAAAATAAATATTTTAATTTCGAAAGGATTATACTTATTTCTAGTAGTTTAATTTATAAAGATATAGGAAATTATAATTTAGTCAAAGAAACTCTTAAAAAGATTCTTTTTTGTACTTTTGAATTTTATGAGAAAGTTGATTAGGGTACCCCATTATCACCAGTTTGATTCATTATTACTTTTCATTTACTTTTTAATTATTCTCACCTTATCTCACAAGATTAATGTTATTTTAAAAACAATTTATTGCTATATTTTGAAACTTCCGGGGAGTAGCACAGCCTCTAATGTCTAATATATAAATTGTGAAACTATAATAGATGCGCTCAAAACATAGTAGCCAAAACTTCAACCGAGTTATGTCACGCGACTAGCTACATATTCGATGGGCTAACGATGGATTAGTAATCCTATACCCTGTATGATTCCGCGACATTTCATCCCCCGTCAAGATATCCTTCAGACAAAATATCTCATGACAAAATAACCCTTCCCCGCGTGAATCTTATGAGTAATTGCAAATCGACTCCGGTTCGGTTAATATATATTCAGTTCGGCTTCAGCCGTCTAAAAATCAACCCGAAAAGGAGCTATACGAACCCAACCGAGCCGATCTGAATATATATTAACCGAACCTCCTAAAGTTTAGTCCGGGCGGTGTGTGTTTCGGGATCCCATTTTTTTTTCTAATCAAACACACATTGAAAACCGAACCAGCCAATCGTCGGGCAGGGTGTCTCTTTTGTATTCTCCCTTATACTGGGGAATATTTTGTCAGAAGATATTATGCCGGGGGATATTTTGTCGGGGGATGTTTTGTCGGGGATATTTTGTCGGGGATATTTTGTCGGGGATATTTTGTCGGGGATATTTTGTCGGGGATATTTTGTCGGGGATATTTTGTCGGGGATATTTTGTCGGGGATATTTTGTCGGGGATATTTTGTCGGGGATATTTTGTCGGGAATATTTTGTCGGGGGATGAAATGTCGCGGTACAACCCTGTATAGTTTAATATCCTTGGTCTGGGCCAGGCTGCTAAATACATAATAAAAAAATAATTGTCATTTATTTTATCCCTCGAAGTGAAAAGCCCAACTTTATTGAAGTAAAAAAAAAATTGTTTTATCAATTTTGTTAAAAATAATTGAATTAGGTACTATTATCTCGATAAAAACTTTCTTTTTTTTAGTTTAATTCACAAAAAATAGTTAATTGGATAATTATTTTTATTTTTTTCATTTTAAATCGATCCAATTGAAAGGGTGTAATTATATCTAATACTTTTTAGTTCATTTCATCGGTGTGTGTTTTTCTATATACTAATATTATTAAATTGAAATACATCAAAATGAAATTGGTTCCCTCGGCTAAGAATAGTCGGTTCATGCCAACACATACTTCAATTAGCACACCAATATTGGACATTACATTAATTAAAATTATATTGATTATTTTAATGTAATAAAACTGATGGTGATAACGATGTTAATTAGAAATAATAAAAAGAGAGTATTATTTTATCATATATTAATCAATTTATATATGTGTATTCACCATATTTTATATTTAGGGTGAATTAATATTCTGTACAGCACTCTTGTCTCGCTCCTGGATTATTCTTTTAAAAAATTATATCACATAGAACATAAAATTATCATTGGAATTATCAAGTGCATTATTTGACTAAACCAACAGTGTTAGGAAACCCCGATCAGTACGTTTACTTTCCATTTGGAATGATATCAATGCAGAATATTGTTTCAAATGCGGTTCTTTTTCTGCCAACTTAAGCTCATATTTTTTGAGGTTGGATACCCTAAGACTTTAATTATATTCAAATATGTAAAGAAAAAAATATGGAACATTGTCAAATTCGCGTAATGAGAGAATAGTTTTATCATATTAAACTACACTACACTTTTGTGAAACCTACCTTACTATCTTACTATTAATAGTGATATTTTGAAGGAGACAATAAAAGAGTGTGTCTTCTGCTGGAATTATAAATTTTATTTATCTATAACGATTTTATTGTCTCCTTCAATATATAAAAATTCTGCTACCCTCGGCAAAAAACTTTCAATTTAATAGTGATATTTTGTTTATAAGGTTTTAGATATCATATCTAAATCCTCTTTTTCTTCAACAATATGTTTTTAAGTAAAAATTTATTTTAAACTGTTTTTTAAAATATGTAGATATTTCTATTTTCTCAAACGTGAGAGGAAATGCACGTTGTAGACCTACCAGTATGAACCAATAATTTTTTTTTCGTCACATAAAATAAATAACAAAGTTAGTAAGCGGGTTACACCCAAATAATACACCAGGAAGTAGAAAATATCGTAGTGTCCTTTTAGTCCTGTCAAATAAATAATGAATATACCGTCGTTACGCTACATAGGGCAAAGCATATTTAATTAATATTCAGGTTAGATTGTGATTTCAATAAAAATAACTTGAGTAAACGGTTTAACGGAGAAATAATTGATCAAACATTTCTATAAGTGGTTTGGTATAATTGGTGAATCACGACCTAATATCGTGTACACCTACTTCCACTTCCACTCTCATTTCCAAGTAGAAGACAATAGATGAAAGGGCATTATCTAATGAATTCCAAAATAACTCCAACTAATTCCAAAGACGTGTACACCTAATTCCAATCGCGGTTCACCCCTCAGGCATAATTCTTTGTTTAGGCGAATGAGCGAAAAAATTGCAGAGTAGATAAAAATTCTGCAACAATTCTTGCAAAAATTTTTCCCTAGAGCCGAGAAAATTAATGTCGGAATATTTAGGGATTAAATCGAAAAGCTTGGTTCTAACTAAAAGAAGTTATTTTGTTAATCAAAATGAAATAACTGAAGGCAAAATAAATTTAATTATAATATTATCTATGAAATTTTAGCAAAAAGAAAAACTGTATTCTTAGCATGTGCTCACTTTTTTCAGAAAAGTATTATCCTCTAAAATTGTTTCAATTTTATATTTTAACAATTTACTTTATAAAGGCTTATAAAACCAATACGAATTTAGCTACGAGTCATAGTATTTATTTTTAAATATTGATACTGAGTGTGACGTCATTTTACAAAAACCAGATTGTAGATATGACAAACACTATTAGTTCTAAATGAATGCCAAGTTTCATAAAAGTCATTTGAAATGGAGGGAGTTAAATAATTTTTTTTTCTTACTTAACCCCTATTCCTGTATAAATTTTTTTTTATTGTTGGGGAAATAAATTATTAAATTTTTCATTTATCGATTATAAAATTACAAGAGTATAAATATTTACTCCATTTCTTTCTATTTAATAATTAACTGCATATTTTCTTTTTGTATAGGTGTGTATATTATACTAACTCAAAATAGATGGATATAAAATTATTATAAAACATTTCTCCTCGGATTTTTAATAAAATATTTTTTCTCTCCCAATAAGCTGCACAATAGTGAGTTCCAAATCCTATTTTTTTTTTTATTTTTCACTTTATTCGCTTCATGCCAGTGAATCCTGAGGAGAATGTTTATTTTACCAGTTGATTTACTGAACTGGCAAGTTCAACGTGTCTTTTAAGACACGTGTTTACACCAATTAATTTTCTTGCAATAAAGTATTGTTAGTTTGTTTTTTCAATTAATTTCCGTTCTAGAGGTGAAAAATACCTTCTCTGATGGAGAAGAGAAACGTAGATAGAGTGAGCGAGAGGGAGAAAGTGGAGGATTAATTTGTGAACTGAGCAAAGAGAATTAAAAATAAAATTTTTACTTTAATTTAAATTATTATTATTATTATTATTATTATTATTAGATTTACTAGAAGGTTTTCAAAAAGCTTGCCTTTTTCGATAATTGTCGCCAAAAGTGAGAACAAATGACAAGACATCGCATAAAAGTAATTAATTTAAGTACTATTTTACGCTTTCACTGGAGGAGCTCTCTTGGGGGTAGGCCGCGCCGCGCCGCCTCTGTTCCAGCCTATCACTGCGCCCAACTCACTTGTTTAAGCTTTCATTTCAGTTCAATCTATAATTAATTACATAAAAACTCTTTGTAATTAATTTAAATTCTAACAAAAATAAAAAGAATAAAAGAAACATCAGAAAAGAAATTAAAAATTATTTTCAGAATATTTTTGTTTATCTAAATTTAATTAATTTGGACTAAAATAAAATGTAATAAAAATACATTCAAGCATCATGAACCGATTAATTTACAATTTCGTAAATAGCTATGATCATTGTCACGATGTAGAAAGAACCTCATCACTTTGTCCTTGATATTCTTCTAGTGAAGGCTGGAAATAAATAAAATATATTATTTTATATATACAAGGTGATTCACGAGTGTAAAAAAAAAACTTTGTGAAATTGTAGGTCATTTTAAGCAAAAAATGTTATATGAATTAGGTTTTATTTCAATCCCTTATATGGTAAAACTACAGCTGATTAAAATGTTATTAAGAAATAATATGTACATTAGGGTGGTTCTTATTTTGGGTATTTTCGAATTTTTATGCTGCTCGAGGCATATGGGTCAAAATAAATACAAAAAATATTCCGCAAGTTTCAAATCAATATCTTAATTTTAACCCCTGACGCACAGCGATGCAACTTTCCCATCTAAATAATATAGGGTTTTTGGCACTGAACTATTATTTTTACTTCGCCCGAAGTAATGGTTCAAAAAATTTGAAACTCTTTAGACTTTATCCTTATATCAGTAGCTATCCTCAGAATTTTAACAGATTTTTAGCTAATATAATTTTGGAGTCAATAACTTACTAACACTAAGATATAGGAGTATTTTATCTAGATGTATCTCCAAAATTATAATAGATAAAAGTCTGTAAAAATTCCGAAGAATAACTACTATTATAAGGTTAAAGTATACAAAGTTTCAATTTTTTTGAGCCATTTCTTTTGCCGAAATAAAAAGTTGATAGTTCAAAGTCAAAAGGTCTCTTTGAAGTCTGGTGGGTAAACAAAAAGCTGTCTTGCGAATTTGAAGCTTTTTGGTAGGTTTTTATTAGTTCTTTTTCTGTCTCTTTTGGGGAAGGGGGTTTGTTAATTCTTCTTTCCATTTAGAGATAGGAAAAGCAAGGGTTGGTTTTAAATTAGGCTGGAATAAGGAAATCTCTGCGTTACTAAGGTAAATATTTTGTTTATTTTTAAAATATTTTTTCTTTTTTTTTTAGATAATGTGGTTAAAAGGGATAGTCAATCCAGGGTTGAGACTAGAAGTATAGGTATTGAAACAAGTGGTGGTATTTTTCTTATGAGAATGATTCAGATGGTTATTTAGATTATAAGGATATAGGGAAGAATGGTATTAATTTAAATAGGTCTGGTTCTTACAAGTTAGTTAATTCAGATATTAATATCTAGGTTTGCATTCATTTGTAGGATCTGGCATTGATTTGTGGAAGTCTGTCTATTTATTACTACTTGGGATTATAGTATTCTGCCCCCTATGATTAAATCAATTATAAATTTTGTCAAGTCCTAATGTCCTAGAGTTGTGCAAAATTTTATTTAGTTCTCACAAGCAGAGATTAGGTGAGGTAGAGAGAGGTCATACCATCCTTGTTAAGGTTTTGACCAGGTTTCCTTAACAACTTATGGCAAATGCCGGGATGGCTAATGCGTCGCTTTCTCCTGGTATCGGGTTTTTGCGCGGAATTTATAAATTACTTTTTGTCTTTTGATGGAAATCTATGGTCAAGTTATTTGTTAATGAGCATACATTTCTATTTTTTTTCTTTTTCTTTTTTTTTTTTTTTACTTTTTTATTATTTGTTAAATTGTTGTAATTAATTTGTATTGATGTTTGTTAATGTATTGTAGCTAGATTGTATTGATGTTTGGAGGACCTAGCCACCGAGGACTTGTGCCTCTAAGCAGGTCGAGAAATAAAGATTTATTTATTTATTTATTTATTTAAAAACTCCATATTATTTAGATGGAAAAATTACATCGCTGTTAAGCACAGGTTAAAATTGAGATAGTGACTTGAAACTTACGGGATATTTTTTTATTTATTTTGAGCCATATGAGCCTCGGACAGCATAAAAATTCGAAAATACCCAAAATAAGGACCACCCTAATATACATTATGTTCAGGGCTGCGGAGTTCTTGAGTTATCGTGGGTATCGTCTAAGCCTGTCCCCCTGACGTACCGAATAATAATTTTCAAGTCTGCTTGGCAAGCGCAGTGATAAATGTCTTTTAAAATATGAATATTTTTACCTTGCAAGTATATAGAAAATATTTTAAATGTTCATTTAGGTTTCCGAGGATGGGTTCTATGTCATTAGAGATTTTTCGGGTTTCTCCGCGTGGGTTTGAGAGTTTATCTTGACGTTTCGGCTCTCCTTTTGGAGCCATTTTCAAGAGACGAAAACGAAAAAACGAACCCTGGACAACGAGGCTAAGACCACTTAGACCCCCGCGCCCTCTTCTTGAAAATGGCTCCAAAAGGAGAGCCGAAACGTCAAGAAAAACTCTCAAACCCAAGCGGAGAAATCCGAAAAATCTCTAATGACATAAAATCTTTTAATTTTATACATTAAAAAAAATATAAATTCTTAAGGATTGGTGAATAAAGCCTATATGAAATCAAAGTTAGAATTGGGAATCTTTTTTTCTAAAAAGGCCACGGGTAGAGGAATTCTCTTTTGTTATCAACTAGTAAGGAACACGAATATGATATAAACAGGCTCAGATAAGTTTTGATCAATTAACAAATATTATTATTTTTATTTATTCTAGAAAGGACCAATTCACATGGATCAAACGAGTTTTTATATATTAGGAGAGAAAATAAATTATCAAAATAAATAAATTGTCAATATACAAATCAAATAATAATTTTAATATAATTTTAACTTTACAAAAAGTAGTATGGGAAAGTATTGTAATCGTTTTGGAACGAAGTGAAAACTTGAGCCGCTTTTCGAGCAATCAGCAGTTAAGTTTCTAAACGTTACAAGTTTAGAGACCGTTGTTTTAAGTTTTGGAAGGATATTTTTAAATCAGAAAAATTTAACAAAAGATAATACAAATATCCATGTAATCAATGCTTGTAGCAAAATGCGTGTAATTCTCACGAAACGTTGATATAAAATAAAAAATACTTGCATAGGCTTTTGTCCTTATTTCCCTACAACAACTTGTTAAGTTAATGTACTAAAATTTAGCACACAAGCATGTATTAATAAATTAGAGGAAAAAGTTAAGACTGTTTTAAGACTCAGTACGCTGGCCAATAATACGCCCCTAGTAAGTACTATCAGAAATTTATTTATCTTGAGGGAAAAAAAATATTTTCAAATTAGAAGTTCTAAAGTGAGTCAAAATATATTTTTTTCTGAGTGGAAATAGAAACATTTTGCACATTTTGAATTATCGCGGGTACCGGAATTCATACAGTCAGACACACAGAAAAAAATGATTGAAAATCAATTTTCTTCAGGTTTCAGGGATTTTTAAATTCAATGAGTAAAAAAAATTGGGCAGATAATACTAGTCAATACTAGGACCAGCCTGGAGGCCTGGCCGGAAGCCTACCATCCGGGCGTACCGAGTTACTGGACCTCTGTCCCCAGTATTCAAATTTCTTAATCAAATTGTTTGCTGCCAAATCAATAAAATTTTAGAAAGCTTACGTGAAAAATTAAAACTTTTTAAAAAATTTAAAAACTTTTTAAAAAATTTATAAAATATAAAATTCTAGGTAGGTAGAAAAACTATTCTCTGTGAACTCCTGAAGATGGGCTCATACCCCGAAATATATATATAGAGTCATGCTAACAAGCATTTCGATGGACGGTATCAGCAAAAAAATCGAAAATGTTTTTGGTGTCAAACTGCAGCAGAAATCGATTTATATCGGCCCCATATCTAAAAAAAATTGTACTTATTCGTTTTCTCTCGTTTACTTAATTAATAGTTTTATATACAACATCCTGTATCTAATAATTATTAATTAATAAAATTTTTCACTAAAATTTTATTAAAATAGTTCTTGTAATTCAATAACAAAAAGAGGAATGAGGAATTGATTGGGAAGAATAATGGAATTTGAATAATTATAGGAATAGAGGTTTTTTTTCTTTAATTAGTTTTTTCCTCTTATTAAAAACAAGGACTAAAAAGATGATCAAGGACACTCGATGGTGGAGAAGTAATCTCCGGAGTCGAAGCTCATAAACAATGTATACATTAATTCATTTAAAATAATTGGTTTAATAAAATTTATATAAAAAAAAAATAACAAAAAGATAATAAGTTTTTAAATATTCAATTTTCATCTTTGGGTCGATAACAAAAAAAATCGTCTGTCTAGTTCAAAATGTTTATTTTGTTTGTTACGGGGTATTAGAATTAGACCGTCGATTTGTCTTTTCTTTTTTGTGAAACCTACCTAGAATTTTATATTTTTTAACAAATCTGGCAACTCTGTTCGAGCTTGTATATATTTTATCATAGAAAAGTCAGATAAAGTTCATTATAAAGGAATATTTATAAAGCAAAAAGTACTTAATAAGCGATTGAAAGTTGTTGCGACAATGGCTGAAGCGAAAAAACGTCAAAAAGTACTAAATTTAACCCACTTTTAGGTTAAATAAATTCGTTGTTGCCAGCTTGTTTTTAGTGTAAATTTTTCATTATACATTTTTCATTATTTATTCATTATTATCTCAGAAACTGTGTTGTAACTATGAATTAATATTTTCTTAAAAAATGGATTAGTTATTGTTTAATCGATGGTTTAGTTTTTTATAACAATGGTAAGAAGAGTTTCTTAATTATAATTAAATATGTATGTAGACTTACCGATTTCCCGTATAGTGCTATATATAAGAGTATGAAAAACTCTATCTTTGGAATTTAATATCTCCGGAACTATATTAGTTCATAAATTTCATTTTGAGACCAATCAATGCAGAAGTATTTAAATAATGATCTGTCTACATTTCAAAAAAAAATCCTAAGAAAATCCATATGGTAAAGCAACTACCTTAAATGATAATTAATTGACTTAATAGTAATTATTTTAATTACTTTTTTATAAAAATTATTTATAATGAAGATAATTGATCAAATGTCATTTCTATCGTTCATAAAAACATTCAAAAAATAATAGCAATAATTATTTGATACGAAGTTGAAGAATGAATCAACTGGATCGATAAACAAATATACTGCATTGATATAAAAAAGAATCCGGAACATACAAGTAAAATTTCAGTTTCTTAAATCATATCTGAAGAAAACCCAGCTTGTAGTAGTTCATTCAGTTGCCGTCAACCCGTAGGTCACAGTTTTTTTTTCAATTAATTTTCTTCCCTAAAGGTAAAAAAATGGGCGTAGAAGTGAAAAAAGATACAATTTATGTCTTTTCCTATTCGGTTATATTACTTTTTGTTCCCATTTCGTAAAAATATCAACAGACATAATATATCATGCTCGTGAACAACAAATTTTCTTTTGTTGTTATTATTGTTGTTGTTGTTGTCGTCTATGCCTATAATTTCTCATTCCTGTTTATTAAAACCCGCAGAAATTTAAAACTCTTTTAATAATGTGTTAATTTTCCATCGTTGCCATGTTTGTTTTTATTAAGGAGGCGTACTTGTCTTTCTTTTTTTTTTTGCTTTTTTGTTTACACAGACAGGCTGCTCAGGTCGTAAGTAATTAAGTCTTACCAAGTTTCAAGTTGCTGTAGCGTAGCGCGAGAGGGACTAATATGAATCTGCTGGATGCTATTTGTTCAAAAGTTAACGAAAAAACTTTTATTTATTAACTCATCAAAGAAAAGGGATAGGAGAAAAATTAGCAGATGCTGGAACAAACCCAAAACACACACTCACCACACCCACTTGCCTGTTTTATTTAAATTTTTTAATAATGAAAGTGAAAAGAGACATATTGAAAAATTATAAAATTGATAAAGGAAATAATTTGAAGGTTTTTTTTTAATTAAGTCTTATGATTAAAACAAAATTAATCTGAATATCATCAAAAGTATTTTTTGGGAGATCGGCTGTTAAATATGTGAATTCTAAGGGTAATGAAACATCGAGGGGTGAACCGCGACCTAATATCGAACGTACACCTACTTCCACTTCCACTTTCATTTCCAAGTAGAAGACAATAGATGAAGGGGCATTATCTAATGAATTCCAAAATAATTCCACATAATTCCAAAGACGTGTACACCTAATTCCAATTGAGGATCACCCCTCGTGAAACATTATTTGCAAATCATCAATGCAAGCAGTTCAATAAATAGGAACTCGTTCCCTGCCACCATCTTTCCCGCGACTTATAACCTTCAGCTATTTAAGACCCGTATCCACAGATACCTTCGACCCCTGCCGAGCCCATAAAATTCTTTCTTCTTATTTTCACGATGGAGGGGCCAACCCAGACCTTTAGGGGTTTCACATTTTTGGTGTAACTCCTTCTCTTATCATTTTCATTAAAAAAAACTCTTCGCCTCCACTCGACTCTATTCCATGCCACTCTTTCACTTCTCTAAAAGTCGCATATTTCAATATCAGAAGGAAAAATCCCCTTCCTAGGTCTTCCCCTTCACATATTCTTTCCCAACTCGCCCTCTAAAATATACATTTTCCAAATAAAAACCTTTTATATTAAGGGAGATGGTGTAGAATGTAGATTCTCGGAGAAACATATTTTAATAAAATAAAAAAAATTTAAAAAAGACAAAATACTAGGTAGGTTTAGCAAAAATAAAAGACAAGTTATTTATTAGCATGACTCTATATATGGTGTATTTCGGGATACGATTTTCTCTTTGAACTCCTGAAGATGGACTGGTATCCCGAAATATACCATATATAATAAACAACTTGTCTTTTATTTTTGTAGAAACCTACCTAGTATTTTATCTTTTTTAAATTTTATTTACTTTATTATAGATACGTAGATACAGTGTGGATAAACCGCCTTGGACCATCGGACCTCCCTAAACCTTAATAATAATAGAAATACTTTATTATAAACCTTTTTTTTAAACCTCTTTCAAAATTTTCCCTCCTTCTTCAGAATTTAATAGTAAAATGAAGAGAGAATACAACCGCTAGATTCTAGTCTTCTGCATTAGTGTTTGTTAAAATTTGCCATTACGTCTATAGAACTTACTTACATTGTAATGGAAAGTTCAGACAAGACGAAAAACGCCCCTTTTTGGATTCGATTGCAAAATCACTAATAGTGAAGACATGAAGATATCATCTTCATTATTGGGATTGTCCATAAATTACGTCACACAGTAAGGGCGGAGGGGAATCTCGGATTTGTGACAAAATGTGACTAGGGGGCTGGGGATCTTAAAAATTATGATGTCACAAAAGTCAAATTAAAAAAAAATCAAATATATTTTTTAGATTTCAGGTTATTATTATTCCAACCTGAAAATTATAGGGTATAAAAGTGATACTGTGACGTCACAATACAGGGGAGGCTCAATGAAAATGTGACAGAAAGTGACCCAGTCTCCACTGGTGGGTCTAAAAATCTTGAAATTCATGTGACATAATTTATGGACGGACCCCTTCATTCAGTGACCCTTTGAAATTTTAAAGAAGGAAATAAAGTCCTCCTAAGCTTTGGTTTAAAAAAGGTTTAAAACGACCTTCTAATTAAAGTTTTTCATTTGGAAATAGTGTTATATTATCCCAGGCTGCCACTTCATCAAAAAAATACGATTTTATTCTGGAAATATCTAGTAATTTAGTCTATTTAATTTTCACCTATAAAGTACACTTTACTGGGAAAAATATTCTACCACTATGACTCTATATTTATCTTTCTTAGACCACTTGGGATGATAGTTATAGAAGAAAAAAAAACGACCGGCCGACACTGATTTGTTAGTGGAGGGTCAAACACACAGGGTTGTCTAATATTTAGGCGCATTGATTGGAATCGGGCAGAAATTGTTTTCTTTGAAGCTTTGTTTGAATTGATCAATATTGAAAGATAATAAAAAATAATCTGAAAACAGATCCAGATGCTATTTTACGCAAACTTCAATACCTATACAAACTATAAAAGGCATGCATTTACCAAAAAGTTGAATCTCCCAAGATAAAAAAATTGATTGAGTTCAGACAAAATCAGAGAATTTGCAAATTCACAGGATCAGCAAATAATATCGTAATATCAAATTTAAATCAACCAATTGTTGCCAGAGAGGAGCTGCTAAATTGAATGAATAGATTATAACGAAAAATTTTCTGCTTCTATAACTTTACGATTCATTCAATACCATTTTTTTCAAGAATCGGCTCGGAAGAGTATCTTCGACTCAATCTACAATTCCTGAAATTTTCCTACTTTCTCTCTATGGTAGAATGTGTAAGTTTTTTATAGCTGTTGAACTTTCTAGCATCATTAATTATCATAAGAAAGATAGAATTAGAAAAGAAAATAGATTAGATTAAGAGTTGAATAACATATTTTATTTTAATCGAATGCTCTACATTTGATTCAATTGCGAATCAAATGTAGAAATTTTTGTCAAATATTGAGTGAAAATAATATTTGAACTTATATATTTCTAACTTGAAATAATGATCTTAAATAAAGTTTTATAATTTTTCTAATTAATATAACAAAGAATAATTGCTATATCAATGAGAATTGTTTTTGACCGCGCTTATTTGAAAAAGATATTTATCGCGAGACTACTGCGGATTACGCTATTGAAGTCAGGGGAGTCTTAAGTCTGGACCAAAAGAGAAAAAGATGTGATCCACTTAGCTACAATCCAACGTCATTTCGCGTATAGCCAGCAGTGATCTCGTGATAAATATCTTTTTCAAATAAGCGCAGTCAAAACAATTCTCATTGATATAGCAATTATTATTTGTTATATTAATTAGAAAAATTATAAAATTTATATTTTATTCTATATTAATTTCTTAAAAATTTAGCCAACCATTTTAAATTGGCAAGATGTGGAAATCAAATTTAACCCATCTTCGAAAAAAAGATACACCATCATTGTTCTACGCCCTGAAGGTGTATGAAACCGGCATCAATTTTCATTTTAGATTTTGATCTTTGACCTTCAAATCGTTTTTTACCATTGAAATATTTCATCTCTTTAGGCACTCTATAAGAGAAATTGTTGAGATATCTCAATCAGAATCTCTATTAACCTATTTCGATATGTAATTAGTCTATTAAAATTTAATGTTTCTGCCTAATATAATGATTAAACATTTTTTATTATATTTTTAATATTTTTGAATAATTAGGTATTTATATTATAAAATAAATCTTTTTATATTATTACATTTTAATGTATTGTAATACTATTATCAAAGTTAACTGTATTTCATGGGGATAATAAAAAAGTTTTACATATATGCATCTTAAATAGCTTTGATTTTAATAAGGCAGGTAATTTATCTAAAAAAATCAATTAGCATTTTAAAGTAACTTAGTAATAAGGAAATCTTAAGTCTCTGTCATGCCACTTCTCATCCGCTGTATTGATACGTAAATTGGTTGAGTTGAATGAATATCTCTATATCGATTAACATTTTGATTAAATGTTCTTTTTAATCCATAGATTGTTTAATCATCAATTGCCTTAATCTGACTTTTAACATTAAGATATTATTTCCTTTACGTTCCAACCTGATAACTCCTTCAAAATCACCACCTACGCTACATAACAACAATGATGAGTAACTTTTAAGGAGTTCGGTGTTGGTTCTAGGTGAAACATTTTAATATAATAATAAAACTTGAGTAAGATACGAGGTAGGTTTCACAAAAAAGAAATAAAACAAAATTGAGTTTTGAATTCGATATATTTCGGGGGTTAGCCCATCATCAGGAGTCCAAGAAAACTGATTATATATTGGAAAAATAGTTTTACAAGTAACAATTTTTAAATAAAATTTAGGGAACGCGGTGTTGGTTTATAGTGAAACATTGTTAAAATTAAATTAGGTTGGAGTTGGTGGTGTTTCACAAGGAGAAAAATTAAAATACAAAGATTTTTTTAGTTTACTCTATATATTTCGAGCTCTTAACTCATCGTCAGGAGAACATTGACTCAATGTTCTCCTGACGATGAGTTAAATATCGAAATATATAGAGTAAACTAAAAAAATCTTTGTATTTTAATTTTTCTCCTGTGAAACACCACCAACTCCAACCTAATTTAATTTTAACAATTTTTAAAGATTTTTTGAATGTATGTGGTGAGGGGATAGTAGGGGAAGAGGAGAAGTTGTTCTAAGAATTAATATTTTCTATTGAGATTTGAACGGGCTGAAAGGAAGCTATACCTGCTATTATAATAACGAATGGGCAAGTACCTGAAAGGGTACAAGTGAAAAGGTACCTGTGAGCAAATATTTTCTCTATTGAGATTTGAACCGGCTGAAGGGAAGCTATACCTTCTATTAAAATTACGAATGGGAAAGTACCTGAGAGGGTACAACTGGAAAGGTACATGAGAGAGTACAATTACCCTAATATATTCAATGTGCGAACAATGGAAGGAATGTTTAGTTAATTTATTATAATATATAATCAATAATTGTATTTTTATACACTTCCAATTGATTATTTAAAATATTTGAATTATTAGAGAGGGCTATTTTAATTTCGGTGGATTCTAAGAGATCCAATTTATGGGCTAACCCCCGAAATATATCGAATTCAAAACTCAATTTTGTTTATTTCTTTTTTGTGAAACCCACCTCGTATCTTACTCAAATTTTATTATTATAACAATGATGAGCTTTAATCATCACTAACATTAACTTAATAGAATGATTTTGGGTAGCAGCTACATCACAGTCTGAACTAGAAGAGAGTGAGAACTCATTTAAAATATTGGACAATATTTAGTAAGGAAATAAATTTCAACGTTTTAGAGTCAAACAGACATGGATTCTAGTATTCCAAACTTGCTGCCATACTTCCATATTATAATTCAGATTCAATTATAAAAAAAAATAGAGAGAATTAATCAATAATACTGAAACTTGGTGGTGAACTTACACCCCTACGCGCTTAAATAAGATACTAATCGAACAAACGCATTTCCCAATTCGTTTATCCCTATGACATCTATAGACTGGAACTCTCTTCCTCCGACCGTCTTCAAGCAACTTATAACCTTCAATCTTTCAAGACCCGCATCTACAGATACCTTCAAATCTTACCCAATCCTTAAATCTCTTCTTATCTTCACGATACAAGGGCCTGCCTCGAACTACAGAGGTTGTACCTTTTTGGTGCAACTTTTTATTGTATCAATATCATTATATATAAAAAAGAAAATATTCACTTATAACAGCGAGCATTATTATATTGTTTTCCATAGAAAACTCTCTTGAATTATTGATTACTCCTCGTCCTAACAAAATTCCAATATAGCTAAAATAATTTAATTTGATTTCGTGTGTAGAAGAAAAACAACAAAAACACATCAAAGGCTCTCGTTTCTCATAATTATCTAAAAAATATTGTATATAATTACAATTTTTATTTTACTCTCGCATTTTCTTTTTTTTTATATTATATAAAAATTAATTTTTAAATGTAATCCAACTTTGAAGTAGAATGTGTTGCAGAAACGCGGATGGATATTAATCAAATATGGCGTCGAGATGACACAATGCAAAAGAGCGGGATTGGTGAGTGTGTGTATGTGTGTGTGAAGGGATACAATCCCAAATGCCTGATACAGACCGTCAACAAAGGCATCAATCACACTCCCAGGCTACAACATTGTCCAATCTATCCCCACCCAGAGCCAATCACAATGTGGCAACAAGTGGGTTGTCCACTCCTACGCCCCTAATCAACTTGTTCGTGGATATTTATAAATATATTAAATATCCCCGAGGGTTGTATTTATGTTAAATATGAAAATGTTCGTTATAGAATATTCCCTTTAAATTATAATACCCTACACAGTAAACATCATATTATTGTCGTGTTTCTCCATCCATTGAATGGAAAGTTCACTTTCGACAACCCCTCAGCCTTTCCATCCCTTGATATAATCTATCTAGTATGCTAGCACAAGGTTGGAAGATAAATAAATAAACCCTTATTCATGTCAAAGGGCTCCAATTGTTTATTGACAGAAACTAAATTTCATCAACTTTTGATACGACAACATTATCTCGAGTTGATATAACAAATTATGATAAAATTTGATGAACTAGAGAGAAATTTCTGTAAACCGTTTGTAAATGCAATCCATTTCAATCGAGATAATGATTACATTCTTAAAGATGCAACTCTCAGCAGGAAATTAAAGAGATATGACCCTTGAACCTTAAATCGTACCTCTCAATCGTAAAACATAAGCATAGTCATTATTCAAGAGAAAGTAAATCTTTGGAACATCTCGAATCCTCAAATAGTACCTATTTACTCAATTTCAATAAATATTATTGGTAGTTAGAGTCAATCATTTTAAGTTTTATTACTATAATTATTAATTTAAGTTCTTCAATAACAAAGACATTCATATCAGAAAGAGAGGTAATGAACTTAGGAGAAGATGAAATGCCACACTAGTTTGAAATTCCATACGCTCAATGCCAACATCCTTGAAAGTTCAAAACAAAGCAGTTAAGTAGCATTTGGCTTGATTTGTTCAAAGATGAAAGATTATTTGCATTTGTGAAGGCCTAAAATACAATACTATGATTAATATCCCTTTATTTTCACTAGAAATACAATGGCTATATTTCCTAACATTAGTATAGACAAGAAGCTGGCCAACTTTTCATTAAGGGGGCTCCGGGAATGTTTATCATTTTTATAAGAAAATTCTCAAATTTTTATCATCCAATCACTGGTGTATTAAATATTTATCCAGAAATTTGAAGTTGATCATCTGTCCCATTACCGAGGAATAAATTATTGACAATTGTTCTTTTAAATTGGAAGCAAATGGAGCGAGCTTTTTAAAGGGTTATAACTTCTATACAAATTAAACCATTTTCAACAAATTTATACAGATCAATAATTTAACTTTTATGAATTGAATGATATATTTTTCAAAAGATTTGACAGTCTAATTAATTAGATATTCACAAATGTTAACACAAAAATTTGGCAATGGCAACAAGTGGGATGAAATGTGGAAACACCTTAAAATTTTGAAATTGAACATGTTTTTGGAAGAGCGCCTGTTTTCAATTATTATTAAGATTATATTTTATTTCATTTATTTAAATGTTTAAAAGCTATTCGATTGTTGGATAAAAGACATTTTAATTCTATACAAATTATTTAAAAGTTATTTGCAGCCAACAGAATATAACAAAAGCACTAGTGTAGAATGCCAGATTTCGAACTCTATTTTTGGAAATTGTTTTTGTGTTAAAAAATTGTTTTTATATTGAGGAAAAATTTATCTGAATATTCTTTTTATTAATATTATCAAAACAAAGATTTTTATTCGAAATTATCCTCATTATTAACAATTTTTTATTAAAAAACTTAGTACCCAGACGTTGGCACTCTGTAGAAATACAAAAGATATTTTCGAAGATCAACCAGTTAGATAAGCTGTCTCGAACTCCCTTAACATTACTGACCAAATGCAAAGCCGAAGAAAATGATTTCGAAAAAAAATTAGATCATACAAAATGTTAGAATAAATAAATTAAAATTTTAAATTGATTGATGAGACATTATTTTATGTATTTGAAAATGTCTCAAGAATTAGTGGTCTCGTATATTCTAATTTATAAGGATTATTCTGGTTATGTAATTTAAAACAGAATATTTCAAAACCAGAGTTTATTTTAGGTTTCTATCTTATTCTTTCCAATTTCCATAGTAAAGCATAAGTCTGCGTTCGGCTTAGTTTACACCATAGACTTAGTCCGGGAACCAAATCATTAGTTGGTATCGAATTCCGCTGGGCTTAAAGAATGGAATATTAGCTTAGTTAAGAACTTGAAGAAGACGTGTTGTAACAAAATAATATTACACACAAATAGGGGTGTAAACTCACGTGATATAAATTATTTTCAATGATTTTTTTAAAGTTCAACGTTATAGCTAATATAGGTTGTGTAAACATTTAGCGAAATATTTTGCTCTGCACATTATTCGTACAACTTTAATTCTCATATTTTCAATTTAAACTAAGTTTTTAACAATTACTGCCACGTGGCCAATGCTAACATACAAAGCTGAAAGTTGTCCAATTTGACAACTGTGATTTTCTTAGATAGCAACTCAGTAAGAATCAACTGGTGTGTTCACCACACGACTTTCACATTTTCATTTATTTGAAATCATCGCGACACTACTAATTTACACCCCCTTCATTTGTTTCGTTTTTTTTGATTTTCTCAAAAATGGCTCTAACGATTTTTAAAAAAAATCTTTCATGTAAATGTCCACTTCCGGTTTTCCGATTTCAATGAGTGATTTATTTCGCCACGCAGAGGGAGGCAGCCCTTTACAGAAAGAATACAGATTTGTTTACATATTAGGTTAAAACCCTCATCAGCCGTCCAAACAATTACGTCAGATGTTGTGGCTATTAGTGAAAAGTATATATTGGCGCCAGTAGGACTCCAGAACCGAGGCCAGAGTGTTGGGAGCGCCAAAAGAGCACCACAACTGTGCAATTCGACAAGAAAAAAAACAATAATCAAATATTACAAACAAAAAACAAAACATAAATAAAAATTAACATTAAAATGCTAAAATAATAATAATAATAAAAGCTTGCTGTACTCCTTCTAGCCTATATCGAGCTTAAGTTTCGAATTTCGTAGCTCTGAGACTTATGGTTGCGAAGCGCAGGGGGTGGGGCTTACATACGTACATACGTACATACATATGTACACACTGACCAATGGATTTTTGGCCTCTGGGGACCACAATATCAGGTTTTTTGTCCCAAATCCGGTTTCCAACTATTAAGGGCATCGATTCCTTCCACCGAGAAGTCACAAAATAAAATTAACTTTTTTCATCTCTGAGATACAAGTTCTCAAAGAGTCAGGACCCAGACAGGGCATCGCAATACTTCCACATTATATTCTATGAATATAAATGTGAAAGTAAAAATGCATGATTCCTAAACTGAGATAGTAAGAAGCCCAGTAGATGTATTATTCTTCAGATTTGAAACATCCCAAATCAATAATTCAAGTTGGACTGTCCAGAATGTGAATTCGTCTACTTTACCTTTAGATACTAAAAATTCGAAACTCTTATCGCTCTCTCATATTGTCACGTGGTATATTGTTATATTTTTCATATAAAATAAAGATTTAAATTTCCAATCTGGCTGTGCGTGATAAAAAAATCAAATTAATCAAATTCGCCACTCTTTCTCTACCTACTATTGATAGAATAAATAAACATTCAGCATTAAAACACAAATCGAAACATCATAAATATCAATGTACCCATATATACCTATATATAAGTCAAACAATTGATGTATATGAATTTAAATCTGAAATAAAATCGATATATACAAATATGAAAATGAAATTTATTTCGATTGTATTTTATTATGAAATATATATATATAGAAATGTGCACAAGTGTGCGACTCACTAGGATTTATTATTATACAATAATTTTGTAAAATGACAGGCAACCAGCCGGGGTATCTTGATTAGAATAAATATATTCTTTTAATAAATAATAGGCAGAACAGAAAACAAAAACCGATTTTTTGATGAATAGCTATTCAAAATAGAAATATCTAAGGACCTTCTCGTTTGGATTGAGTATCTAATGTCTCTATATGCGTGTGTGTGGCTGTTTACTATTCTTTAGTGAATACCGTACGAGAACAAAAGAGGTGTATTACCATTTCCTTTGTGCATTTTTTTCACTTTATTCATTACACACATGAAATGGTCCCTTCACTCTGTCATCTTGAAAGAAATTTTCATGTAATGACAATACAATACGAGGGGGAGCTTAATTATTATCAATTTGTCTTTGGGAAAAGTTTATTTATTTATTTATTATTCACTTCTTGAAATATAATATAAGAGATGTACTGAAAAAATATACTTAATGGTTGACATTATTATTCACTATTGAAAAAGATTAAATACTGTAAATCTGCTACCTTAATTGAATATGCAATTTCGAAAAGGGCACATGTCTGAAAATTAAAATTGTTCAGGTATAAAAAAAAAAACTAATTATTTTCTAAAGTAGTGTAAAATTTAAAAAATTTATTTTTGAGTAACATTTTGAGGGCAGTAAAATTAATACCAGCCTTTTTCGATCATAGTAGGTGCTGGAAAGTTTTTAGATTACATTTAGGTATATGAAATAGTGTATTTGTCAAAATATGCAAAATGTGCTCTTTTCGAAATTGCATATTCAATTATCTATAAAAATAAAAATGTGCTGTTACGCTTAAGTGATAGATAGTGAAGGATCTCCGAAAGTTCTTCATCGATTTCTTTGAAATTTTCACACAACATTTCATTCAAATTCACGAGTGTTTTTATATATATCACACCTGTGGCATGTAAAAAATATTTTTTCGAGTAAACAACGCCAGCGCCTCTCTGGGGGTAAAAGCAAACAGACAAGATGGCCGATAATAGCTTTTTGGAAATCTTTCAACTGTCAATATTATTTTTGGTTAAGGGAACAATTTTAATTTAGAAATTTAAATCAAATTTTAAATTTTAAAATTAGACCCTTGTACTAAACTCAACCAAATTTTGTATACACAATCACTGTGCCACCAGAAGTCTAAAAATGCAAAAATTTAATTTTAATTTTAACCGAGGGGTTATCCGCAATTGGAAGTAGGTGTACACCTCTTTGGAAGTATTTTGCAAGTATTTGGAAATATTTGGAAGTGCTTGGAAATATTTGGAAGTGCTTGGAAATATTTGGAAGTACTTGGAAATATTTGAAAGTACTTGGAAATATTTGGAATTACTTGGAAATATTTGGAATTACTTGGAAATATTTGTAAGTACCTGGAAATATTTGAAAGTACTTGGAAATATTTGGAAGTACAATTGGAAGTAGGTGTACAGCTGGCCGAAGGCCCGGGCGTCAGCTAGTTTTCAATATTTTTCTTGAAATTATATTTCATCTTATATGTGTATTTATATTCTATTCCTTCGGTTTTATGCGTAAATATTTAAATTTAAAATTTTTTAAATGATTTCATAGTTAAATTATGAATGTGGAATATAAATTTTTTTTAACATATTTGAAAAATATTGAAAAATCCAAAATATATAACCGATACTATAATATGATTAATAGCTTGAGGTCAGTGGTCAATTCTTTTCTGTCATTTTTAAAAATGCTAAATTTTTAAATGTAAAAAAAAATTACCTACTTTTATTATTCAACTTGGAAATATCTACCTAAAAAAAATAAAAGTTTCACAGTATAATTTTAACAAAAAAGTTCTTATTTTTCTTGGCGAATTGTTATTTTTTTCATTCAAATAAAATAAATATTCATGGAAAATATAATTTCATGAAAAAATTTCGAAAATATCAATTTAAAACAAGAAAATAGAAAAAAAAGTGAAATCCTTGAAGAAAATAAAAGTTCATTTTTCGATTACTTGACTGAAAAATATATACATAAATAAAAAGTATACCACAATAGAATCTGGCTAAATGGACTCGTAAGTATCCAAGGCAAAAAAGAAAATAAAAGTTTTCGACAAGTAAACTCATTTCAAAATAAATGATTTAATATATTATTTAATACATTAAACTTCTTTTCTGTTATTTAAAGAATTTGAGGGCAACCTTTCTTTCCTATCTTCTTGTATTAAGCAATACTTATCAAAAAAAACTTTCATATTTTCTAGTTAGTTTTATTTTGTTGTTTTTGAAAATTTTCAATATCCTCACTGATACTGGGAGGCCATGAAAAATAATATTTATAATTAAAATAAGCTGACGTGTTCTGATGTAGCCATCCACTTGACTTCTCCATACAACCTGGCCCTCATTTATATTTAATATTTAATAAAATTATTTATAATCATGTAGGGGAGGGGGTTAGTTTTTCCATTTTTAGATTACTGTGGGCCCACTGATTATGTATACAAAATTTGATTGAGTTTGATAGAAGGGCCTAGATTTTCATTTTTTGACCCTACACCCCCCCCTCTCCCCATTTTGGGAGGTTATTTTCTCATTTTAGACTTCTGGGGTCCCACTGATTATGTATACAAAATTTGGTTGAGTTTGCTCAAATGGCCTAGATTTTTAATTTTTAACCCCCCCTCCATTTTGGGTTGTTATGTACCAAAATCTAATCAGCTCTTAATCTCAATGGACCAAAATTACGTGTGAAATTTGGTTTCGATATTCCCACTTGTTTTTGAGCTAGCTCGTCCACAAAAATTTGGTAACGCACAGACAACCAGACAGACTAACTAACAGACATTTTGACAAAACAATTATTATCTCGAAAAATATAATTTTTTTGATGTTCACTTATTAGAGGTTTTTTGTAAACCTGAATTCTATGGTATCGCTCAATTTTTTTAATCAAAATAGTTACACCCGTTTTTTAGATATTTCGAAAAAGAAGAAAAAAAAAACACTTTTTTCATGCACGATTACAATACTTGACCATACCATGTATGGTAAAGTAAAAAGACTGATGATGAAGGCCAAGTCTTTGAAACTATAGTCTCAAACAAATAAATATTATATTTATCTGTAGCTTTCGGAATAAATTAAAATGACGTGAAAAGTTTTGCTATACTGAGGGAGAGGGCGCTATTTTAACACAAAGAGAAACAAAGAGGTTGTCCTCTGCTTGATGCAAATAAACATACACACATATATATCGAGATGATATATCTGTATATATATTATTTATTTGTTTGAGACTATAGTTTCGAAGACTTGGTCTTCATCATCAGTCTTTCTTCAATTATAAATGTTTTTCATATATGGATATTGAAAACTTGGTGTTCTTTCGTCACTGCTGGAGGGCTAGGAACTAATAAAAACATTTTAATTGCTATTTTAACAGTAAAACATTGTTTTTTTTTACAGAATTGTTTTAGTTGACAATGCGTCTTTATCCCCTGTACCCTACAATTACAAGTCACCAAACTCAAATCATCCTAAATTATCTTATTTCCCTCACATTTAAGGGTTGAAATAAATCACAATATTACCCTTAATCTCATAGAAAAGTTTGCGAAGCACATGAATTTCAACGCGCATAGAGAATATACAAATAATTCCAACTAAGTCTCTCCAACTCAGATCTCTGGTATTTACCTCGAATCCTTTTGGACTCCGCTTATAATTATCTACTTTGTTTTGTTTCCTTGTGCTAATTGATTTCATTTGTTCAATTAACACAAAGTAAAACCTGTATTTATACAGTAGGATTTTAATTAAAGTTTAATATATCTTTGTTACACATGACGTTTTAATACAATCTATGAATTTTAGTGAGAATTGACAATCCCGGTTATTTTATTTAGTATTAAGTCAGAACACAGTCATTTATTTTAATAAAGCAAGCTATCGATTGATATAAACTTAAACATAGTGGTTATTAGTTGGTGTATGATTTTGTAATATGATTTATGATTCGAACAATCATTTGACACCAAATTAATTGAAAAAAAGTCCCTTTAAAAAGGAAAACAAAAGACAAGTATCGAAATTGTAATTTGTTAGTTTTATTCAGATTGATGTAAGTTTCCCTAAGCAGGCGCAACACCTATAAGTGAGGAATCATCAAAACCAGCCGTTTCCAACCTTAATATGTCCGTGAGCTACTTTCGAAGTTAAAAAAAAATTCCTGTGAGCTACTTGTTAAATAGAATTTTTTTATTGGTTATTCAACTTTATTTATACAATATTATACAGGATGGGCATAAAGATCTCCACATTTAGAACAGGTGGTATAAAAAAATGAAAAAAATTTAACTAGAAAAAAACTGAATATATTTTTGAAAAGAACATAAAATAAAATTTTTTTAAATGTGTTTTAAACATTATATCACAGAAAAAAAATGAAAATTCTAGCTCTTTCGACCAAACTCTACCAAATTTTGTATACATATTCTGTGGAGCCCCAGAAGGATAGAAATGCAAAAACTAACCACCCAAAATTGAAAATTCTAGCCCTTTCGACCAAACTATTATATGTATACAAAACTTGGTTGAGTTTGGTCGAAAGGGATAGAATTTTCATTTTTGACCCTCCCGTATTTTGGGTGGTTAGTTTTTGTATTTCTAGCCTTCTGGGAGTACAGAAGAGGAAGTGAATTAAAGTCACCATGGATGTGTGTCTTGAATGAATGAAAGTTAAGAGTTTCTGGAAAATACCTAGTCAAAAAGAGAGTTCCCGTTTTTAGTAATCATAGGGATAAACTCGTTAGCAAATGCGTTGTTAAATTTTGACTGCAAAAGTGTTGAATGTATAAACATGAGTGTTTGTTTCGAATGAGAATTTAGGGGGGATTATTGATTTTTTTGGGTGGTTAGTTTTTGTATTTCTAGCCTTCTGGGGGTACAGAAGAGGAAGTGAATTAAAGTCACCATGGATGTGTGTCTTGAATGAATGAAAGTTAAGAGTTTCTGGAAAATACCTAGTCAAAAAGAGAGTTCCCGTTTTTAGTAATCATAGGGATAAACTCGTTAGCAAATGCGTTGTTAAATTTTGACTGCAAAAGTGTTGAATGTATAAACATGAGTGTTTGTTTCGAATGAGAATTTAGGGGGATTATTGATTTTTGGGTGGTTAGTTTTTGTATTTCTAGCCTTCTGGGGGTACAGAAGAGGAAGTGAATTAAAGTCACCATGGATGTGTGTCTTGAATGAATGAAAGTTAAGAGTTTCTGGAAAATACCTAGTCAAAAAAAGAGTTCCCGTTTTTAGTAATCATAGGGATAAACTCGTTAGCAAATGCGTTGTTAAATTTTGACTGCAAAAGTGTTGAATGTATAAACATGAGTGTTTGTTTCGAATGAGAATTTAGGGGGGATTATTGATTTTTTTGGGTGGTTAGTTTTTGTATTTCTAGCCTTCTGGGGTACAGAAGAGGAAGTGAATTAAAGTCACCATGGATGTGTGTCTTGAATGAATGAAAGTTAAGAGTTTCTGGAAAATACCTAGTCAAAAAAAGAGTTCCCGTTTTTAGTAATCATAGGGATAAACTCGTTAGCAAATGCGTTGTTAAATTTTGACTGCAAAAGTGTTGAATGTATAAACATGAGTGTTTGTTTCGAATGAGAATTTAGGGGGGATTATTGATTTTTTTGGGTGGTTAGTTTTTGTATTTCTAGCCTTCTGGGGGTACAGAAGAGGAAGTGAATTAAAGTCACCATGGATGTGTGTCTTGAATGAATGAAAGTTAAGAGTTTTCTGGAAAATACCTAGTCAAAAAGAGTTCCCGTTTTTAGTAATCATAGGGATAAACTCGTTAGCAAATGCGTTGTTAAATTTTGACTGCAAAAGTGTTGAATGTATAAACATGAGTGTTTGTTTCGAATGAGAATTTAGGGGGATTATTGATTTTTTGGGTGGTTAGTTTTTGTATTTCTAGCCTTCTGGGGGTACAGAAGAGAAGTGAATTAAAGTCACCATGGATGTGTGTCTTGAATGAATGAAAGTTAAGAGTTTCTGGAAAATACACTAGTCAAAAAGAGAGTTCCCGTTTTTAGTAATCATAGGGATAAACTCGTTAGCAAATGCGTTGTTAAATTTTGACTGCAAAAGTGTTGAATGTATAAACATGAGTGTTTGTTTCGAATGAGAATTTAGGGGGGATTATTGATTTTTTTGGGTGGTTAGTTTTTGTATTTCTAGCCTTCTGGGGGTACAGAAGAGGAAGTGAATTAAAGTCACCATGGATGTGTGTCTTGAATGAATGAAAGTTAAGAGTTTCTGGAAAATACCTAGTCAAAAAAAGAGTTCCCGTTTTTAGTAATCATAGGGATAAACTCGTTAGCAAATGCGTTGTTAAATTTTGACTGCAAAAGTGTTGAATGTATAAACATGAGTGTTTGTTTCGAATGAGAATTTAGGGGGGATTATTGATTTTTTTGGGTGGTTAGTTTTTGTATTTCTAGCCTTCTGGGGGTACAGAAGAGGAAGTGAATTAAAGTCACCATGGATGTGTGTCTTGAATGAATGAAAGTTAAGAGTTTCTGGAAAATACCTAGTCAAAAAGAGAGTTCCCGTTTTTAGTAATCATAGGGATAAACTCGTTAGCAAATGCGTTGTTAAATTTTGACTGCAAAAGTGTTGAATGTATAAACATGAGTGTTTGTTTCGAATGAGAATTTAGGGGGGATTATTGATTTTAACTTGTCAGAATATACGTTATGGTGAATTCTATAATAAAGAGAAAGAGGGAAAAACATTTCACGATGAACCATTGAAATAATTTGTTTAATTGCTCGCTAATAGGATTGATGGAAAATGCCATTTACCGAAACTAAGATACACGTAGATTTGTAACCCTTTAATTTTTAAGAAACTGGATTCATTTGAAAAAGTGCCTAACCAATTCATTCGCCAATACGTTTGTCTCCATGACTACAAGGAACACTCGGCCTCCATCTTTTCCAACACTTATAATCTTCAAACCTTCAAAATCCGGGTGCACAAACACCTACGCCTCTACCCTTTCACTTGATCAACTTTCCCCTCTCTTCGGTAATGCAATAGTCTTTAGAGATCTATAGGGGATGCATCTTACTGGTGCGCCTCATCTTGCAATCGATTGCATTAAAAAAAATTGCATTATCATCTGAGACAATAATAAGTTTCAAACAAATCCCTAGGTAATATCGATTTCGAGAGACAAACAATCTGACTGAATGAGCATTGGCTATGACTACATTGGTCTGATTGAATATTTCCCAAAGATAGCTGAAGAGCTTGTTTAGAAACCTCTTATGCTACATTTTCTGCTAACTCCAGGACCTTGTCAATCTAATAGGTATGCTATTCAAATTCACAAAATAAAATATTTATATTCATAATGATGACAAAAATATAAACATTGTATGTAGGTAAATCTATTAATATATTAAATATAAATTTACTATAGTTTGGAAATTAATGTGTTCTAGAACAGAGATTCTTAACAGCGGCGACAGAATTTTTTTAATAAATAAAAAAATATATGTTACTAGTTTTTATAAGTGATACAACATATTTAAGTGACAAATGAATTTAATGACATCTCAATATTCTTAAACATGGTTAAACTAAATGAAAACGTTGTGCGCATAGGTAAATTCGAGGGGTGAACCGCGACCTAATATGCTGTACACCTACTTCCACTTGTACTTCAAAATATTTTCAAGTACTTCCAAATATTTCCAGGTACTTCAAAATATTTCCAAGTACTTCCAAATATTTCCAGGTACTTCCAAATATTTCCAGGTACTTCCAAATATTTCCAGGTACTTCCAAATATTTCCGAGTACTTCCAAATATTTCCAAGTACTTCCAAATATTTCCAAGTACTTCCAAATATTTCCAAGTACTCCCAAATATTTTCAAGTACTTCCAAAATACTTCCAAAGAGGTGTACACCTACTTCCAGTCGCGGATCACCCCTCGGTTAAATTTGACCCAAACAGACAGACATACAGACAAAATTACAAGTTGAATAAAACCGTGTAAATATTTTTTCTGAGTCTAGGTTTACGATTTTTATACTAGGTATAGCAAATATACTTTCGTTTGCAAATATACCTATTTTTCAAGAAATATGTTATTACTGACAATCTGATAAAGCATTTTTTTCATTAAAAAAAACGTTAAAAAATATACATATGTCAATGTTATGTTACGTTCTGCTTTTTGATTTATTTATGAATTATTGTTACATTTGAGGGTTTTTTATACTAGTAATTAAGAGTATGTGTGGGGGGGGGGGTACTGGTGGCGAAAATATTTTAGTATTTTAAGGGGGCCGCGAATATACTTTCGGATTTTAAAGGGGCCGCAACTAATAAAATGTTAAGAACCACCGAGGGGTGATTCGCGATTGGAAGTAGGTGTACACCTCTTTGGAAGTATTTTGGAAGTAATTGGAAATATTTGGAAGTACTTGGAAATATTTGAAAGTACTTGGAAATACTTGGGAATGTTTGGAAGTATTTGGAAATATTTGGAAGTGCTTGGAAATATTTGAAATTACTTGGAAATATTTGGAAGTACAAGTGGAAGTAGGTGTACAGCATATTAGGTCGCGGTTCACCTCTCGAGAACCACTGTTCTAGAATATATTATATTTAAATAATTATTTATAGACACTGAAAGGATTTATTTCGTAGCTAGCATCCGACATCCTTAAATCTTTAAGTAGTTTTTTATATCCCCGAAAAAAAGATTTTTCTTTCGAATAAATTAGAAATAATTTTTTGACTTGAGTCGCTGAAGGGATCGCATATCACCATTCGCAAGGCTCATGAAGGATTCACTTTCTTCAGACAAGAAAAAGCATTCTTATCTATTCCAAAGAAATGACAGAGATAGATAATAAGAATGAATTCTCCGATTGAGTAAAAGGCATAAAAAAGTGAAAGAATGCACTTTTGATATGATCCATAGATCCAGCTCAAAAGAGAATCAGAATAGAGTGAGAAGAATAAATATTTCAATTTAGTCTATTGGAAAATTTGAATGGAAAAGGAATATTAAAAAGAAATCACCGAATCATTTTTAAAAAATGTATTAGTCATATTACTTACGTAACGGAAGTAACAATATAAGATTCTCCTTACCTGGAACAAAAGAAAAAAGAAAACGTTAAAAATAGATTGATAAATGTAATATATACACATATAATATACTATGGCATTCTAAAGTTAAGTTACTTATTTTTAACCGACTTCAAAAAAGGAGGGGGTTCTCTATTCGACTGATTTTTTTTTTTTTTTGTGTCTATGTTACCTCATATCTCCGCCAATTGTGAACCGATTTTGATGATTTATTTTGCATTGGGTTCAGTCTAGCTTCCGATTGGTCCCGTTTTTTTCATTGGTATTGGACCTTTTTTTATATGTTTGTTCAGGCATAACTTCTTTGTTTATGAACCGATTTTAATGATTCTTTTTTATTGGAAAGAGGATACCTTAGGGGTGGTACCATATTAATTTGGTCAAGTTGTAATGATATGATCAATGACGAAATAACGTAAATCCCCAATCTTTATGATCGAAATTATAATAAATAAAATCTTTTATAAAAAAATCTTAAAACATTCATTTAAAACCCGCAAACGTTTCGAGAGAATTTCTATATTTATGAATTGAATTTTATTTTTCATTCTGATTCATTCGCCCGACGCTTTCTCTTATGAGATGCATGCAAGGTATTATATTAAGTCACTATTAATAACATCACTAAAAAGAGAAAAATAAAAATAATTTTTATAGAAACAAATAAAAAACCGACTTCAAAAAAATTAAATGCAACAAATAAAATAATAATAACTTAAAAATCAAATAAAAATACACTAAAAGTTATAAAATAATTATCTTATTTAGTTACAAATAAACGACGAAATATTAACATGAAATATCTTTTGAAGTCGGTGCCAAACATATACATTTTATGAATCGGACTCGACGGATCTTACTTAGTACGTTTGGCGGGTACGCTCGCTTATAGGTATAGTTTGTTTGGCACCGACTTCAAAAAGTGATTTCATGTTAATATTTCGTCGTTTATTTGTAACTAAATAAGATAATTATTTTATAACTTTTAGTGTATTTTATTTTATTTTTAAGTTATTATTATTTTATTTGTTGCATTTAATTTTTTTGAAGTCGGTTTTATTTTCTTTTTTATAATCTGTATCTCCTAATGATGGGTTGACAGCCCGAAATATATATATATATATATATTGAGAAAACTCTCTCTCTTTTATTTTTTACACGTGAAACAACTGACCTAGTGAATAAATAAATCATAGTAAATAATAATTTTCCAAAAAAAAAAAAATACTTTTCTTTTTATTTAAATATTCGTCGCATTAGAGCGTAAACCTGCTAACTCACAACAAGGAAATTTTACAGGGCAGAGTAAAAACAAACAAAATTTAATTTTGTTGTTATCGAAAGAAACTATTTTTAATTTTTTTTTTCTAAAACTTACGTTCGTAATTTTAAGTAGCACAAAAGATTGGTTTATTATTATATAAATGATTTTTTCGAATTTTGAAAAAATTGGATTGTTCCAAAATGCTATTCGAAGTCAAATAATTCCGTAAATTATATTCAATCTAAAATGACAATTTAATAAGGATTTTAAGGATGTTAGGTATTTGATAAGTTTGATTTTATGTCAAAAAGACTGACGCATTCTGAGAATCCAACCCGAAAATGCTATTCGGGCAAACTTATCTAAGAACATTTAATAAGGGGCCAATCCATAAATTACGTCACATAGTAAGGGGAGATGGGGCATCTCAGATTTGTAAATAAATGTGACAGAATTAATTGGCTCAGGGATCTTAAAAATTGTGATGTCATAAAAGTCAAATTTAAAAATATATTTTTTTAGATTTCAGATTGTTATTATTCCAACCTGAAAATGTTTGTATAATAAATCTAGATAAAAAAATGTAAGCAAGCAATATTTTAGCAAAAACAATCACTTTAGTTGAGTTTAATTTATAAAAAAAATTCTAGAATTATTAAATTATACGCTATAAAAGTGATAGTGTGACGTCATCTCTATACAGAGAGCGCTCAATGAAAATCTGACAGAATATGACACATTGCATTAAAAAAATTAATTAATAGTCAAGATGAACTACAAGATGTTTGAGCAAATGTATTTGTTTTAATGAAGTCCAATTGAATATTCTCACTCTCTATAACGAGTTTCGTTTTGCTCTGAGTGCAAAAGGCCATTCCTAGAATAATAGAAATGAAGAAATTATTCTCAAATAGTCTGAAACGGCTTTGAGCTTGTATTTGGCATCCTTACAATACAAATTTAAAGAAAGAGAGAGACCTTGTTCTATCCTCGCTCTTTGTAGTTATTTTCATCTAATGAAAGAATCGCTCACTCGCACATTAGACAATAAAAAAGTGAAAACTTTTTTAAGAGTCGGTATACTAGAACTGCCTTAATAATGATTAATAATCTTAAATATAAATTGTTCATTTATGGCTATACTATAACATCCTCTCAAAATCTCAATAGAATAATTTAAAAAATAATATTTTCTGCATTTTGAACCAGATATTGCAAAATCTATTCAGTAGTTGCCATCTCAATAACTTTTTGACTTTCCGTTCTTGAAATATCGTAGGTATCTGAATTAAGATACACAAAGAGAAAAAAATCATAGTTGAAAAATATTTTTCTCCTCGTTTCAAATATTTTAAAGCAGAATAAACAAATATTTATTTTTATGCGTGATTTAATTCATTTAATTTGTATTATGCCTTTTACGAGTCAGTTTTCAACTATGAAACGAAGTGAAACATCACAAGAAGAAGCTGAAGTGAATAAAGATTATCCGCTCTGTTTGAATATCAATTGATAAAAAATCTATTGAATTTGAAACAAAATAACGAAAAATTTTATGATGCAGTTATCGATAAATTTTACAAAAAGGAGCGAAGAATAAAATAAAATTTTAAAAAATGAAGGTCTTTTTTTGGACAGCATCCCTTGTTTGAAAAGTCACCACACCCGCCACTGATTATACATATTTAGTTTTTTGTGATTTTATAATACCTATATGTTAGGTGCTCCTTATTTTGGATATTTTCGAATATTTACGCTGACGGGGCTCATATGGTTAAAAATAAATAAAAAAATATCCCCCAAGTTTCGGTGTCTCCATCTCAATTATAACCAGCGATGTAAGTTTCTAATGGAGTTTTTGCCATTGAAAGATCAATTTTTTATTTCATCCAAAGTAATGCTCAAAATATTTGCAACTCTTTAGACGTTATCCTTATAATACCAGCTATCCATCAGAATATTACAGATTTTTAGCTATTATAATTTTGTAGTTACACCTAGATAAATTACTGCTATAACTTAGAGCTACTTCTAAGTTATAGACTCCAAAATTATAATAGCTAAAAATCTGTAAGTCTGTCTGAAGGATAGCTACTATCATAAGAATAAAGTCTACAGAGTTTCAAATTTTTTGAACCATTACTTTGGCCGGAATAAAAAATTGATCGTTCAATGCCAAAAACCCCATGTTATTTAGATGGAAAATTTAATCGCTGTGTAGCACTAGGTTAAAATTGAGATAGAGTCTTGAAACTTGGAGGATATTTTTTTTTATTTATTTCTAACCATATGAGTCTGTGTCATCGTCAAATATTTGAAAATATCCAAAATAAGAGCACCTACTATATGTACTAATAGATATTACCTAATATATTTTTTTATTGATTTTTTTCTCCAAATGATATTAAAATAATTTATTAATAAATAAACAAAAAATTTTAATCAAATTCGAAGGATCGACTTGCGAACGCATATACATTACTAAATTCTTCTAGTTGTTTTTCTTTCATTAATGAAAAATATTCACCTTTTGATAATATCAACGAAGAATAAAAAGAAAGCTTTCGCAATTGAATGAATAGCAGTAGCAATTCAATTAGCACGATTTGAAAACATTTTCATTTGGAAAATGAATATTAATTTAATAAAATTTTCGCTTGTTTGTGTTCTTCTACGGAGGAAAATATGTCCACAGGCACGTACACACACACAGACACACAGGTCAAGTCGTATTTGAAATCGATTGGCGAGCTCTTATTCGAGATCGTACTTTATCATATTTGTTAAGTGTAAATGTATTAAAAAGTAAAAAAAAGTCCATTTGCATTTATGTTTTTAAATTCAATAGGGGGAAATATTTCATGCATGTCACAATTAATAAATATTAATAAGATTATTCATTCTGTTAATCGAAAGGTCAAATGAAAAATCAACTTGAAGAATGAGAGAAAAAAATGAATCATTTTTTATCTTGCATTCTTAATTGAAGAGATTTAAGTTTAATTGACAAAGCTAGCCTGCAATTTATATTTGTCTCTATATAATAATATAAGAAAAAATAATTATATTATATTAGCTAACTTGTGGCGCCGGCTTCAGATGATCTAAATAATTTCTAGATGAGAATAAATTTTGAGGAATTTTTGGATGCATTTATAAAAAGAACAAATGTTTGTTATTAACACCTTGTTAACATATTTAAGGGGTTCGGGACTGTTTATCATTTTTATAAGAAAATTCTCAAATTTTTATCATCGAATCATTGGTGTATTAAATATTTATCCAGAAATTTGAAGTTGATCGTCTGTCCTATTACCGAGAAATAAATTATTGAAAATTGTCCTTTTAATATGGAAGTAAATGGAGCGAGCTTTTAAAAGGGCTATAACTTCTATACAAATTATACCATTTTCAACAAATTTATACAGATCAATAATTCAACTTTTATGAATCGAATGATACATTTTTCAATAGATATTGACAGTCTAGTTAATTAGTTATTCATAAATGTAAAAAATAAAAAGTTATTTGCAGCCAACAGAATATAACAAAAGCACTAGTGTAGAATTCCAACTCTATTTCTTGAAATCGTTTTTGTGTTAAATAAATGTTTTTTATAATGAGAAAAAATTATCTCAATATTCTTTTTATTAATATTATCAAAACAAAGATTTTTATTCGAAATTGACCTCATTATTATCAATTTTTTTTTATTAAAACGTTGTCACTCTGCAGAAATACAAAATATTTTTTTGAAGATCAACCAGATAGTAGCTGTCCCGAACTCCTTTATGGGTATTCCTTACCAAATCGACTACTTTTGAATCCGACCCCTTTCGATTTGTCTGAAATTTTTATATGTTATACTACCCCCACTAAAAACGTTTCTGTGAATTTTTTCAAATTGTTTTACTCAACCGAAAAAAGTTATGATTTTTTTTCAAATGCTAATAACTTTTTCAAAAAAAATTTCTTTCAAAATTTTTGTTTGTAAACGTAGCTAGCTTGCAATAACATAAATAAGAATTTTCTATATTCAATCAATTAATTGACCCCATGAGAAATAATTTTTTTAATACATGATTAAAAAATTGTTTAACATTAGGCTATTTTTATTGAATGTCTCTAGCCTTGTTTAAGAAAATTTTATCACCCTTTTGAACCATTTTTGGGAAATTTTGAAAAAGTTCTGGAATATTTTTATTTATTTAATTTTTTCATTAATAAGTACCTATACAAATAATAGTACATTAAATACACTGATATACTAGTAGGTATATACATTTGAAAAAAAAATTGCTCTTAAAACCATAACCTTTATTATCAAGAAGATAGACGAGGGACTAATAAGTATATTTTTTTATTATACAATTTTTTAATTCTCAAAAATGGAATTAGCGATTTTGTTAAGAAAATAATTAAGTGAAGCCAAGGAAGCTTCAAGGTTTACAAAAAAGATGTATATAATAAACGGCTAAATTCTAAACCGTTTATCATAGAGAGCTTTTTACAGATATTGCACTCTTTTTTTTTTTTTTTGTTTTTTATTTATTTAATGTCACCGGGAACAAAGCCCATTTAGATAGCACATAAGTAAAGCGTTAGTAGGGTTAGTGAGGGAGCCGAGTATTTAGCCTGTAGAAATTTTTATTTGCCAGTCCGGATCGAACCCCGGCCTTCCACTCCAACATCGTCATAATCGATCGATGCCGAAGCGAGGCCTGTGCGTTAGCCGACTGAGCTAACCTGACTCCCCATATTGTACTCTTGTATTCACTCAGAATCTTTATATCAAAATTGTTTCAGCCATTTTTAAAAAACTTTCGTGAAAAATTCTGTAATAAAATATAGTCTATAAAAAATGGCCTCCAAGAAGCAAATAATTTCTTACCCAGATTAGAATTATGTAAAATACAAAAATCAATTTTATTTAAAAAAAAAAAAAAATGAATATATTAATAATAATGAAAATCAAAATATGTTCTGTAATGGACATTTGTCTCTTGGTAGGGAAATAATAATTTTTTTTTATTTATTCTGATATTGAATTTAAAAAAGACTGATGAAACCATCAGTTGATATGAAAAGTTAATACTCGAAACACCGGGCTTCTTAACTTCTTTTTAATCTGACTCCACCTCTAATCCACACTGATTCTATTACACAAGACACCTACGTTTCATAATCTGAACAGCTGTATGAATCAACAGGATACTTTTAAAAAATTTCCCAGAACTATATGTCTTGTTTTACTTGGGTTATTATAGTTGATATAGGTCAAACAATAGCTTATTACAAATAATATATATGCTATATTAAAACTTAATTAAGAAATCGGATTTATACCACAGTAATTAAATTTAAAAATTAATTTTATTTTATTTTACCTTTGATGTCAATGATAAATTCTATCCACCCAGCAGAAGACACACTCTTTTATTATTTCCTTCAATTTATAAAAAATTCTGCTACTATCGGCAAAAAGAAACTTTCAATTTAATAGTACTTTCATAAATATATCGACTTCAAAATTTCAGGAGATCTTTAAATTTTCAAATTATTATCCTTTATTTAAAACATTTCTATAAAAAACATTTTTTGTTTTGAAAAGATTATTGGATCTCGAAATGAAATATAATTGTTGCATAGTTTCAAGGGGCAATTAAAATGAATGAATTTCCGAAAAGGGCGCAGATAGAAGGTTTGAAGTCCCTGTTCAAGCAGGTCAAAGACATGATCAGACGAGTTTTAGTCGAATAAAAATTGTTCTCGCCGAGGAACTATTAAAATAGAAATAATACAAAAAAAGGAATAAATAAAGATGATTTGAGAATATTTGGAATAATCCATTTTTAAGAACTCTCAAGATATAAGATTGGAAATAACTAAGAGCTTGCTTATAGCAATAGAATTAGGAAACATTTAAAATTTTCTTATAACGAAAATAATTCCGTATTCGTTGAAATTTGCAAAAAAAAAAAAACAAAAAAAAAATACGAAGATTAAAATAAAATTTCAAAAAAGGAAAGGTACTTTTTATATCCTGGTTGAAAAGTCACGAACCGCTACTGATATACATATCTATATTTGATATATGTATATGTGTGTATGTTTATTTACATCTAGCAGAGGACAACCTCATTGATTCTCTTCATGATTCAACTCTGCGACTCTCGGCAAAATAACTTTTCAAGAAAATACCTACTTCTAATTTATTTGATAAAAAAATGTGGTCCCTAATAAGAAACGAATTTTAATCACAAAGAAAATGTATTCTGTAGTTGAAATTCTTCTCTTCCTAAGGACCACATTTTTATTTCTATATTAGAAATATTTCAAGAAGTCGGTCGGATTGTTCGAGGTTTTAATAGTACAAGATCCCGACTTAAGTCAAACTTCACCTATCGAGTTTCCTGATGAAATTAATATTTTGATAATAAAATGTATTAATAAACAAAACTTCATAGGGTCGACATCCAATTTCCCTGCATAGCTATTTTTGATAAAAAATAAAATAAAATAAAAATATATAAAAGAAATAAAATTAATTAATTAAATAATTAATTCGCAATAAAATTATCTACATTTTCATATATAACAATAAAGGAATCTCTATAACTACAAAATACTAATTCGAAGTTACCTGTTGATACCGTGTCTACCTAGACTTATGCAGGGAAAAAAGATGGCGATCCAACTTTGGAATTTTATATACATATTTTACTCTCGATTGGTAATATATTTATCCGGAAACTCGATAACTACATTTATGTAATAAAATTAACAACTTTAATTTTTGTATTAAAAATAGCTATGCAGGGAAATTGGATGTCGACCCTATTAATACATTATATTTTCAAAATATTAATTTCATTAGGAAACTCTATAGGTAAAGGTCGACCTAAGTCGGGATCTTAGACTATAACGTTATTGCCGAACGAGACAAGGAAAAAATATTTAAAGTCGCTAAATTTTTATCTTTAATCTCTTCATTTGCGAACGAAGATATCTATTTAATCAAATTATCAATTTCCTTCCTGATTAAGCCGGCATTTCTCCTTTTTCGGCCTTCTTTCTCTCTTTTCTCCTTTCCATAGTTCCAGTTTTTCTTCTCTCTTGTTACTCGCCTTTTCCTAATCGAATGCTCCAGGCAAACCTCCCAGACCCTATCGATTTGTTTATTGTCTATTGAAAACTCTCTTAGATTTGATTTCGAGACTATTTATAAATAAAAAAATCGAGGATCGTTCAAAGGGGATTATTTTTAGATGAGGTGATCTGAATTTATCAAGAACAACAAGAAATATAAATCAAACTAAAAGTAAATTTGATTTACTTATCATGCAAAAGTCGCAAAAAACAACAGAAGAACCTCTCAATTTGATCAAAATTTCATCTTGAAATACATAGTTAAATTATTCTCTTTTTTCAAAAAAGATAATTTTTCCTCTGAGACAGAGTTCTTAGATTTTCCTTACTTAGCCTGGGTGTTAGAAGCTAGTATTTTTTCCCTGGCGCCACATGGTCAGTAGAGTGGTCCTTATTTTGGGTATTTTCGAATTTTTACGCTGACAAGTGCTCATATAGTTCAAAATAAATAAAAAAAAATATCTCTCAAGTTTTAAGTCTCTATTTCAATGATAACTTGTCGCCCCAGCGAAATAAGTTTCTCATCTAAATAACATGGGATTTGTTGCATTGAAAGATCAATTTTTTATTCCGCCCAAAGTAATGATTCAAAAAATTTGAAACTCTGTAGAATTTATCCTTAAATAGTAGCTATCCCTCAGAATTTTTATAGATTTTTATCCATTACGAGCAGTACCTGGCGTGCCTACGGCACGCCCGGCACCGCTCGGCCCTCCGGGCTGGTGGCCCTGGCGGGCAGCGTCTCGAGATGTGATTATTAGCTGTCCGTAATTATATGTTTTGAAAAAATATTTTTTTGAATAATGAATATTGATCAAAGAAAGATGAAAAAATATCATTAAATGCTTTATAAATACTTTATTAGAGCATGCAACCATTTCTCTCGAAATTCCCGATCGGTTGGAAACCTATTTCTTTTTTAATAATACATTTCAATATTTAAATTTATCCAAAAAGTGTCTAAATTAATTATATATAATAATTTTAAAATTAATTTATATACTAAAATTTCAAATGACCCGCGCAGTAATAAATTAAGAATTAATCTCATTATCCCATTAAATCATATTTCATTAAAACTTATATTATAAATTAAATATATATAATATATATATATATATATTTTAAAATTAATTTGTCTACTAAAAATTCGAAAAATACCAAAAATAAGGACCACCCTAATAGTCAGTTAGTATTTTTAAAAAATAATATGCAGATAAAATTTATTTGTTATTTGAATTATCTTGAGTAAAATGATATTTTTTGCATTTAATCTAATCAATTCTCCGTTTTGGAAATATAAGCATTTTGACTTCAGAACAATCTTTCTACGAGTTTCCGTTCTTGAGTTATCGTGGGTATCGTCTAAGCGTATACCCTTGACGTACCGAGTAATAATTTTCAAGTATGATATATTCAGGCTCTATGGCAATCACCGTGTTAAATGTCTTTTAAAATATGAATATTTTTACCTTTATAGATCAGGGATGGCCACTAACCTAAACTTTGGGAGCCGCAAATTTATAAAACTGTTTCAAAGCGAGCCACATTGTTTGAAGATTAATATTTTATTAAAAAAAAGACACATTTTTTATTTTATAAAATATAAATGAAATAACATATATTGTTTGCTCTACTTACTTATAACATTACAAATTAAAAATTAATATTTGTATTATTATTTTTTAATTTAATTATTATACAGTGCGGGGCATAAAGATCTACCACATTTTGAAGAGATATAAAAAATGAAAAAAATTAAATATATTTTTGAAAATAAAATAAATGAAATCGCTAATGGCCCTGGCACTCGATGCGCTCTTAAAATGAAAAATAAAATAAAAATAAATGTAATTTTTTTCAAATTTATTTTAAACATTATCAGACAAAAAAAAAGGGGGGGGTCAAAAAAATTCTAGCCCTTTTGACCAAACTCAACCAAATTTTGGATACATATTCTGTGGATCCCCAGATGGCTAGAAATGCAAAAACTAAGCAAATTTTGTATACATAGCTTGGTCGAAAGGGCTTGAATTTTCATTTTTGACCCTCCCTCTATTTTGGGTGGTTAGTTTTTGCATTTCTAGCCCTCTGGAGGTCCACAAAATATGTATACAAAATTTGGTTGAGTTTGGTCAAAAGGGTTAGAATTTTCATTTTTGACCCTCCCCCCCATTTTGGGTGGTTAGTTTTTGGATTTCTAGCCTTTTTGAGGTCTACAGAATATGTATACAAAATTTGGTTGAGTTTATTCGAAAGGGCTAGAATTTTCATTTTTGACCCCCCCCCCTTTTTTTTTGTCTGATAATGTTTAAAATACATTAAAAAAAATTATTTTATGTTCTTTTCAAAAATATATTCAGTTTTTTCTAGTTAAATTTTTTCATTTTTTTATACCTCTTCAAAATGTGGTAGAACTTTATGCCACAGCCTGTACTTTTTAAAATCAGTATTATCCCAAGAGGATTTAAGACCACCAGATTGACTGAAGAGCCGCATGCGGCTCGAGAGCCACGTTGTGACCACCTCTTTTATAGATATAGAAAATATTTTAATTTTATACAATTTTAAAAAAATATAAATTCTTATCGATTGGTGAATAAAGCCTATGAAATCAAAAATAGAATTGGGAATCTTTTTTCTAAAAAGGCCACGGATAGAGGAATCCTCTTTTATTTTCAACACGAATGTGACAAAACAGGCTCAGACAAGATTTGATCAATTAAAAAATATTATTATTTTTATTTATTCTAGAAAGGACCAATTCACAAGGACCAAATGAGAGTTTTTATATATTAGGAGAGTAAATAAATAATTATTCGCACTTGACTGAAATAAATAGGCAATAGTTTTTAAGGAATTTGTTGTTGGTACTTGGTGAAACATTTTTTTAAATTATTGGATAAAAAATACTTGGTAGGTTTCACATTAAGATATAAAAAAATAAAACGAATTTATTTTTGGAGTATCTTTAATCTCGATATAATATATTTCGGGTGCCTAACCCATCTTCAGGAGAAACAGAAAGTAACTGACCTGGATAAGTCGAATTTGAATACAAGTCAATGGTAAAATTTATTTTTAAGATAACAAAAGGGTAAATATTTAAAATTATTGGAGGGAGAAAGGTAGGAGTCCCGAAACCACAGTTACCTTCGACCTTTGTCTAGCCCATAATATCCCCTTTTCCTCTTCTTTTCACGATGAAGGGGCCAACCCAGGCCTTTAGGGGATACAGCTTTTTGGTGTAACTCCTTCTCTCATCAATTTCATTAAAAAAAAATAATAATAAAAACAAGTAGTTCATTTAATACTATTACAACATTGTTTGAAATATTTTTTTGTACATTTTTCATATTTTCCTTAGAACATTTCAATGGGGAAAAATCAGTCCAAACAGACCAGTAACGTCACGCCATTGATTCGACTTTATTCCGTCTTCTTTTCCAATTAATTCAATAACTAAGTTACTCTGTCGCAAAACACCTTGAAATATCACGATCTATAAAAATTTAAACTTTGAATTTTTCCCTGGAATCAAGATATTAATTTCTTCTGAAGAAACCTCTGATTCTATTTGTTGTAAGTAATGAAAATAAAAATCAATATTCAGTACTTGATTGAATAATAGTATTAAATTTGTTTTCCGAAACTCCCTTTGTCTCTCATCCATCCATCATACTTATATTACTATTATTAAGAGTAGGCATATTGAAAATTTATCAAAGGCTCATTCCTACCCAATAAATTCGATAATAATAGTGAAAGAACCAAGGGGGAGAGGTTACTGGGCGCTTCAAGTAATAAAAGAAGCTAAAATAATCATTTCAATTATTAGATAATGTAACATTTACATTACAAATGATGTAATATTGCCTGGAATTGATTTGAAATTTGAACAAGATTCTGATGCTGAGAATACTAGTATATTCTACAGTGATCAAGATAGTAATTAATTCTCTTCTAAAAGGAAATTCTATTAAATGCTTTTAAATTAGAAAATTAAACAAAGAAGTAACAATAGAAAATGTGATAAAAATTGTTAATAATCTTAAACAAAAGGGTAATCTATATTGAATGTAAAAATGCAAATTGCCTATAGTAGAGAGCTAAGATTTCTAAAGAAAATCTTGAGAGGCTGTCATCTAGTAAATCCAAAGTGTTAGGGATAATTTTTTATTAAATATATGTTAGAATCTTGTACTTACCCCTTTGGGTGCCATTCGAGTGCTCGGATTGGATTTTTGACATTAGGGTTCAATACAACCATTCTGATATACCTATAATAAAAGATTATCTATAACACCTCGGAATTTAGTAGTTGACAACCTTTCTATGATTTTCTTTAGTAATCTATATTTCCCAAAAATATGAAAATTTCCAAACGCTTTGAATAATTAGGTGTACTAACAAATTACTAAGTTCGCCTAGAAAGTACGTTGACCGAAGTAGGCATATAATTCGTTAATGTTATTTATTTATTTATTCTTATTCTATGTAGAAAAAAATTATTTTCAACCATGAATTTTTTCCGTCTATGTGTTTTGAGTTCCGATAATCACAATAACTCAAGAACGTTAGGTACCTTAATACAAATAAAAAATATAAATATATATAGGAAAAATTATTTTTCTCTAAAAATTTTTGATAAAAATTAGAAAAACAGTTCATTTCTGACCTTCTGTTATTTAAAAATTTTGATCATTTCTAAAATTAATATTTTTTTTTCTAAATTAAGCTCTAAAATTTTCAGAAAAAGTTATAATTGTACCCCAGGTTAGTTGAATAGTTAGCTACTAGCATGTTACATTTATAATTTTTTGTACTAATTGAATATATTTATGTTTGTAAACACTAGATTTTAAAATTGTTTTGTCTGCCTTATATAATATGTCTTGTCATAATCTAAGGCAGTGTTTCTCAACCTTTTTTGGTTGACGGCACACTAAAAATATGTGGAATCATTTGCGGCTCATCAAAACATAAAAAAAGTAAACGTTGTATGATACAAAAAAAAAAAAAATGAAGTAATTACAAATATTATTTCAAAATTAGAAAACTCATGCAATTTTAATTATTTGTCAAAAACGCACATTTAACAATCTCTCGGGGCACACAGATTGAGAAATACTGACTTAGAGAGCCCAAAATCTAAACAGTTCTCCGCATTGAAAATACAAAAAATTTGCTTCAGAACAAACTTCCTAAAGTCGATTTCCTTTTATGAATTTAATTTTTCTATTGAATGATAAAAATGAAGAAAAAGTAAAACTTTTTCACTGCCCAGTACTTCGCCAGTTAGAATAAGTATTTTTTCACATTGTCTGAATTTTATTGAAGTTCAATTAAATATTTGCTCTCTCCATAACGAGTATAATTTTGATCCAAGAGCAAAAGGCCATTCCTAGAATAATAGAAATTAAAAATTGAACTTTAATAGTCTAAACATGATTAGTAGAGATTGTGGGGTTGGTGCAAGGTGAAACATCTTTAATAAAGATAAGAGTAAATAAATATTATATTTAATTATATTTTAAAAAGAACCGTGTTTGGTGGCCCTATTTTATTTAAATTGAATTGGCTAAGGGGCCAGTAAGGGAAAATAAAAAGTTGAAATAAAAGTCAACTTCTATTTGTTACTTTATTTTGGGCAGACGTAATCGATATTTTAACAACGTTTCGAGCGCTATACCGCTGCTCTTCATCAGTGCACATCAACTGGAAAAGATCATTGCATGTTTTAATTTTTTGTTTTAACATTTATAATAAATTTTTAAAGGGTGGAAATGAGGATTATATACTACTCACCCAAGTCATAAAAACACGTAAAATCTATTTCCAGCAGACGTTTTACATTAAGAATCATTACACTGGTTTTCCACCATTTAAAAATTTATTATAAATGTTAAAACAAAAAATTAAAACATGCAATGATCTTTTCCAGTTGACGTGCACTGATGAAGAGCAGCGGTATAGCGCTCGAAACGTTGTTAAAATATCGATTACGTCTGACCAAAATAAAGTAACAAATAGAAGTTGACTTTTATTTCAACTTTTTATTTTCCCCTTACTGGCGCCTTAGCCAATTCAATTTAAATTATATTTAATATTGATTTACTATGAGTTAAGGATACTAGGTCACTTTTAACGTGAAATAAGTGACCTAGTATCCTTAACTCATAGTAAATCAATATTAAATATAAAATTTATTTACTCTTATCTTTAGTCTAAACATGTCTTGACTTGTATTTTCTTCGCTATAAAGGAAGAAGTTAAATAATTCTATCCACGCCATTTTTAGTTAATTTCCTCGATCGGATTCTAATGAAAGAATCGCCCCCGCACATTTATTAAATTTAAAAAACTAATTGAAAATTTTTCCAAGACTTGGGTCGCTAGATATAAATTGTTTATTTATGCTTATATTATGTCCTCGCATTAGGGAAGCTAGAACAGTGTTTCTCAACCTTTTTTGGTTGTCGGTTTACTAAAAATATCTGGAACCATCTGCGGCACATCTAAATATAAAAAAAATGTAAAAGTTGTATGAGACGAAAAAAAAATTGAAGTAATTACAAATACTATTTCAAATTTACAAAACTCATGGAATTATAATTATTTGTCAAAAACCCTCGCGAAACATTTGACAATCTCTCGCGGCACACAGGTTGAGAAACACCGATCTAAGGTATCATTTTGTAAACTAAATTATTTTGATTTAATGGAGGATCTCTGTCTTTTTTATTTTGAAAAAGGAATCAGAGCGAATTTGTTGGTTTAAATATAGCAGAGGTGGCCACAACGTGGCTCGCGAGCCGCATCCGGCTCTTCAGTCAATCTCGTGAAGCACTTGAACCCTCTTGAATAATACTGATTTTAAAAATTACAGGCTGTGGCATAAAGATCTAACACATTTTTAAGAGGTATAAAAAATGAAAAAATTTTACTAGAAAAAACTGAATATATTTTTGAAAAGAACATAAAATAATTTTTTTAATGTATTTTAAACATTATCAGACAAAAAAAAGGGGGGGTCAAAAATGAAAATTCTAACCCTTTCGACCAAACTCAATCAAATTTTGTATACATATTCTGTGGACCCCCAGAGGGATAGAAATCCAAAAACTAACCACCCAAAATGGGGGGGGGAATAAAAATCCTAGCCCTTTCGTCCAAACTATGTATACAAAATTTGTTTAGTTTTTGCATTTCTAGCCTGGGGATCCACAGAATATGTATCCAAAATTTAGTTTGAGTTTGGTCAAAAGGGCTAGAATTTTTTTGACCCCCCCCCTTTTTTTTTGTCTGATAATGTTTAAAATATATTTGAAAAAATTACATTTATTTTTATTTTATTTTTCATTTTAAGAGCGCATCGACTGCCAGGGCCATTAGCGATTTCATTTATTTTATTTTCAAAAATAAATTTAATTTTTTTCTAGTTAATTTTTTTCATTTTTTATATCTCTTCAAAATGTGGTAGATCTTTATGCCCCGCACTGTATAATAATTAAATTAAAAAAATAATAATACAAATATTAATTTTTAATTTGTAATGTTATAATAAGTAGAGTAAATAATAAATGTTACTTCATTTAAATAAAAAATGTGTCTTTTTTAATAAAACATTAATCTTCAAATAATGTGGCTCGCTTTGAAACAGTTTTATAAATTTGCGGCTCCCAAAGTTAAGGTTAGTGGCCACCCCTGATATATAGGTTTATGTCTATTTGTATCAACCAGAGGACACTGTCATTGATTTTCTCTTGATAATTTTTGTTTGTTTGTTAATACAGCATTTGATTGATGGTATCTCTTACATCCGATGAAGCTATATTGTACCAGAAAACAACAACTCCTCTATTAGCGTCAGAAAAAAAATTGGTTATATTTTTGATCGGACCTCTAGACAAGCAGGCAGTCGTTTTGAAATCGAGGCCGGCCAACATGGTTAGCTACCGGTCGCCTGTTAACGGTTTTTTCACTTATCTTGAGTTTGCAACCGGCTTTTGAAAAAGCGACGGTTCGAAATTCTATAGCGAACGCAATTATTCGAATGGCGCTACAAGGAATGTCAGAAAGGGAACGCTGATGAGTCATACAGTTAGTTATTCGTCCGTTGCTTCTTCGGCTGTGATTGATTGAGCTAACTTGGCTTTTTATTGCCGTATACGTTCTGGATTTGTCGTCTCGAAGACGTGTCAAGATATGTCGTGAGTGGGGAACAAAGCAATAACAAACAAACAACCCAAGGAGAGAGCTTAGCCAGAACTGATACAAAATGAAGAGAAAGGATTGAAACCGCGATGTTGAAGCAGAATATCGTCGAAATCATTAATTAAGTTAATTAATTGATGATTAAAGATGGAGAAACACGAAACAAATCCGAAATAATACACAAAGAGTGAATTGGAAATGCGCTATTTGAGGTTTTCTAATTTCATTAAGATTAATTTGACTTTAAATTTCCAATTACTAATTGAAAGTATTGAAGTAACGAGAAAAATATTTTTTTACTAAGAAGAATATTCCTTAATTTAATTCAAGGGAACGGCGAAAGAGTATACCCTTTTTTCGATTTGCACTTGGGGGATGGATTTGACATTAAATACAAATAATTCAGCTAAATTTTTAGTTCTTTATCTCAAACAATTTTCGAGATTTTCAAAAAAACCTCTCGATGATACGTATTGTTAAAAATAATAAATAATATACTATAACTTATCAAATAAAAATGAAAATTTTTATTTATTAACCGTATAAAATTATTGTCAATCGTACAGAAATATTATATTTTTTTATTTCTACGAATTTTTCAGGAAAAAGAAAATTTTTAACGTTAATTCAAAAAATGTTATGTCCTTTATTTTTTGAAGTAATGCATTTCTTAATTTTTTAAATATTTTTGTAAGTTGTGTTTTTCAGTTGAAAAATTATTTTCTATATATTTCTCTAGTAGTATAAGAGTTTTAATGGGTTCAATCGCAAGATTTTGAAAATAAAATTAGTTTTATATTTTTCATAATGTTCCACCACTTCAAAAAAAAAATTCCTTAGTGTAAAGGAGTATAGAAGACAATCAAATAAGATGTGATTAATTTCATCTTCTGTGCGCAAACAAAAGCGAATTGAATATTTAATTTTTGAGTTGTGAGGGGGGGGGGGGATAATTATCAATAAATTTAATGTTTCTTAATTTAAAATCAATTGGAGTGTTTCATTTCAAAATGCGAGTTCAAATTACAATTATATTTCAAAATTGCCGCAAATATACCGACAACATCAGCGCTCTCTGTCGGCAGCATTCTTTAAGCGTTGCTGCAAATTAATCAAGGCTATTATATATAGTATAATTATTTAAAATTTCGTGGTTGCCTTGAATTAAAAACAAATTAAAACTAATGTTTAAAAGTATATTTATGGTATACCTAATTTATATTATTGTAAATTATGAAAATTTAGAAATTTTCAATTTTTGGACTTAATCACAAAATGGTTTCTGAACAACTCATATGCATGTTGTATACGATATGTGCATAAAGAATATTCATTTTCAAGTGCCCGATAGTGGTACATTGTTATTATTAACATTGTTACTATTGAAGCTACTGTTTTATAGTTTAACTAAAAATAGGGGCTTTGTCATCCCCATAGAGAACAAAAAGCTATTGGACTGTCTAATGAAAATAAATCAAAGAGAGATCTGACTGAGGCAAATTAAGTTATACATGAGCCGACCAGAAGCCAATGTGATTAAGTCTATTAAATCCAATTCATAACATAGAAAAAAAAATTCAGTCAAATAAAAATTTAAAAATTTAAAATCCAACCTTATTATTTAATCAGAAAAAATAAAAAGTAGGACTCACTGAAGAAAACAGAAGCAAAAAGCAAAACCTTCTTTACTAAAATGAACATTTCCTATCGAATTTAAATTATAAAAATTTACGAAAATTTAGAAATTTCAATTAAACAACTTCAACCAATTTCTGAAATAATTTCTTCTTCTTTTCACGATGCAATGGTCCAATCAGGACTACAGAGATTGCACCTTTTTGGTGTAACTTCTTCTTGTATCAATATCATTATGATTATATTAAAGTGGATTCAATCACATTTGTTTTTGAACAACTCACATGTTGTATAATATGTGGATTTTCAATACTATTGCTAACATTGTTATTATTGAAGCTATCAAGACAGTAAAATTGCCAATCAAATTTTTTAAGAGGATTTTTTTTATTATGACTTTTAGCCTTTATGCTAATTTGATCAATACATCGGTGAAATCAGAACAATTTTCATTTTTGTCAAACTTAGTCCAGTATGGAGAAATTCAAAGGGTGAACCGCTATTGGAATTAGGTGTACACCGACTTTGGAATAATTTGGAATTACTTTGGAATTCATTAGATAATCTATTCACATATATTGTCTTCCACTTGGAAATGAAAGTGGAGGTGGAAGTAGGTGTACACGATTTTAGGTCACGGTTCACCACTCGGAGAAATCCTTAGGTATCTTAAATATTTCAGTGGTTACATGTTAGGAATCACATCCGATATTCTCATCAATTTTAGAGCCGAAACAGAAAAGTTAATATTAATGAAATGTCAAAAATCAATAGTTATGAGTTATGGGAATGTAAATATTTTTCATGTACAATGGGAAACACCCCTGTGAAAATTTTCTCAAGGAAACAACAATGGAGGGGATTCTCTCTATAGATATCGTCTACGCTTGGAATAGAGTATGCCTCTTGAAGAAGCACGATTTTATTAAAGATCATCCAAAAACAGTTTAATAGAAGGGATGGTAGGTTGCCAGAGACAGTTGTTCCACTTTTTTAATTGACACGGGATTCTGCCTATAAGTACTGACAATTGCCGAGATATATAGCCACTCTTTAAGCCTTCCCAATCAATTCTAGGGGGATGCACGCAACACGATTGGGATTGTGACTGCTGCTGTAAATTGTCCAGCAGGAAAGTTTTTTAACATCGGAACTAAAGAGACGAAGAAGCAATGGCACATTCAGCTTGGGATCTCATGAATTATCCAGTCCCATTCATTAATCACTTTTAAAAGTCACACCAGTTGAGTTTTAGTATGTTTTTTTTTTTTACTAAATACAATTCTTTTATAAAAATTTAACAAAACGTTTATTAGAACAGAAAACCTTTAAGGAAAAATTTCTTTTTATTTGGATATAAAAATATTAATTTAAAAAATATTTGATATTTATTCACATTTTTACTTTACCATACATGGTCAAGTTTTGTAATCGTGCATGAAAAAGTGTTTTTTTCCTTCTTTTTTTCGAAATATCTGAAAAACGGCTAAAACTATTTTGATTAAAAAAATTGAGCGAAAACATCGCATTTCGCTCTACAAAAAAGCACTAATAAGTGAACATCGAAAAAATTATATTTTTCGAAATAATAATTGTTTTGTCAAAATGTCTGTTAGTCTGGTTGTCTGGTTGTCTGTGCGTTACCAAATTTTTGTGGACGAGCTAGCTCAAAAACTAGTGTGAATATCGAAACCAAATTTCACACGTAGTTTTGGTCCATTGATTTTTCGTTTATTGGGCCACGCAGGTGGGGGCCTCCACTAACAAGAAATATTTACATAGTCGGGTGAATTTAATTATAGGAGTATTTACATAATTATAGGAACATTTACATAATATATTTACATTTTTTTTCTTTATACAATTTCTAGCGCATGGCGATTTCCCTATAAGTTCTCCTGTTGAAGCTATAAAAATTCATCAAACAACCCCTCATCGCCCTAGAAGAGTTCATATCACCATGAGTTCTCACAGGAAATTCCCGGGCGACAAGGGGAGGCACCGCTTTATGCCACCACACTCCCCTTCCAAGAGAGATTCTGGAAGCCGATTGGATTTTTGGTGCATATCGACCCAAATTAAGGGGTGTGGAGGGAGTATTAAAAATTAAAAATCTAGGCCGTTTGAGTAAACTCAACCAAATTGTGTATATATAATCAGTGGGACCCCAGAAGTCTAAAAATGCAAAAACTAACCGCCCAAAATGGGAGGGAGGGTGTGTAGGGTCAAAAAATGAAAATCTTGGCCATTTACATACAAATTCAACCAAATTTTGAATACATAATCAGTGGGACCCCAGAAGTATAAAAATGCAAAAACTAGCCCTCCTACATGATTATAAATAATTTTAAGGGCCAGGTTGTATGGTAAAGTCAAGTGCATAGTCACATCAGAACACGTCAGCTTATTTTAGAGATTGATTGTGGCCTGCACAGATGATATTTGGTAGTAGGAGCTTTTAAAAATATAATTAGATATCGTAATTAAGAATATAACAAATAAAAATAAACTGATGTGGCCATCCACATGACTTTTCTATATACTTGGCTGCTCTCTCATATTTAATGTTGAATTAAAATAATTTATAATTATTTAAGAAAGAACTCCCTCTTAATTTTGGGCCCATTAGCAATTAATAATATCTCCTTTTAATTATGAGACAATTTAATTAGAAATATCACATTTCTTCGATTTTTGTTTGAAAATATTTTCGACCCCCTCCCCCTTCAATTTCACATAGTGAGTCATTTTCATAAGGTTGTATAGGGTTCATGCTTAAAATTTTGCCTTCCATTAAAGGCTTTAAGACTTATATTGATCATTCTAATTTTTTGAACCTCCCCCATTAACTCTCCTTTTTATTATAGATTCATTATATGATATATTTCATTTTTCTCGTTTTTTTTTAGTTTAAAAATCTTATAATTTTAATTTTTACCCCCCCCCCCTAAATTTTTGGTTCGATTCAAACGAAAATCTAATCAGCTCTTAATCTCAATACACCTAAACTACATGTGAAATTTAGTTTTGATATTCACACTTGTTTTTGAGTTAGTGGGTTCACAAAAATTTGGTAATAACGTACTAACAATAACGTACTAACAGTCATTTTGAAAAAACAGTTATTATCTCGAAAAATATAATTTTTTCGATGATCACTCATTCGGGCTTTTTTGTAGACCGAAATATCATGAAATTCCGCCTAATTTTTTAAGATATTTCGAAAAAAAAGATGCACAAAAAAACACTTTTTCTACTGCGCAATTGCAATTACAAATCATTTAATGAAATTTATTGTTAAATAACCAAAATCATGAACTTTTTTTGTATTTATTTATTTCTTAATTACAATATCTGATTACCATTTTTAAAAAACTCCTATTCAAAAATGTTTTTTGGAGTTATCGTGTTTCTTCCGAAAACCACTGAGCATATATACTACTACATAACTGCCTTTGCCAGATGATTTACGATAAGAAGTAAATTCAATTTAGATCAAATAAATAATATTAAATGAGTTTATCTTCAAAGGACATCATAGATATTAGTTGAAATATTTTTCTCTTGCATTATCAGAGAGGTTCGTCCCCTTATGGAATCGAACCCAAGCGCTAACTAAGCTTGCCGGGCCAGTAGCCAAACCCTTAAGACAAATCTCTCTCTGACATGCAACATATATAATTATTATAGCTAGATTTTTCACCCCCTTCAACTCAAAGGGAATAGTGAAAATTCCTGCTAAACTGAAAAAAGTTTTCAGTGACGGACCCATGGATTTTACAGTGAAAACAAAGATTTAAGTATCTTTTTAGGTGTCTTTTTTGAAAAAAGATGGAAATTATTTCAAAAATCAACCCAGTATATAATTTTATTAAATGAATTTATCTTTAAAGGACAACATAGATATTAGTTGAAGCATTTTTATATTGCATATCAGAGAAACCCCTCTTAAGGGGTTTGGCTACTGGCCCGGCAAGCTTAGTTAGCGCTTGGGTTCGATTCCTAACGGGACGAACGTCTCTCTGATATGCAATATAAAAAATATTTCGACTCTCTATGATGATCCTATAAAGGTAAATTCATTTAATAAAATTATATACTGGGTTGATTTACGGAATAATTTCCATCTTTTTCAAAAAGACACCCAAAAGATGCTTAAATCTTTGTTTTCACTGCAAATAAATAATCTTCACCGATTCTAATAGTCAAATCCCTCTCCCTGAAAGCGTAACATTTGTCCTGCTGATCAGATCATGGCCGAACCAAGTTTTAGTCACAGTTTAAAAGACCGGTAATCAATTCGTTCAAGTATACTAATCTAATTTTAATTCAAAGGGCAGCATGAAACATCTCGAAATGATATTTGAAAGATCAATTCATTAACACGTGAAAACCGGCATGAAGAGTTAAGTCAATCTCAAACAACACACATATATAAACGCACAGAAAATAATTTCTATATTTTCTCCTTTCTATCTATTTTCCGTGATATGAAATTTTCATTATATACCGGCATAAAAATGAACAGAGAACAAAAGTGAATGTCCGCTTTTGATATATTTATCATTCATTCATCATCAATCGTTAATGTATTCCCGAAACAATGCTTTCCTTTTTCCCTTTGTATTCTTTCCAGCTGATACGGGTATTCATCCTTAACGCACACGTTTTATTAGGATAACTACACACTCAATGGAAGAGGATCACGTCGAAAGGATGAATCTCTCCCTTTCCTCTATTTCAAACGCACACCATAATCAGCGAAAACAAATATTTTCATAAATAAAAACTGTGGAAATAGCAAATTAAAAAGGAAAATAAATTGTCTTGTAGTTTTGGTTGATGGGAGCCGAACACACACAGAAGGGAAAAAATCACAATCTCATGGTAAATGTAGTAGAATTCGTTTCGTTAAAGAAAATAAATCAATCAAATAATAATAAAAAGTAAAAACATTTTATCTCTCGTGTCCGAAGTTTTGAGAATTCGCTTTAATTAAAGAGTAAAAGAAATTCCAATATCTATCTTAACAAAATATTATGGGTAGGTTACTAAATTTTCCATTATGAATTTTAATTGTTGTTACAGCTTCAATCAAAAAAAAAAAATAATATGCATAAACGTCAGGCATGTGCTCAAAATTTTGGGTGGTGGACGGCAGGGGTTAGGTTGGAATTTTTTAGAAAAAAGATCAGAATATTGATTTATACTATATACCCTGTTAGCACACTTGGCATAGAAGAAGTTTTCTAGACACTAGGAGATCTTCTAGTCATCGTAAAGACATTTTAAAGACAATAAGACTTGAATAAGACATCTTCTAGAGCAAGAGTGCTATCTTGGTAAATACTTTTTAATAACCCTGATAAGACATCCGCTCTAGAAGAGATCTAATAAACAGCAAGATATCTTATAGACATCTTAAAGGAAACAAGACCTGAATAAGTTATCTTCTGGATAGAGCGGGTTATCAGGGAAGACGCTTATGGTCGTGCCTGTACTCGGCCTGGGCCCGAACACCAGCGGAAATGCCCGAAGTCATTTTGTCATCTATAAGCTCCCCGTAGGAGCCAGATGTCTCCGTGGCGAAGGCTTGGTAGGCAGTTAGTAATAGTAATAATGCATTTCTTAATACAAAATTATTGAAAAAATAATATGTTAAATAAAATAATTTTGAAAGATATTTTTTATAGATTTAAATGGATTTACATTACAATGATCAATAGATTTTTGGACACTTTTTGTGCTATGGGCACTCTAAACCCGTATTTTTAAAATATTTTATTTCTATCTGTTAAAGTTTTTTTGAAGAAAAAAGAATGAACATTAGACCTATAGTGTAAATGAAATTAATAAAGTTATTATTTTAATTTACAATTAAAGCTAGTGTTTATATCTTAAAAAAACAATTCTTTTCCTATGAGAAAAAAATTAGAAATTGTTTTTATGAACAAGGTCCTTTGTTTTTGAAAACAAACTTTTACACAGTAGCTTGTTCATAATTAGTTCGGATAAGAGTTCATTGGAAATGATAAACACGATTAGCAGCTGTGAGCTGTTCGACAACAGTGATGTTAATAGGAAACAAATCTTCATCTTGTCGGATAAACTGATTCTAGCTAGAAAATCATTAAGATTTAGTTTATTGTATTTTTGAAATATAATCACTGGAAATTCCATCCTGTTGATATCATTAGAAAAGTTGAAGATGAAAACTTTAAAGAAAGAATTTCACAAGGTTACAAAGAAATGACGAGACAAGGAGAATGACTAAAAAAATGAGTGTCCAAAGTGAACACTTAAAAATCACAGATGGAATATATCTTTCCACTCTTAAACGTTAAAAGCATTGATGATATCAAAATGGAGACAGCGAGGGGCTTATCTCAGCTCTCAGCCACCTCACGCACCTCTTCAAAAACTTTCTCAACTCACAATGCAATTTACATCTTGAAAATGAAAATAAAAATATAAAAGAGCATTGGAAGAAAAAGTAAAAACTTTTTCAAGACTTGGTATGATTGCCAGTTATTAGCTGTCCTATAGAAAGCAATAAGCTTAAAAATAATAAACTCTTAGAAATTTATTTATATTTTAATTATTGATATCTATCCGTTAGAGTGACTCTATAGAGACAGTGGCGACACGTAGGCCTATCCCCCATTTTGAGTCGTATTTTAAGCTAAATAATATTAGGAAATTTAAGATAGTATTATTATTACCTTTTATTTTTAATTAAAAATTCTTTAATATGTGTAAAGAATGTGTTTAAATATTAATTTCCTTAAATTTCCTAATATTCTTCAATTTAAAAAACGACTAGAAATGGCAGGTGACCGTACGTGTCTCCACTCTCCCTATATAGTCACTCTATTATCCGTTAGTAAACAGCGCTGACTGGTGGTCAAAATAAAAACTAAAACAATCGGGTCATATTTATTTTTATCGTACAGGGTGGGGCATAAAGATCTACCACATTTTGAAGAGGTATAAAAAATGAACAACTTTAATAGAAAAAAACTGAATATATTTTTATTATATGAAGGAGGAGGAATCAGCCAAAGTTGGATGGGCTGGGTTCAATAAAACACCCTGAATAAAACGTTTCGGCCTGAATTTATTTGGCCATCTTCAATTAATTGGGAGTTATACACAAAATGTGGCACACATATGTGATCGAACCAAGCCTTGTCAAAAATAAAAATTGTAGCTTCATGCAAATTTATAACGTGTATGTGCCCAAAGGTTCAGAATCAACAAGGCTTGGTTCGATCACATATGTGTACCGCATTTTGTGTATAACTCCGAATTGACTGAAGATAGCCAAATAAATTCGTTTAAAAACGTTTTATTCAGGGTGTTTTATTGAACCCAGCGCATCCAACTTTAGCTGATACCTACCTCCTCCTTCATCTAATACAATCCATACATCTAATTTAAACGAGCAATAATTGTATAACTTAGTATTTATTTGAATATAGGTAGAATTTCAAATTTTCTAATGAACTCTTATTTACTTAGATTAAACCCACCAAACATTTTAATCTAGTAATTTATTAAAGAATTTCACTTAAATACAAACATCTAACATTGCACTAAATAGAATACGAAAACTATGATAGCGCATAATACAAACAATACACAGAAAATCATAGGGGTTAGTTAATGGACAAGTAAATGCATTGCTCTTAGAGATTAGAAATTGTTTCACTGATAGCATTCTGCCACCACATATCAGGTGGGGGGTTAATTCATTATTACATTTCATGTAATTATTAATTCTATTTACTCCGAATAAATATCATTTTTTTGTCGTAATTTTCATCAATAAGCGTAAGCATTATGCAAGTGGTTTCACAAATATGTCACCAATTTTTTGTTAGAAAAAAAATGGAAAATCTCTAAATCGAATATTTGATAAGATATATATATTTAGTTATATTTCTAAAACCTTCAATTATGTGCTGGCAACATCGAATTTTTTCTTTTCATTTTTTTATTCCAACAAGTATCAATAATATATTAATTTTTCAAACTCCGTACATAAATATTTATTTGCATATGGGCAGAATTCCAGATATTCAAACGAAGTTCAATTCTACGACTTTAAACTTTTTAATGTACACACAAAAGTTAAAGAAAAGTGACAGAGAGAGGGCGAAAAAAGGATATAAATTTCCTAAAAACAAGCTCCTATTTCTTCGAAGAAACTCTTTTCTTTTTATATATTTGGTACTTACATACATACATGCATATATATACAGGGTTTTCTTACTTAAATATGCAGTACCTGGCCACCGAGCGATGATCGGTAACTGCTTCAGTTAAAAGCTATATTTTAATTCTATTTTTAATTTAAAATTCTGATAAAAAGGTCGATTTTTATTTGGATTCAGAATTAAATAAAAAAATATGTGCGTGGAATCCATGCCCGACAAAAGTGAAACATTTTTTCTATTGATAATGTAATTTCTAATGAGTGGAGGTCTCTTGCTAGCCTGCTCTAATCGCCATCCATCCCACTGACCCATATTCTTCCCCATAGACCAGGGGTCGGCAACCTGTGGCTCGAGAGCCGTATGCGGCTCTTTCGATGTCAAGATGCGGCTCTCCAGTTCCATGCCCAAATATTAATAATTATATTAATTTATTTTCAAAAATCATAGAAAAATATTATACTGAAAAAAAAATACCGCAAACAGGATAAAAACACTCAACAGAGAACAATTAGAATAGGTGGAGTTGAGACAATATGAAGTCAAATTTGGTGAGACATTCCACTACTAAAACATACCGATTCGCTGCTAAATATCCAACCGGTGATTCACGGAAAAAAGCTGTTAAAGAGCTTCAAAAACAAAAACAACTGTCGAGTTCTATGCCAAGTAACTGGGCCCAATCTTCAAATAATGTAAATCTGGCAAGCTTTGCAATATCACTACAAATTGCAAAAAGAGGAAACCATTCACAGGTGATGAGTACGTCAAAAATTGTTTCATACTTGGAGCTGAAGAAATGTTTCGTGATTTCAAAAATTAAACTGAAATCATGAAGAAAATCAAAGATTTGTCATTATCTGCTAAAACAGTACAAGAAAGAACTGCTAAAATGTTTTCCAATGTAACACATATCCAAGTGGAAGACATTCAATTGGCTTCTGCTTTATCACTTGCTATGGGTGACATAAAAGACACGACACAAGTTACCCTTTTCGCCATGTCTATGTCGTCCCGAGGTCCAAAAGAAGAACTGTTAGGATTGCTGCCGCTCTAAGGGCAAACTCGTGGAGAAATAGCAAATAAATATAATAAAAAGTAAAGTAAGAAGCCAACTAACAAATAAAAATCTAGACACTTGCATGAAACTGAAAACAACAAGTTATGAGCCAGATTTAACCAATCTTTCAAAAGGCATACAAGGCCAATACTCCCATTGATATAACTATCTATTATTCAATAATTATAGTTATATTATATTTGATTACTAATTTTATTATTCTAGCAGAGCTAGCTAAAATACTTTAATATGTTTTGTGCGAAAGATTTGTATATTTTAATATGAATAAATATTATTTCATATTTATTTTAAATCAAAAATCAAATTTATATACCTAATCACAATCAAATACCATAATATTGAAACAAAAATGTTAGTGTCTCTTTAAAAACTGGGAAATTTTGTAAATTGTTGAGCTTTGCATTTTTAAGTTATTTCAAGAAATTATTTTTTAAAATAAAAATTCCGTTATTTATTAGACTTTTTCGATTCTATACAAAAAAGTTCTCATGCAGCTGAAATAAAGATTTGCTTTGTAGATCAAATAAGGACAAATTTCGATTTCTCTAATCTTAAAATTGTTTTAAAAAATTAGAAAATAGAAAATAATAATCAATCCTGAAAAAAAGGAGAGAAGAGATCCTCCGAAACGTCGGTTTTTAAGAGGATGAAAATGACATTCTAATTAATTATTTTATTCGAAATTAGTGGTTTTCATTATTCTTTTCTTTTACCAATGTTTATCTAAGATGCTTTTATCTGCATCTTTAATAACACTGGTTTCAACGATTGTTATTAAAAAATAATTTAATTTAATTTGATAGCTATGTGAATTTCTTAGCATATTTTTGATTGTGTTGCCAAATGAGTAAACAATCTCGTAACCGGTGGGAGTGCGACTTGGAATAATAATGACGTCATCTCACTAACGATGACACGACTTTTGCTTTTGCAGAACACTGACGAAGCCAATCGGCCTCAAATGGCATACATAAACATATTTAAAAGCTAACGACAGCAAAACTTCAATTTCTCCAATCTAGGACCCACTATTAGAAAAATAAATTGGCATCGTCAACAGGCACCGATGGATTTGCTATCTATTATGCATAATCAAAACATCGATCGTTAGTAATTGTATACAAACATATTTAATGAAAGAGTAAAAACGTTTTTTAACACTCGATATGCTCGCTCTATGCAAATAGTTAATTGGAATTTTTGCCAGCGAACTGTTTGACAATAATTTGATTTATAATAAGTTTATTGATACAAACTGTCTGTCGAATTCAGCTCATTAGCAGCAAATGATATTTCTCATATATAATTATTTAATTTTATTTTCTGAATTTACACATTTTTCATTCGAAGATTGAAAAATCTAAAATCTAAATATGCAAATATTTTAAGACTAGATATGATTTTTCTATAGGACCTATTCAAGCTATAGTGGAAATCGGAATCCAAAAATAATCAACTGGTGTGTTCACCACTCGACTTTCACATTTTCATTTATTTGAAGTCATCTCGACACTACTAATGTACACCTCCTTCCTTTATTTCGTTTTTTTTTTTGATTTTTTTCTCAAAAAGAGCTCAAACGATTTTTTTAAAAATTAGTGTATTTATTGGGTGTCATGAGGTAATAGTTGTGTCAAATTTTTAATCCGATTGAATTAAAGGAAAAATGGGTGGTAAATTAGGAGTGTCGTAAAATAAATATTTTAATCGTTCATATCTAGTTTTCGGAAAGTCGGAGAGCCTTGAAATTTGAAACTTAAGCTATCTAGAGGCTACAAGAAGTATAACAAGATTTTGGCTAAAATAGAAAAACCGGAAGTTGATGTTTACGTACCTAAGAATTCCCCCCCCCAGCGTTTCGCAACCATAAGTCTCAGAGATACGAAATTCGAAACTTAAGCTTGAAATAGCCTAGAAGGAGTACATCAAGCCACTCATTGGTTGAAATCGGAAGAATGGAAATGGACATTTACATGAAAGATTTTTTTTTGAATTTTTCAAAAACCCCTCCAACTATTTATTTAAAATTAGTGTATTTATCAAGTGTCAAGACTCTTATATAGAATATAAATGTGAAAGTAAAAACACACCGACAGAAAAAAGTTAGGTACTTGAATATTATGATTTCTTCACGTTTTAGACGAAAAGGTGATTTTTTTTCAAAACTCTTTAAATTTGGATGATTAGACAATGAAAAGGTGCCACCTAACCCCTGGCGGGAAGCGTCACGTTTTATGGTTAACATTTATATAGATAATAGCTGACCCGACCACGCGTTGCTGTGACTAACTCTTATGCTTCATATATTTAAAAAATAATAATAGTTTTGAAAATAAATTGAAAATGCAAATAATTATAGAATAGGTATTAAAACAGTAAATTAATTATATATTACTTGTCAAACTTCTTCCCTTAACCAAAAATAATATTGAAAGTTGAAAGATTTTCAAAAAGCTATTATTGGTCATCTTGTTTGTCTGCTTTCCCACACCCCCAGAGAGGCGCTGGCGTTGTTTCATCGAAAAAAATATTTTTTACATGCCACAGTTGTGATATCTATCAAAACACTATATATAAAAACACTCGTGTATTTGAATGCAATGATGTGTGAAAATTTCAAAGAAATTGGTGAAGCACTTTCGGAATCCTTCAACGTATCACTTTAGCGTAACAGTACATTTTTATTTATATAGATATAAGGAAATAATTTTAATTCATGTATTAATGCTTTTTACTAATATAAAAAAAAGTATAATAAGTAAAAACGTTATTAACAGGAAAAATTAAATATTTTAACCGTTTGATTCTTGGTAATATATTTGACTAAGCTTTGTAAAAAACATGTAGTAAAAAAATGTAGTAATTCAATTCAATTTAAATTTCATTCATTTTTCTTGTACATCTATTATGTATGTGTAAAATGGGTGTGTGAAATATAAAATAAAAAGGGTGCATACAAATTTTAATACATATTAATTAAAAGTATAATTAAAAATGAGCTCCTCTTCCGAAATCGTCAAGCTCAGTGATTTTTAACCTTTTACCACTCATAGCCCACTAAATTATTAAGAAATTTTTCTTGATACCCTAGCCTTTACTAACTTAGGTGTTACTAAGATTCATTTTAAAATAGTAGCTCTATATAAAAATTCTGATAATAAACCAGTTATTTAAATTGACTTCAATGAAAGGAATTAAATAAAATTTTTGATAATTTTTCGAGGCCCACTTGTTCTCTTATTATAAAACCCTTGGTTAGGGTGAGACTAAATATTCGTAAAGTTAATCCATGTAAATCAAATTTAAAATATCTTTCGAAATATTTTATAAAATAAATAATTATATTATTAAATACCTATTACATTTTTAAGACTAGGTGCACATTATTTTGGAGTTTTGGTGAATTTTATGATACCAAGCAGTTTAATATAGAAAGCTGGAAAAAATGAAAATCTAATGACGATAACATACACATAAAAATATATTAGAATAATCAAGAAGTCTGCTGAAAAAAGAAACCCAATCGACAATTGCAGGGTTTCGTTTGGACCTGTGTTGTACGACATAAAAATTAACGATAGGGTTTCTTTTTTCAGCAGACTGATTACTCTAATACATTTTTATGTGTATGTTATCGTCATTCGATTTTGCCTTTTTTAAACTTTCTATATTAAACTGCTTTTTATTTTATCAAAAAAAATCCGTTAAATATTTAAATATTGATCCATAATGTGTATTTATTTTTCAATAAAAGTGTATAAATTGCTAAATAAATTTATAATTTTGTCATTAATATATCAAAGAATAATTAAGAACACATTAACGAGAATTGATTTGATCACGCTTTTTTGAAAAAGACATATCTCGCGATACTACTGCGGTTGAAGCTCTTGGAGTCTGATGAGTCTTAAGTCTGGACCAAGAGAGAAAAAGATATGATCCATTTATTAGCTACAATCCAACGTCATTTTCCGTAGAGCCCGCAAGACACTCACCAAATGAATTTGAAATCTAAGATGTCATACTCTATATTCAATCTCTCAGTCCAGAGTGCCCGATCTATTAGCACGTATGTTAGTTGCTTGCCATTAATTAATCGTATGTTTCCTACATTTGATTCAATCGCGAATCAAATGTATGTGATTTTTGTCAAATATTGAGTGAAAATAATATCTGAACTTATATATTTCTAACTTGAAATAATGATGTTAAATAAATTTATAATTTTCTCATTAATATATCAAAGAATAATTAACACATTAAAGAGAATTGTTTGGATCACACTTTTTTGAAAAATATATATCTCGCGAGACTACTGCGGTTGAAGCTATTGGAGTCTGCTGAGTCTAGTGTAATAAAATGCTGTTTAAAAATTTGTGTTTGGGGCGTGAATAAAATATAGTCAAAATATTATTAACAAACAATTTTTAAATAATTTCAATTTAAAATAGATGACTTTATAATTGACAATAATAAATTTATTTAAAAAAATAAGATATCTAATTAAATAGTCCATAATACAAAATGTGTTAGTAATTCGTCTTATTATTGGGGTCCATCTTTATGTAATTTTTTTGTTCAAAATCAATGGATAGAATCACTCATATTGAGAGACCCCTATTGACAATTCCAGTATATTTTCTGTTTATAAGAAACGTTCAAGTAGAGAGGTGTACCTATGGAGACAACTTTACTAGTTGCCCTTGAATATAGCTACGATCAACGGCCACGCGTCTGAAGGAAAACCGACCTTTCCCGAAGAAACCCGAAAGGAGCAAACCATGAGGTCAGCGCTCCCAAACCGAAGAGCCAACGCACCTCAGACTCTCCGCTCGTTCAAGTCTTTTTGTTTTGTTTCTAGTTTTACGAAAGAGTCGAGGTGTTGTCATCATCATCATCATCATCATCATCAACCGTCGACAGTGCAAACAGGTTTCCGATGATAAGATGAGAACAAACATCATAGCTAAAGAAAATTTTTATCATTCACCGTTAAATTAATTGCTAAGAAAGATAATCGCAGAAAAAAACCCAAAAGTTGATGGCGTTTTTTTGGCTTGAATTTTCATTTTCAAATAACATACAATTTTATTATCCCACGGTTTAAATAAAACATTTACACAGAAACCTGTCGAATTGGAAACAATTATAATAATTTGTTGTTTTTTATATTACCTATAAAAACAGTACCCAGAATTTTTTTACTAAATATATATTGGGCGAACATGAAATATTTAAATTATCAAATATATTTTATAAATCATAATTAAATCAACAAAAAATTAAACAAAAGTACTATATTATATTTATTATTTTTTGCAGTTAGATTAAATTTAATGGATACCAGAGTTCTTTGAAAATAAATAATTGTCATTAATTGTAATAATATATAATGATTTTACTTATATTACAAAATATTAGTCAAAATGTAATACTGTTATCGTAACCTTATGGTTAAAATTAAATATATTTTATTAAAGACAATCAATTTAATAAAAATAAATAAATAATGAATTAATGAATCTATAACGAGGAATTAATTCAGCTAATAGTTTCAAAATATTTATTGTTTAAAATTTCAAACTTGTCTAGATATTTTCAAATAAAATGTCATTTTATTTTGTGTGATATTGAAAACCTATTTGTTATTTCATGTAATATTTTTATTTATTTTCAGCATAAAAACGAATATTTGGGAAACACTTTATGAAATTTATTTTTATAGCTGTCAGTGAAAAAATTTAATAGAAAGCAATATATTTTACTAAAGTTAATTGAAATAGTCTAAAAGAATTAGAAGTGAAATAATTCACAATTTCTGGTATTTTTCAAAATATTTTGCCCTTAAATTCCCAAGCAATTTTCAAATAATATTTATCATGACTTGAAAACGATTTCAGAATTTTAAAACAAAAATAGAACAATTAAAATTTGATATTTTGGTTTCCGCAAAGAATGATGGTTAAATCAGAAAAAAGTTCTAGATATAATTTATTTTGAAAATTAAAATAAATATATAGGTCAAAGTAAAAAAAATGTTTGAATTTCAGGAAATACTAATCTGGAAGTCAAATATTGGAATAAAAATAAAAACTTTTTAATTAAGACTTTGTACGCTTTCTGTAAATTCTAGCCATTAGGAAATTATTTGTTAGTGAACGTCTTTTGAGTCAGAAAATACAAGCTTAGCACAGAAGTGTAGTTTATTAATACAATTTACTCTGTGGAATATCAGCCCATAATCTAAAAATATGCCAATTCCAATTTTTCTGATTTTCTGCATTTTTCAACTAAAAATTATAAAGCTTTAAGCAAAAAATAATCAGTTTTTTTGGGTATACAAACATTTTGGAATTTAAAAAGAGTTTTCTAGAACTTTTTTTTGTTCAGGTATCTTAATACAGACGGACACTAAACCAGATAAACGGGCAGAAAATAATGGTTAAGATTTATTTTTATAGACTTTTAGAAAATTACGAGGGGTGAACCTCGACCTAAAAGCATGTGCACCTACTTCCACTTCCAATTTCATTTCCAAGTAGATGACAATAGATTATCTAATGAATTCCAAAGTAATTCCAAATAATTCCAAAGACGGTATACACCTAATTCCAATCGACGTTCACCACTCAGAAAATTATAAATATAATACAATAAGCAAAAAAAAAAAATAATCAAGGAAATTTAATGCTGCGGAACGCTTTGAGGGCGTCTAAGTTGATATACTAAAGTAAACTGTTTTAGAATTTAAATAAACAAGTAATTAAGTTCAATTTTGAAACAAGAAATAAATAAAAAATCAATAAGTTGATTACTTTGAAAGATAATTAAAGGATATTTAATTGAATTTTCACTTAATCGTGAAATCAAAAACAAAATAAATCGCATTTAATGTTGATTGCTGAACAATGAAAGAGAATTGGAAGCAGAGGAAATACTAATAAACCGATACTTTGAAGCGTAAACAAATGACGTAACAGAAAAGCTAGTCTGCTGAAATATGTACGGGGTCTGATGGAATTTTATCTCCGTCTAAAAAGACAGGTAGTAAAATAAAAGATTACCATGCTTCTTGTTATCTTTTGAGAAGATTCAGAAATGAGTAGAGATTTTGTCGAAAAAAGACAGCCCGATTACTGTAAACGTTAAGGAAATTTATGGGAATAGGCTTATTTCGGAATGCATCAGATGATGAGGAGGAATACATTATCTTTTTTTATTTTTTTGAAATAGATATTAATAAATAATATTCTTTGAAGTTTTGCGAAATAAATATTTCATGTTCGTTTTCTTTAAACAAGCCAGTCAACTGCAATTCGGGCCTCATAACTAAGGTTCTAAACATCATATCTTTATTTAGATTTAAAATTCTTTTCATCTTGATTGTCATTGATAAAGGGAGAATGAGAGAATTCCTGATTTTTTTTAAAATAATTTTAAAGTTTAGCCATTTGTTAAAAAATGAAATAAAAATAAACTGACTCTGGGATAGGCAACCGAACAAACACTTCTTCCAAGTGGTTAGTATATATAGAAAAACCGGACAACGGATGGATGTCAGATCAAATAGTAATACCAATTTGTATTTATTTACTTGTTACATGCAGAATTCAATCTATTAAAAACAAAATCAAATTATTTATAAATACCCTAAGAAATATAATATAAAATGTTTCAAATTTAATAAATTTTAAAAGGATTAAATTAATTAAAGATGGTCTGTTTAGTTTGATACTACAAATATTTTAAAAATAATTAGATAGACAATCTTTTTTAACAAAAAGTAATTCAGTGGTGTTGCCTAAAATACAATTTTCAATAGGTTTTATATATATTTTTTTTAAATTATAAAAATATCACGCATTACACCGAATATGCCCTCAAATTTAAGACGCATCTATTTTTCCCGGGGAGTGAACCGCGACCTAATATACTGTACACTTACTTCCACTTGCACTTCCAAATATTTCCAGTATTCCAAATATTTTCAAGTAATTCCAAATATTTCCAAGTAATTCCAAATATTTACAAGTACTTCCAAATATTTTCAAGTACTTCCAAATATTCCAAGTACTTCCAAATATTTCCAAGTACTTCCAAAATACTTCCAAAGAGGTGTACATCTACTTCCAATTGCGGATCATCCCTCGATTTTCCAAAACATTTTTCTGAAACAAAAGACTTCACATTTTAGATGCATTCAATTTTAGAGACGGCCTATTTTAAAAATTACATTTTTTGAAACTGAGTCTTAAAAATTCGATCTTAATATGATATATTTATTTTTTTATTATCACAAAAAAATTATATTACCAATTGATTATCTCATTTTAATCATTTTTTTAAATAAATAAATTATTTATTTAGAAAAACGACTTTCCATCTACCTGTTTAATCTAATTTGGTCATTTTTAAAAATGACTACCACATGCTTCATTTTTAAATTAAAATCAACTATCTCTCGTTCTATATAACATCCTTGGTTTAATAAAAATATTTTTTCTTCATTTAATAATTACCTATCTTATCTTATTAGATTGAAGATGAAGCCGAAAATATAATCCAAAATAAATATAAATATATATATATATATATATATAACAGTATCATCGGTCCATAGATGCTGTGGATGCAGCGCATCCCTAAATTTTTAAACATTTAGAGTATTTTCATAAATATATAAGAGGATCTTTAAATTTACAAATTATTATCCGCTATTTCAAATATTTCTATAAAAAACATTTTTTGGTTTGAAAAGTATATTGGATCGCGAAATAAAATAAAATTGTTGCATAGTTTCAAGGGTCAATTAAAATGAATGATTTTTCCGAAAGGGTGCTGATAGAAGGTTTGTCCTTGCCTGATATATCTTCCCGTTCAAGCAGGTCAAAGACAAGTTCAGATGAGTTTAGTCAAATAAAAATTGTTCTCGCTGAAAAATAGTAATAATACAAAAAAAAGGAATAAAGTTGTTTCGGGAATTTTTGGAATAATCCATTTCTAAAAACTCTCAATATATAAGATCGGAAATAACGAAGAAATAGTTATAGCTTGCTTATAGCAATAGAATTAGAAGGAATTTAAGCTTTTCTTATAGGACAGGCTGATTCATTGTGGAAGATTGTTGATTTTCATCTCAGGGACTGTGGAGTTTAAGTCACAAGAATTAATTCCTGACTCCTACTCTCTCTCACACAAAGCAGTATCCGTTTAGGGCGAAGGCCCCAAAATATATTTTTTTTAAATCTAATGTTAATTTTGAAAAAAACGAAGATTAAAATAAAATTTCAAAAAAATGAAGGGTACTTTTTTGGATAGCATTCCCTGGTTGAAAAGTCACCAACCGCCACTGATACATATACTTAAATTAAAATTAAAAATTAAAAATGTATAATATAAACTACACCTGAGCGTCAAGTTTCCAATTTTTAGCTCTAACCCTTTACTGCCAAACGAGGGGTCAACCGCGAACTAATATTGTGTACAGAAGACAATAAATGAAGGGGCATTATCTAATGAATTCCAAAATAATTCCACATAATTCCAAACACGGTGTACACTTTATTCCAATCGCGGTTCATCCCTCGCTGCCAAATTCTTAAAATTTTCAGAAAGTGTTCACTTTTTAACCGACTTTGAAAAAAGAGGAGGTTATGAATTTAAAGGGATATCTGTTTTTTTCCTATTTATTCCTTAAAAATCAAAAATTGATATTTTCGTCAAGGGCCTCTTTAATCAATCACTCGATTAAATCTGAAAAATACAATTTCTAAATGAATAATAACAATACCACTAATAGATATAGAACTATTTATTTTCTAAAAGGTATATAAAAGAGTGGTGGCTTACAAAGGCCTATTTTACACAGATATACGAGTAGTTTTAGAGAATAATAAACCTAGACGACTAGCATTTATAGAATGCGGTCGAATAAAACGCAGAACTCTTTTGAATATGGTCTCGAAGGGTTGGCTAGTTAAAGTGTGTGTGTGTGTTAAAAAGGGTTGAAGTCTGGAGGCTTCATGGGCTTCCGGTGGAGAATAAAATGCACATGAACCAATTTCACTGATAAGTCGATAACTATTGTAAGCGTACATTGTTTTTTTCGAAGGGAAACATTAAACAGGAGCTCAATAAAAACAGATACGCTTTAAAGAGAGCAGATTGGAAACTTAACAAAAAAAACCCCGACTGACCCTTTTTACCCACTTATTATTGCCTATTAAAGGGAGTCCTCCTTTATTTAATATAACGCCTCTATTGTATGAGTAAGGATCATTTCCCTCGGGGATCATTTTCGAAGGGACAATTTTAATAAAGACATTCAAATAGAATGTCAGAAATTGGATGGAGCTCACTAATGGCATCGGGTCATTCTTTGTTCAATCCCAGATTAGACGATGCTTTGCATATAGAAAAAGGCACGATAACATGACATAATCTAATAACTAAATTAAAAAAATTAAACGAGGCTTGATTAAATCGAGAATAAATATATAATTTTAAAATGTAATTGAAGGGGGTGTCAGCTGCCTACACTTGGTGATCTTATTTTCGCTAAACAGCTGTTTCCGGTCCTTTATGCTTGCTTTTTCAATTGTCTGCAGAAATCAATAGTAGATTTTTGTGGAATCGAGTAGAGTGTTCGATCGAGGCAATTTTGATTGCATTTGCCTTTTTTACATTCGCTTATATAGAAAAAGTAAAGTTTTAGAATAGCATTTACGTATTAAGACTTTTTGAAATTCCAATATTATAAATTGATGAAAAATATGAAAACTTTTAAGAGTCTTGGGAAAAAATAAATAAATAAATTCAATTGATTCAGGCTAAAAAGTTGAAACTTGTTACACAAATGTTTTGCCCCAAGCAGAGGACAACCTCATTAATTTCTCCTCCAGAGTCAACAACTCTGATACTGTCGTGAAGAAAAAACTATATGAAAGGCTTAAATATATGTATATTTTTACAAATAAGGAAAGTTTTATTTAATTTTTAATACTAATCAAAACAAAAAGTTAAAGTGAATAATTTATAAGAATTTATTATATGAACTGGTGATTATTAATAATTCGATAATATAAACCGCAAATGTAATGTAATGGCATATATTCTAACCCAATGGATATAGGGGATAGTTTTGTATAGGTCTGTGTTGTAGCTAGTTGTTCGATAGGGTTTCTTTTTTCAGCAGACTCCTTAATTCCTCAAATATATTTTTATTTCATTAATATTCTCAAGTTCCATAAACAGTATTAAATGTAACGAATCAGAGGAAAAAAGAAATACCGGATCGTGTCGTGTGATTTAGCATGGTGTTTAATTGTTTCCTTTTTTCCTCTGATTTATTACATATAATATTTTTATATGTATGTTATTGTCATGATTATTTTATTTACAGTCACATAAAGAGCTACGAACCGCAGTTTACCGACTTTTGTTGTACCATAAAACAGTGTTTCCGAAGATTATTGTTTCGTGGAACTCAAAAAATATGTATATAAGATTTGGTTAATCCCATCTGGTGTCAGGAATTAATAAAATAATAGACAAAATAGAAATATGAAGAAGTTTTATTGTAACTATAAAAGATATTTTAAAATCTACAACATTTCGGGGAAAAATGAAAGCTGTAACAATCATTGATTGTGACCGATTACTCCGACTCTGAAGAGGAATTTGGGTCTGATTGACAGTTAATACCAGTGTAAAAGGGGTTGTTCTCTACACAGGCGATGTGTGCCCACTTCTTGCAGGAAATACACTGGATCCAGTTTTGGCCAGGTTTGGATGAAGAATAATTCTTGAAACGCTTGTGAGTTAAGTTGATACACCGTATCAATTTGACCCAAAATAAGAGTTATCAACTTGACCCAAACGTCGCCATTACACTAAACTCTAAAATACGTGAAACCGGAAGCAGTTAGAACAAAGGTTAAAAGGTGAAATTCTTACTTTTATAACATGTAACAACGTGATGTCGTCGATAACACAATTTATGAACAAATTAACTTACAATAATAATTGAAAAACACTAGTGAAAATTTACTTTCGACGATGAAAAACAGTTTTTATTTCACAACTAACAAAGCGAAGCAACCTCCTCCAAGTGATTACGCGTGATTGCAGAGTAACAATCGGTTCTCTAGCCAAGCCAGTCGCCACTTGTCTGCGTCTATTAGGAAGTGTTTTGGCCTGTATCAACTAGACCCGGTCTCCCCTAATGTGTAATTTTCGCGGAGTTCTTAATAGGGGGCCGCCGAACCCAAGTTGCTAATAACTCCACTAAGAACTTAAACGATGCTCCGATTAATAAAAGTACAAATTTACACACAATTTTCAATTACAATAAAAAAGAGTCAAATGCAAAGAAAATGAGCTGACGTGTTCTGATGTGGCTATCCACTTAACTTTACCATACATCCTAGCCCCTAAAATTATTTATAATCATGTAGGGGGGGGGGTAGTTTTTGCATTTTTATACTTCTGCGGTCCCACTGATTATGTACCATATACCCAATTTGGTTGAGTTTGGTAAATGGCAAAGATTTTCATTTTTTGACCCTACACTACCCCCCATTAGTTTTTGCATTTTTAGACTTCTGGAGTCCCACTGATTATGTTTACAAAATTTAGTTGAGTTTGGTACAAGAGTCTAGATTTTTTTTTAACCCTACACAAAACACTTTTTTCATGCACGATTACAATACTTGACCATACCCTGTATGGTAAAGTAAAAATTAGTTACTTTGAAATGTGTATAATTGTAAGAATTTCAAGTGAGAAGATCATCATTATTCATTATTAACTCAATTTATTAATTTTCAGGCGTAAAACATTCATTAAAACGAATGAGAAATTGAGTTACTAATATACAGTTTTCCATTTGTTATGCAAAATAAAAGACAACCCTTTGACTAGAAGAGTATGTAAACCGTTTTATACGCATGAAAGTCTCCAAGTATAAATATAAATTTCTTTTTTTCTTTTAATGTTCAAGTCTCGCTTTTTTGCAAAGATTCAATTTAGAGAGAGACAATTTGAAAAGGGATTTGACAAATAAAATAAAACAGGAAAATAATACAAGAGAGCGAAGACGATAAGATCCATTGAAGGGAGTATATATATATATATATATATATATATATATATATATTATAATAACGAAATATTAAACAACAGCTACAAAGCTCAAAAACAATATAAAGAAATAACGGGAAAGTTTAATAGATAATCGTAACAATTGTAGTGATATATGAAAGGAATTTTATTAAAATTTTTCTTTTCTACTAAAAACATTTTCTAAAAAAAAAAAAAAAAAAAAATATTTATCTAATAAAGTGAACTGTGACCAGCTAACAATATTCAATAAATTTTGGAGTTTTGACAATTTTCGTGCTAACCGAAGGGTGATCCTCGATTGGAAGTAGGTGTACACCTCTTTGGAAGTATTTTAAAAGTACTTAGAAATATTTGGAAGTACATGAAAATATCTGGAAGTACTTGGAAATATTTGAAAAGCACTTGGGAATATTTGGAAGTACTTGGAAATATTTGGAAGTACTTGGAAATATTTGGAAGTACTTGGAAATATTTGGAAGTACTTGGAAATATTTGAAATTACTTGGAAATATTTGAAATTACTTGGAAATATTTGAAATTACTTGGAAATATTTGGAAGTACTTGGAAATATTTGGAAGTACTTGGAAATATTTGGAAGTACTTGGAAATATTTGGAATTAGTTGGAAATATTTGGAAGTACTTGGAAATATTTGGAAGTACTTGGAAATATTTGGAAGTACAAGTGGAAGTAGGTGCACAGCATATTAGATCACGGTTCACCTCTAGGTATTAACCAACGCTTTGAGATAGAAAGCCTAAATCTTGGTATTAAAGTCGCGTTTAGTGATAATAGCTTGTGTGCCAAATTTCAGGTTTTTAGCTACAATTGTTTGAAACCTTTTACAATTCGATTTTTTTATTTTTTTCAAATTCAGAGTTTATTTTTGCCGAGAGTAGGAGAATTTTTATAAATTGAACGAGACAATAAAAGAGTGTGATTTCTGCTGGAATTATAAATTTTAAATTTATTTATAACGAGACTATAGTTTCGAGAGCTTTGTCCTCTTTATCAGTCTATTACAATTGATTCACTGGAATTAATGTAAGTGAATCAATTGTAATATGATGAGGGCGAAGCTCGCGAAACCATAGTCTCGTTATAAATAAATTTAAAATTTATAATTCCAGTAGAAGTCACACTTTTATTTTTCTTTATGAATCATGTGATTTTTTCCAAGAGTTGAATCTACTTCTCCTGGCAAATACAACTATTATATAATTATTGTTTATTTACTTATTTTCACACTCGTGTAAAAAAATAAGTTCTTTTCGCATTAGTGCGTTAAAAAACTGAAATGACAATGAACAAGTGCGAGTTTTCTATCATGGGTGAAAAAAATATGTATTATTATCAAATAAAAGAGACAATCTCTAATTTATTCTTCGTATGAAATACCTACCTGTTATGAAACATTATAATAGTTCAATATCAAATTCAATATTCATTAAATAGACAAAGATGATTTGCATAAATTCATTCCATTTCACTCTCGAGTGCACACGGCTCAAAGGCACAGAACTCAAAGGCACGAAATTCAAAGTCCTCTCAATATTGACAACCGTATCATACACGGTCTGCTAATCTTATTGTCACTTCAATTTTCCAAATAGTTTTTAAATCTTAACCCCCAGTTAAATGTTATGCTAGGCATGGAATTGTTTGAATCAACCACTACTCACTATTTAAATTAATTTAAGGATGTTCCCTAATAAATCGATTTTCTTGCAATCCCTTTAAAACTTTAAATACACATATTTATATGTGTCCTTTATACGTAGAAATTTTTTTCAATAGTCCTTGCGGCACTAAATTTGTAAATATTGACCATTGAAATTTGCATATTTAACACGCGAACCCTATCCCGATTGATGTTAAAGCGACTGTTTCATTAAATAACAATTGTAATTTTCTTGAAATTATTTTCAAAAACTGAGAATCATTAACTGAAGATATAACAAATATTTTCTGTTAAAATAATTGTATCAAGCGGTATTCGTTTTGTATGAAAAATGTAAAAGTTAGGTACTTTTGATGGTTTTCATTTTTTCTCTCATGGCATGGTAAGTGAGTGATGGCGACTTGGCAACTTCGCACTAAAATCGCTCAATTTTTCCATATCTAAAAACTTTTGCAGCCTGTACATTTAAGATTTTTAGCTAATTCTCTCAATCTAACTATACTGTTCTCATCTGGAATTTCGCATTGAGCTGTTTCATGAAGTGTTTTTTTTATTCTTTGTCTTTTAGCGTCGGTAAGAATGCAATGTTGCCAGATCCGAGAAACGACGCAGTGAAAATATTTTTGCCTTTCTGCGCATGTGAGAGTAGGGGAAAGAGAGAATTGCATCTGAGCTATATTAGGGAAAGTCCTTAATAAATAAATGATAATTTTCAATTATTTCAAATAAGTGAAATATTTATTGAAATGGCTTTTCAAAGTTTTCTAATTCCAATATTAAAATCTAGCATTAAAATTTTGAAGAATTTATTGTAGTTAGGGGCAAATTTACAAGGAAAATTCGTATTTTTTGATCTTCTTAGCCGAAAAAGTGCCCTGATGTTGTATGTCTGTCTATCGTTGCTAATATTTCATATTCATATCATTTTTCGTTTGGAATTAAAGACTCATTATAAAGTTATAAGAGATGATATCACAGTATGATTTTATTAAAATCCCCATCGAATTACTACCATAGCTTGCGGGGGTTTTAGGCTTAGATTTTAAAATTTTCAAAATTTTTTTGAAAATTCCAAAACCTCAAAGGCTGATAATCTAAGAGGTTAATGATATATTTTTTTTCATTATTTTTATAAGAACTTCTCTGTTGTCAGTAATTTTTACAAAACTAGTAGATACACAAATGCCCCTTAAGGCCACTTAAGGCACCCACTTATTTGTACAGTGTTTTTTGTTATTTTTTTTAAAATTAGTTTAATTAGTAGTTAACTATTTTTCGATATTGTCTTTATATATCTATAATAGTATCACTTAGCTGTCAAGTTTCAATTTTCTAGCTAAAGTCGTTTGTTGACACAAAATTGCAGATTCATGAAAATTTGCAGAAAGCATACAGATGAATACTGAAAAAATTGAAGGAGACAATAAAGGAGTGAGTCTTCTGCTGGAATTATAAATTTTATTTATATAGTTTCGAGAGCTTTGCCCTCTTCATCAGTCTATTACAACTATAGTCTCGTTATGAATAAAATTTTTAATTCCTGCAGAGTACACACTCTTTTATTGTCTCCTTCAATATATAAAAATTCTGCTACTATTGCCAAAAAAACTTTCAATTTAAAAGTGAAAAAGTTTTCACTTTTGGGATTTATTTACAGTATGTGTATGTGTGTGTGTTTTGGTGTAAATTAATGTAAGAGCGATATTTTCCAGTGATCAGGGATTGAACTTTGGGTCCACAAAAGCTAGACGGGTTCTCCTATTTAGATTAATTTAACAAATAAATTATTTTCATTTGTCGTGCTGTCAGATTTAAGTGTGACCCTCGTACTAAAATTAAGAGCCTCACTTTGCTCCTTCCTTGAACAGGGGCATTGATGTCTCGAGAAGCTCAGGGCTCGCGGGTCAATGGTTCAATTCATTATACTTAATTGTCCATAAAGAGTCCGAGAAGGGCTTGAGTTCGTTTTTATTTTTTATTCGATTGAATTTTCACTTGATTTTTTCTTTTGTACGAAGACCAGCCGAGCACACTGTACGCGCGATTTAAAATGGAAAACTTTTATGAGGAAATGAAAGAAAGTTAAAAGATCTCTTGAAAATTTATCATGATTCAAAAGTTTGAATGGGCAACAGCCTCACGCTTTTTACTTTTTAGTTAAGTTTTGTTTTAAATATTTTACAATTTAACAAAAGATATATATATATATATATACTATATAATAACTTCTTCACAGGGCTCTTCTATTCTACTTATACAGATAATTTAACACACTTTAATGGAAGTTAATTACGTTTTGCTTAAATATTGCTAATTTTCTTTGAACAATGGATGTATATTTTATCACTCAACGAAAAAAAAGAAAAAAAACTTTTTAATACTACTGCAGCACTTTGTTTATTGTAATATTAATAAAATAGAACGATAAACAAATTAAAATTACATAATTAATCTATATTACATGATGCTTATTTTACCTTAAACAACAATACAATGAAACCCCTAAATTCCGAACCCCGGAAATCCGAACGCAAAAAAGAAAAACTTATTTATTTATTCATAAAACAATTATGTATATATTCTTCATTATAATCTTATTTTACATAATTAGTTGAAAAATTAACAAAGAAGTTCAGTTAGCATACCTAACAAAGTGTAAATGTGTCTACATACTTATGTCAAACAGGATTGAAAAACGGTAAAAGTTTGTTATTGAAATTCTTTAGGTTAATCACTTTGCAAAACAATGAAATAATAATAGAAACACACAAAATATCACTTAATCTTTCACTTGATATCATTTATCTTCAATTGTCGAAGCTGCTTTCGGTTAATTCGAACAAATTGAAATCCGAACAGGCTACGGCCCTAATTAATTCAGATTTGAGGGGTTTCAATGTATTTCCATACTTGTAAAATATATATATATATATATATATATATATATATATATATTTACCTAGGTACTTAAGTTCTTCCTGCAGTATAAGCCTAAAAATTATAAAGTTATAAAGCCAAAGAGTCCGAAATCTAATCACTTCTCCACACTGGAAATATAAACATTTTGGCACAAGAACTAAGTTTACGTTTTAGGTTTTTCTTTGGTATCGAAATCCAGACAGACAGACATTTTCAGATAATGACAAATACGTGTAAAAAAAGTTTTTTGAGTGAATTTAATACTAGGATCGCCCGACAGGCGAAGAAATAAGTGAAAACATTTGCAAGACTCCGCTGAAGACAAATTTTAGTAATATTGAGGTATTTTTGTAAATAGAAGCTGCATTTTATTATCTTCTGTCTGGATCATAAGATTGTGCCAATTAGATTCGACTCTCGAGGTGACCTATCTATAATTACGTATAAAATATATATATTAGACGATTTAAAGTGCCTTTCATTTGAATGCTGAAAAAAGGAAACCCTATCGAAGAAAAAAATTTACTATACAGACCCTCAAAGATTCTTTCCTATCTTCTGAAAAATTTTAGAAACTTTTTAAAATTTAAAATATAAAATACTAGGTAGGTTTCACAAAAATAAAATATAAGATGCTTGTTTAGCACGACTCTATATATATTTCGGGGTATAAGTCCATCTTCAGGAGATCACAGAGGAAAGCAACTTATCTTTTATTTTTGTGAAACCTACCTAGTATTTTATATTTTAAATTTTAAAAAGTTTCTAAAATTTTACAAAATTTTCTTTACTTTATTTGAAATGTTTCACCAAGAACCCACACCATTCTCCCTTAACAAAATGTCCTATATTCAGTGGAGCATATGCTCTGTTCCATCACCATATATTCAAATTTGATGGTTTAAAAAAAAAAAATTAAATCGTACAAAGACACACGACATAAAGTTGAAAGCACGAAATTTCTTACTAGTCTCTTTATGACCCTATTCGCCACAGAGATAAACAGATGGATGAATGAAATAGATTGTTTCTTATTACAATCAAGGTTATAAACGTAAATTTAATTATTTATTCTACAACAAACCTCACAGGTAATTAATTTGATCGTATGGTCATAACAATTTTTTTCTAGCGTGATTATTATTACCACAAAGCAAATAAATAAATCATTAATTTATATGTTAAGTAACTTAAGTTTCCTAATGATTCTTATTTAAAATTGATAGAATAGGGATTGAGCTTTCGAAATTGGGATGTTTATGAGGAAAATTATTGATTGAATAGTTTTTAGAAAAATTTTAAGCAATAAAAAATAATCATTTTTTGACATTTTACAGCGTTTTTTAATAAAAGTGTATTTTTAATTATGATATTAATTATACATAGTATCGAATGATATCCTATTAGCAATCGAACTAAATGAAATATCCATTATCTAGGCATATATATAGTGATAAATTAAGCTAATTTAATAATTTGTTGATGGGTTTTTGGTAATGAAAATGAGCGGTGTGTTTGTCCACCTCTAGCTAGTGACCCGGTTCAAAAGCCCTGGTAACGTTAACAAATATCCTATTTTCAGATAGAATGATCACTTTAATTATTCGACGACAAAAGAAGAACCGAATCCATTATTGGAAAGGATCGAAAGAGAGAAAGAGAAGGACAAACGTGGTGGGATTTAATAAAATAATTCAAAATTGATGTTTTAATGGAGCCCATTCTGGTGTAATGTTCCATTTATCCTAGAGTAGTAGAATTAAAAAAAAAAAAATCACTTTACGAACATATCGATTTGGGGATCCTATCAAAATGACAAATGAAAGCTAAAATATAAAATAAAAATAAATTGAGACTAAATGATTATAAATGACACAGCTGAATAGAATAATTTAAAATAATAAAAAAAAAAAAAAAAAAATGATTTTGAAACAAAGGATGTTTTAACAAAAATTTGTCACGTTTAGTGAATCATTAGAATAGACTCATGGATAGAAGAAAAGTGAGGATGAAATTATTCAGATATTTTATTTTTTGTTTTTATTACATTAACTTGGTTTCTCATCTATGTCTGGTATTTAATTGAATTTTCACCCACTTCAACAGAGAGTAAAGAAGGGCTTTTCTTTTGATCAAATTTACTCACATCAAAGAACATGATTAACAGATCAGCTTAGTTAGATTCGTTCATGAGAAAATAATAAACATTCTGGAAAACACCTGCTGCAAATGGTGCTACTTCCCATGGACCGTTTTAAACCAAAATCTTGGTGTTACCCTTCTAACCAATTGGCAAAAATCAGAAAGAACTGGAAAGTAAATGTATTGTTCTTAAGGGAGGATAGAAATCGTTTCCCTGATAATTTTCTGCAATAAAAAGTCAGAAGTATGGTATTCCATTACATGTAATTATTAATTCGATATAGCTCGAAGAGATGTCACCCCGATCATGATTTATGCCAATACCTGTAACTTAAGTTTCAAAATCCATTGCTCTGAGACTTTCCTGAACTAATTTCTAGAGGATACCCAAAGTTTTTTTAACAATCATTATTATAAGGGGGCGTCCATAAATTAGGTCATACAGTAAGGGGGAGAAAGCATCTCAGATTTGTGACAAAATGTGACAGGGGGCCAGGGGCCCTTTAAAAATTGAAATGTTGCAAGTCAAATTAAGCAATTTTCACATTAATTAAGATTGTTTCAACCTGGAAATGTTGGTAATATATCGACAAAAAATTGTAAGCAAGCAATAAGGGTATAAAAGTGATAGTATGACGTCACAATACAAAGGGGGCTCAATGAAAATGTGACATAATGTGACACAGGGAGAGAGTGAGGGGGGTGCCTAAAAATCTTGAAATTCGTGTGACGTAATTTAGGGACGGCCTCTAAATAGAGATGAATTTATCCGTTTTTGAAACATAAATAATTATTTAATGATATTATTTAATTTAAGTCTTCTGTTGTTTGTCTGGACGGAAACTTGAATTCAAATTTGTGTCCACTTATAGCAGCTGATTTTCTTGAAATTTGCCACATATTCCAAATTCGACGAGAAAACAATATTTTTGTCAATTCCCGTAATTAATATGAAACAATATAATTTTCAATTAAAAAAAAAAATATTACTTATATAAATTATAAACGAGAAACAAAATGGGAGATAGATTACTGTGTCATCACAAGAAAACATTGATATGTTGTGGCCAAGATATGATCTTATAAAAGAGAAATGAGCATAAAATTCATTACAAAGACTGAATTTTGGATTAGTACGAACACTTAGTTATATCGTTCATAATGAAATGAAAATGAAAAAACCTATATCTACAAAAAAGACCAAATGTCCCAGCGCTTATCAAAATGAGAATGAATATGTCTGAGTAGATATGGAATCAATTCATTATTACTTCGAATATGTATAGTATTAATATTAATCAAATCAAAAGATTAAAATGAATAATTTATAAGAATTTATTTATTATATGAACCAGTGATTATTAATAATTGGATAATATAATCGGTAATTGTAATGGCATATATTCTAACCCAGTGGATAAAGGAGATAATTTTGTTTAGGTCTGTATTGTAAGACCTACAAGTTGCCGATAGGAGTTTCTTTTTTAAGCAGACTCATTGATAATTTTTATTTTATCAAAATATTCTAGGTTAGGCCAATTATATATCAATATACTCCATTTAAATATTTTTCTATGCTTCTTTTCTTTTTAAAAATAAATATTGAATTTTCTTAATTTTTCTCTTTTCTTTTAGAGTTATTTTAATCAAATCAACAACCGAGAGAGTGTATAGGACAGTTTATGCTGAATACTAGAACCTCATTTAAAATTGCCTGTAACTCTTTATGGGACAATCTATAACCCTAAACCGTATCATTATGAATTTAATTCAACAGAAAATGTGTAATCTTTACTACTTTAACTAATTTAAATTGAAAGTTTTTTGCGGAGGGAAGCAGAATTTTTGTAAATTGAAGGAGACAAAAAAAGAGTGTGTCCTTCAACTTTAACTAATACTTTTCATTTTTTTTAATTGTATCTATTTCGATTGAAAATATAGGCATATGTAAATCTAAATATACCTGTACAATATATATTTGTGTGTATAGGGTAGGTATACTAGTATGTATTTCCTTCATAAAGAGAAAGTTGATTAAAAACAATATTTTTTTTTCATTCGAGTTATAAATGTGTATATTTGTTTTTATTTTTGTGCAATATCCATCATTGATTGGAAAAGAGAAATTAATTGAGACGCCTTTATTAAACTTTGCTAATTAACCATTGAAAATAACAAGGCAGAAAATTATTTTTTAAATCATCGTGAAAACAGTTAGTACCTATATGGTACCATAGTGTTTATTTAAAGGGTTAGTAAAGAAAATTGGCGTATTCGATTATCACCCTAGAGTGGTACGTTAAGTATTACTTAGTTCAAATATCATGTCAAATGACAGCAACTGTTTTCTATAAATATTCCGAAAAAATGTGCATTTCATTTGATTTAATAAATCTATTTGTAAATAATTTAAGCTATTTTTTATAAATAAATAAAAAATATTAAAAAATAAAAAATAATAATAATTTTCACTACAATAAAAAGAAAAAATAATACTTGAATATGATTCGAAACAGCTACATTTTAAGTGAGTATTTTTCTAGTATTAGTTCATATATTTTCCTAGAAAATATTTATCTTAACCTCTACACCTCTACTCTAGGTGATTTATATTATGAGCATCTTATATAAATTTATATTTGTTTCGGTAAAAATGTAGTGTAGTAGGGTCCATGTGTGAAGTTAGCTCATTTTTTTTCTAATCAACAATACATTATTTAAAAATATGAGCTAACTTCACACATGGACCGCACACTCCAATTCAGCCTTTGTTTCAACACATGAGATTAATAGAATATTTTTTAATAATTTACTTTATGTACTTTATTCATATTATGGATTATTCCAAAAATATAAAAACACCAAGGATACTACGAATATTTCAGGTTTAGAGTAATATTAAAGTTCATGGAATCTGAATAATATCTAGCTAGATTACCATCCCCACTAATCTTTATGTATTAAAAACAATTTTTTTAAACAATAAAAATGTATATAGCGAGGGAGGTTAATAAAAGAATGTGACATGAAAAAATGACTCAAAGCACGACACACGATGACTATAGTAGGTTTATGATATACTGTATAATATAATATAATGGCCTTTTTTTGCCCTGGCAGACAATTTTAGAGGGTTTAAGAGATCCCAAACATCTCTGCCTTGGCTCTATTTATGGAAGTAAAGCCTAGCCAGTTCCGATAGCCCCCTCTTGTTCGAGTCAACGGGGTCCAGAGGGAAAGTGAACAACACGTCTGGAGTCAGCCAGAATGCAGAAACTACCACAGGAGGGTCATGTTTGGCTCTCAAGCGCCTAAATGGGCTTGAATCCTAATTTGTTTAGAGTTTTTTTCCCTTAGACGGGTAGCCGATCACGCCTAAATAAATAGTCCTATCTACTCTTTCCCTATTAGTCGCCTCTTACGACAAGCAGGGAGTACTGCGGGTCTATTCTACGCCCAACCCGCAGGGCTAAGGTTTATGATATAAAGTATATTTTATATAGCAATAAAGGATTTTCAATTTTATCATATTCAGCAGCTTAGAAGTCAATTGTTTAAATTTTACTTTGATTATACAAAACATTTCTGCAAGCGATAGTTCCTGTAGTAGTTAACAGAAGATCTAGGAATTTAAAAATGAATTAAAAAATAAATAAAAATATGAGAGATTACAAGTTGTTAGATTTATAGATTTAAATTTTCTTAGAAAATCATAAGAGAGAGTAATAATTAAGGCTCGGATCTATAGGCACTAAAAATATTTAAAATAGGCAGGAAACTAAGCACTAAAAATAACTAAAATAGGCACTTAAAAAGCCATTTTAAGTAAAAATAGGCACATAAAAAGGAATTTTAAGAACAAAGAGGCACTTGAAAATAAAAAACGTTAATTAGAAATATCCCAACACTTTTTATGCTGTGGGGTCACGGAAGTAAACAAAATAATACTTGTTGGCATCAATAATTGGGAACTTAACTCGAAAATGTTCTGCCATTCTATGAATAGCATGTACAAGACACGTTACATCTATCATTTTAGTGAAAAATGCTTTTAAAAGTTCCCCAGCTTTCAACATATAATATGCACTGTCTATCATTAAAACCAAAAATTTTTCATCATTATTTTCTGCAGGCAAGATACCTGTATAAGTATAATGAAAATTCCGATTAAAAAAAGGACAATACATAATATTTTTAGGAGACAAAGAAATTGAAACTTACTTAATACTTTGCGAATTGCTCTAGCAATTGTTGAACTATTTGTTGCTTCAGGTTCGGATCAGGCTATTAAATATGGTCCACTCGGCTCACTTATGTAAAATTTTCCTTCTCGATAAATAATTTTTTAGGAATATTTTCTTAATAATTTTTAAATTTAGAAAATGTATAGATCGTAAAAAATGAAAATTGGCAACTTTAGTTAAAATAGGGACTAAAAAAGGCATTTATAGATGAAATAGGCACTACCACCCATAATAGGGTAAAATAGGCTTATATGCACTAACAAATTCCTCTTATTTTATTCAGAATTTCATGCAACGCATAGATATCACATTGGCCTAAATTTTAAGCAATAAATAAAAAAAGGCAAATAGGCCGAAATCCGAGCCGTACTAATAACCTATTAGATCCGATGGAATTAATTATTTTTAATTATGTCAGACGGGTTGTTTTTCACCCCCTCAGGAATTAGATATGTCAGAGAGGTTCGCACCTCACATGGTAGCCAAATGGCCTGGATTGCTATTATTGGCACTCGGGTTCGATTCACTAGGGTGTGAAAAACAACCCTCTGACATAAGTAAAAATAATCCATTCCATCGGATCTAATAGATGACTCTCTCTTATGACTTTCTAAGTAAATAAAAATATAAAACAACTAATCTAATCTTTATGTTTTAAAATAAAAATGAATTTCTCTTTTTCTTATTAATAATGATTTCCGTTTTCTAAATATTTCGAAATATTGAATTTCTCTCCCTATTTGAACAGTTATTTTATTTTAAATGATTTGTCATGTAAAAAAAAATAAACAGAATTATTATGTTACCCAACGTGTTTTGCCCTCCGGTATTAGGGGGCCAACTGACTTGACGGGGAGGATTTGATTTTATTATTTTTTTTTTCATCTTATCCTTTTAGAAGAGGTCGCAAATTGGCTGAAAAGAACTTTGCTTTGGGTTCCTTTAGATGTCACATTTTATTGGATATCAGGCAAATCTTATTCAACAAGCAGAGAGGAGAGAGCGAAGAGGTTATTTCAATTTTTATTTGAACGGATTTCAATTTTAAAAAAATCATTTTTAAATTGAATATCTAAAAAAAAGCTTCCGAATGAAAAAATAATAAAAAAAAAACGGTTTATAATAAAATAATTGTTCCGTTTCGTAATCATAAAATTGATTGATTTTATTTTGATGGATACAGTAATATGGTTCAAATCAAAACACAAGCGCAATCGTTCGTATATCTAATGGAAAATTCAATTGATTTTCTATTTACTCCATGCGTCATCTCAAATTAGAGTGAGATTCAACAAAAGAAAAGTCTAACGTCAATCAATCTTAGTAATAATATTTCAAGTTTTGCATGCCCATCACAGGTTGTTTTCCTCCCAATGAAAAAACAAAGTCCTTTTGAAGTTGATGTCGCTCTGCATGAAGGGTGTGCATGAAAGGCCTTATAAAAGCGTTGCACGACTCAATGAAGTCAGTGACCGAACTTCACTTCACTTCTCATATATTTTGACACGGAATGGCTTGATTGATTTCCGCTGCATCAATCAACACTCACAATCACACAAAACGTCATCTATTTAATAGAAAATTTTTCATTATTTTAAAACCATGATGAAGTGAAGAGATTAAGTGATATATTGCCATATAGTCTAAGATCCCGACTTAGATCTACCTTCACCTATCGAGTTTCTTAATGAAATTAATATTTTGATAATATAATATGTTAATAAACAAAACTTGATAGGGTCGACATCCAATTTTCCAGCACAGCTATTTTTAATAAAAATTAAATTTGTTAATACCAACAATATAATAATACAATATAATACACTACAGTAGTTGTTAATGTATAACAATAAAGGAAACTCTATAACTACAAAATACTAATTCAAAATTATCTGTTGATACCCTGTCTACCTGGACTTAGGTATGGAAAAAAGATGGCGACCCAACTTTTGCATTTTATATACATATTTTACTCTCGATTTATGTAATAAAATTAACAACTTTAATTTAAATTAATAGCTGTGGTGGAAAATTGGATGTCGACCCTATCAAGTTTTGTTTATTAATATATTATATTATCAAAATATTAATTTCATTAGGAAACTCGATAGGTGAAGGTCAACCCAAGTCGGGATCTTGTACTAATACTTCTTGGCTCTGAAACCATCTTCAAGCTAGAATCAATTTTTCTACTCGAAATAACACTAGATGTAGCAGTGGAGCAGAAAGAATGACATATGAAAAAGAAAGCACCTTCTTAAGCCGGTCAAGTGGGAGCCGGACTCTAATTTCGTACCTTATTTGTTGCAAAATATTTGAGGTATGAAATTCTTTCTTATTTGTTGTTAATCCGCAAATATTTGCAGGGCCGGCGAGATTTTAACAGGCGCCCCCCCCCCCCCTACAGTACATTTTTATAATGTCATTCCCAGGTAGCACAAGAGATTCTACGAATATCCACCAAGTATATTAAAAGTACATATATATTCCAATTATCCTCAGGAGATTCTTAGAATATGTGCACCATAAAGATTCTTGAGCGAATCTTCCGGGAATATCCTTTGGCGGATAATCTAAGATTGTTCAACTAAGAATATGCTAGTAAATTGAATTAAATGTCCTAGACTAATATTTTAGTTCTAAGAAAATTCTCAGAATATCCACGAAGATTGAAAGTTTATTCACAGGATATTCCAATGTCCAGAAAAGATATTATCAGTATTAGTTGAATAAAAGATTTCACTGTCGATGGTAACAGAATTGTTTTTATTTTAGGTTAAAAATAAAATAAAATGAGAGTCCTCTGTTTTTTAAATAAAATAATTTTTAATTATTTCTAGAGACTATAGTTTCGAAGGCATTGCCTTCATCATCAGTCTATCACAAATATTTCAAATTAGTTACAAATTAAGATTTATACATTGAAAATTTTGAAAAATATATAATGTCTTTTTCTTCATGTTTCCTCTTGGGAGTTATATTCAAATCTCCCAAGAGGAAAGATGAAGAAAAAGACATTATATATTTTTCAAAATTTTCAATGTATAAATCTTAATTTGTAACTAATTTGAAATATTTGTGATAGACTGATGATGAAAGCAATGCCTTCGAAACTATAGTCTCTAGAAATAATTAAAAATTATTTTATTTAAAAAACAGAAGACTCTCATTTTATTTTATTTTTAACCTAAAATATTATCAGTATATTTATAGAATATTCTTGTGCTACCTGGCTTCTTGGCCGGGAGCCGTGGTGTACTGATTGACTAACACTAACACTAACCTCCATGAAAAAGTCAGTAAATTAATATCGATCGACTCTCATCCTCACTATTACTGAAACTGAAGGCATCATCATCATCATCACGGTCATCTAGACGCTAGTGAAGACATGTTTCTATTAATTTCATTAATCTTGGGTCTATGTTTGCTGAAAACCATTAATTTACGGCCCCCACACCACACCCTACACCCCTCGTTCATTTAGCATTTATATTTCGTTACAAAATTTGTCAATTTTACTAAAAAGTCCGTTGATCTCTAATCAGATTACCGAAATTGAAACCTTGGGGTGGCTTATCAACTGGCCACCTGTCCACCTAGGAAAACTCCCTAACTACACCAATGGCCTCTGATAGTGTTTACAATTTAAATTAAGAATTGGATAGATTTTAAAAGAGATCACTCACGGGAAAAAAAACTCTACATATCATACTTTATAATCATTAAAAAAACGCTTATTGCCATTTAGGCAGATTGCAGTTCTCACTAAGAGTTACAAAAAATGTTAATAAAGAGATAATTTGAAGAATCTTTTAGTAATTTTATGATTATTGATTTGGAAATCTCGTTAGGCAAAAATATCGTGTAAAAATTGGTATTTTGACGTCCTCTTAACACCGTCATTTCTAGGAGCGCAGATAGGAACCTTCCGGACATTTCCTTTGATTCGAGCTCATTGGAATTCCGTAATAAAATATCAATGTTAGGTGTCACCTTAGGTTCTGACCTCTCTTGGAATGACCATATTATCTCAGTAGCAAAAGCTGCAGCATGTAAGCTTGGCTTTCTTTTCCGAACCAAACGATTTTTCACCCCACTCAACTCCTTATATTATACAAGGCTCAAATTCGCCCCTGTCTTGAATATTGCTCGCATTTGTGGAGAGGAGCCTCCAAGTATTCTCTTATTACCTTAGATGCAATTCAGAGGCGAACTATCAGACTGATAGGCGATCCTACATTAACTGACACTCTCGACTCTACCCTACCTTCTTGGTGCAACTTCTTCTTGTATCAATGTCATTATAAAAAAAAAAAAAAAAAAATTAAATTAAAAATAATTCATCCTTATTCTAACACCCGGAACGTTTCGGGAGAGAAGAGAAAATTTTTCAAAAAATAAACAGTGAAAGTGTTGCTTTATATATATTTTTTCTTTTTCTTTTTTTTTATTTTATTATTAATTTCATTGAAAAGTAAAGGGAAAATATTTCCGGAAACATTTGGAATTTTAAAAGATTTGTATTTATTTATATCAGGGGTGTCCAACCTTTTTGGCTTACACGGGCCACATTTGAAGAAAAAACAAATGTTTCGGGCCGCGGTTACAATATTATGATTCTATTGATATTTGTTATTCAAAAAAAATAGTAAATAATGTAAAAATAAGAACTTTATTATATTTTAAGCTTATAGTGAGTTTCTAATTTTACTTTTCGTAAATTATGTATAAGTATTTGATTATATTTTTTCATGGCTAGATAATTAATATAAAATTCTAATAAAGAGACATACAATTTTTTTTCAGATCGGTATCTAATTGTTGTTCTAAAACATTCAATCAGAAATAGAAAATTTATTTCTAATGAAAATGAAGTCGAAAATAGACCAAAATTATGATTTTTTTTTTGGAAATCTTGAAATCTAGTTCCAGATTCAAAATTTAAAATTAGCACTTTTATTTTTCGAAAACTTCACGGTAGTTATGGCTCACGGATATAATAATCCCTAAGTTTTAGTCTAAGAGAGAAATTATCAATTAATTGTGATTGTTCTAGAAAATCCCAATTCCTTGTCTCCTTGTACTAGAATGATATCACTCTAGACTTACTTAATGTCGTAGCATATAAATTACTGAAATAATAAATATCTCAGAAAATGAAAATATGAGAAGAAAATTTTTTAAATATTCGAAGCTTCATTATTTTTTATTTTATATAGTTGTTAAAGATAAAAGTAAATAAATATTATATGCAATATTCATTTACTATGAGTTAAGGATTCTAGGTCACTTGTTTCACATTAAAATTAAAAAAAATAAAAGATGTAAATTTTTTCAATATATATATTGATAAAAGTAAATAAATATTATATGCAATATTCATTTACTATGAGTTAAGGATTCTAGATCACTTGTTTCACATTAAAATTAAAAAAATAAAAGATGTAAATTATTTCAATATACCTATATATTGAAAAAATTTACATCTTTTATTTTTTTAATTTTAATGTAAAACAAGTGATCTAAAATCCTTAACTCATAGTAAATGAAAATTGCATATAATATTTATTTACTTTTATCTTTATTAAAGATGTTTCACCTTGCATCAACGCCACAATCTCTACTAATTATTATAATATAGTTGAGCTTATAATTTTGCTTTTAGTGAATTTTATTCTTTAAAAAAGCTTCACGTATTGTATGTGTACAAATGTACATTCATATTTGGAAAAAGGAATAAACATATCTCTACATATAAATCTCAATGTTTTAAAGAAGTTTATGATTTTATGCTGGGCCACACTCATTGCAGTGCTGGGCCGTTTGCGGGTTGGACAGCCCTGATTTAGATAATAGTAGAGTTAAGATTTTTAAAGAAATTGTCGAGAGGTTGTCAACTACTGATTTTTATTATATGTCAGAAGGGCTACGTTTAGTCCATAGGGAATTCACCCAGTATTTTAATAATCCCCAAGAAGTATACACAGTTAAGATAATTGTCAATCAATTAATTAAAGCAAAGAATCGTCATTGAGTGATTTCATAATTCACTTCCCTTTCCGGTTTGCTGTCTGATCGCTATCGCACTCCCCCCCCCAGAGAGGGCCATATTCCAGTCCCCCTGGCGTTGCAACCAACCCACCCGCTCGCTTATGTCATCCGCGTTGACACTCATTAATCAACCGGCAAATATTCGCTTAGCAATTTGATCAACACATTTTTCATGCGAGGCATTTAATTTATTAGTGAGAAAAAGAGTGAAAGGCTGGATAGCAGGGTAGTGAGGGAGGAATGTTTTGAAAAAAATAAAAAATAAAATAAAATAAAAATCCGAGTTCCAGTTTAGTTGTAGTAATAGAGCGGGATAAAAAAGGCTAGGCGTGAAAACGAACAGCTGGCTTGCCATATACTTTGTGATTTATCAATAATACATTTTTCATGTCGCCCGATTTGTTCTGTCATATTGTTCGAGGCGGTGAGGCGGACAAACAAGACACCCCAGCCTGGCGAAGAATTATTTATTTATTTTCAAAAAATTGGAACACTCAAAAGTACAACTATTAGAGAGATCAAGTTTCCGATAGAAATAGATTTAAAGTTTCTAAGAAAATCAGAAGAGGGGATCATCTATTACCTACAGTAGTTCTTAACCTTTTTAAGGCCACGACCTAAATTTGAGAAAATGTTCATTTCGCGACTCCCTCACCCCCCCCCCAAATAAAAAAATTTAATTACCTTTTTTTAGACCATATTTAAGCAATTTTCTTCAATTTATACATGATGACTTTTTTGACTAACATATTATAATTTTTTTTTTTTTTTAATTAAGATAAACTTGGGGTAGACTTGTACTTTTCGGCCAAAGGAAAATTTAATGAAAAAATACGTTTCTTTCATATTTTCATTTTTAATATAATAGAATTGAATAAATCAAAATATATTTTTAAATTTATTGAAAATAAATATAATATGTAAAATATTTGGTTAACGATACTGAGCAACCCAAAGAATATACTTTGCGACCCAAAATTGGGTTGCGACCCATAAGTTAAGAATAACTGATCTCGAGGGGTGAACCGCAACCTAATATTCTGTACACCTACTTCCACTTGTACTTCCAAATATTTCCAAGTACTTCCAAATATTCCAAGTGCTTTCAAATATTTCAAATACTTCCAAAATACTTCCAAAGAGATGTATATCTACTTCCAATCACCCCTCGGCTGATCTATAAGATCCAAGATGGAATGGATTATTTTTAATTATGCGTCATAAGGGTTGTTTTTTGAAATATTTAGCGCGTTTACATATGGCAGAGGGGTTCGCACCTAACAGGGTAGCCTATTGGTCGGGATTCCTATTAATGGCACTTGAGTTCGATTACCGAGGGGGTAAAAATTAACCCTTCTGACATATAATTAAAAATAATCCATTTCATTTCGGATCTAATAAAAGTTATCCTCTTCGGATTTTCTTAGTACAACTATTGTTTGCTTCAAAATCATGTAAATATTCGATGAAAATTATTAAATAAAACATAACCTCCAAAAGAGTAGGTAAAAGATTCATGGAGGCAAAATTGAAAATTCATTTCAGGAAAAATTTGTAGTTAGAAAATTCATCGCGTGTTGATTCATCGTATTTTTTTCTGTTAATTTTCAAATATATTACTCAAAATACTAATGCACATTTTATAATATGTTAAAAATCAAACCAAAAATAAAGGGATGTTTAATGGAAAAAATGAATTATATTTAACCACATTGTTTTATAATTATATTAATTAATTAATTTTTTTATAAAAGAAGAATTCTTTTTTAGTTTGGTACTTACTCAGTGAAAGAATTGTTTTTGAAATTACATTTTTACTTTACCATAGGATGTATGGACATTTATTATAATATAATGAGAATGTAAAAGTTTTTCTGCTCCAACACTATCATAGAATTTTTTATCGAAATCATTAGAGCTGTTTTTAAAAAGTTTCAAAAAAGTGAAAAAATAATAGATTAAAGTAGAAAAAAATTACTATTTTCTATTCAAAAACTCTAATTCTAGCATCCGAATTTGGTCGTACTACACCCACAAAGAGAAAACTAATTTCCTAAAAATGAGGTTTTTTTAATACCCGGTACTTTGAAACATAAAGAAGTATAAAAAATTCAACTTGAATTTTTTTGGGAAAAACAAAATTTCCATTACTTCATGTAGAAATATTAGTGTCTATTTGATGTAAATATAATACTAGTTATAAAAATTGCGATATCATTGAAAAATTCAACAGGCGTTTGAACGATAGATATATCGAGTTTGATTGATAAGTGACGCGTTTTTGAAGGAAAAAAAATGTTGAATAAAGATGTAGTAACTCAGTTCATCTAGTGGAACATTCCAATAAATGAGATCGCATCGATCAGACATCAAATGTTTATATACCTAGAGGCCCAAATACTATATGATTAGAAAAACAATGTTTTCGAGCTATTATTTTATTATTCAATCTCTCAATAAGTTTTTTAGTTAAACATTAACTAAAAAAATTATTGATAATTTGGATATGAAATATGTTGATTTAGAATCAAGAATTATTATAGAAACCAGCTGAAAAGCCATCCTTCGGCGGGCATCTTGCTGGCTCGCGGCGCGCAAACCGTCGCTCAACATCACTCCGCTAGACAGAGTCCAATTCTTGTGAACATTCCAGAATGTTCCCGAAGTTTCTAGAAGCTTCCGGAAAGCCTACGGTAGATAGAGTATACAGGTGACGGAGCCATAAGTGGGTGAAACAGGACAAACCAAGAGATTACTTACTGCTTTATTATATAGATAGTACCCTACTAGCAAAATAGCAGTATAATTTTAGGTTATATAACTGTTATGTTTTGTTGATGTTTTATAAGCGTTATTAATAACTGAGGAGCACTTATAAAACAGCAACAAAACATAACAGTTATATAACCTAAAATTATAAAGCTAGTCTGCTAGTTGGGTATTGATTATTGAAGAAAAAATAATTAGTTAATATACCATGATGTATGTATTCTTCCTTCCTGACTACTTTTTTTAGTTCTTCTTGGTGTAGAGAAAATATTTTTAATCTTTCCATCATCAATTGGTAAGTGGTTCTTGCCACTACGCAATCTGGTGGTCAAAAATATAACTAAAGCAAACGGGTAAGCTGCACAGTTATCAATTATGGCGAGGATGATTTTTCAAAATTGAGATGCCAAAAAATATTTAAATAATGCACTTAATATTGATTAAATAGTAAACAACAATCTTTTAAAAATACACAAAATATGGTATATCTTTTTTTTTATAATTCTCTTTATAAAATAAAAATGAATATGACCCGCATGTTCTAGTTTTTATTTTGACCACCAGTCAGCGCTGTTTACTAAGTGACAAATACAAATAGAACAGATTTTATTGGAAATAATCTTTTTATTATTCCTGGACTGCCTTCCATTCAATTTTCATTATTTGAAAAGTTTGTTAAAAGAAACTTGTAACCTGTTTGTTTATTTCCAATTAAACTGCTGGATTCCAGCCTTTTTACAATTCTGTATCTTTTTTGACCGTGATCGCAATTAATTTAGTTGACTTGTGTGTAGACTTTGGTTGTTTGGCTGTTGAAATTCAAAGCTACCTTGGTGGACTTGTTGACGCAACACCAAAAGCAACCAATTGGCTGGAGTCTCTAGATAATCAACTGTGCTGGAAAATAGATATTCCAGCCTCAATTATAACTGTATTTTTTCTGCTTTTTAAAGATTTTTTTTTAGAGAGAGTTTGATGGGGTTTTTTTTCTCTGACCTATGTAATTGTGTTTCTGGTTGCAGGTGTATTAATCTATATAAATAAAAATATACTGTTACGCTTAAGTGATACGTTGAAGGATCTCCTAAAGTTCTTCACCGATTTCTTTGAAATTTTCACACAACATTCCATTCAAATACACGAGTGTTTTTATATATAGTGTTTTTATAGATATCACACATGTGGCATGTAAAAAATATTTTTTCGAGGAAACAACGCCAGCGCCTCTCCGGGTGTAAAGCAAACAAACAAGATGGCCAATAATAGCTTTTTGGAAATCTTTCAACTGTCAAGATTATTTTTGGCTAAGAGAACAATTTTAACAAGTAATATATAATTCATTTACTGTTTTAATACCTATTCTATAATTATTTGCATTTTCAATTTATTTTCAAAACTATTATTATTTTTTAAATATATTTAAATTGTTGATCAAATCAATTTGAACAGGTAAACAATATATAATCATTTATCATTATTTTAATATATTGTTTTATTTTTATTTTATTAAAAGAAAAAGACGAGATGCTCATCGCCAGGGGTAGGTGACGCCGGGCCGAAGGCCCGGGCGTCAGCTAATGATGTATAATTCTGTCAAGACATAAGTATGCAAAATAAATAAATTGCTGAATAAGTCCTCAAACAGTCAGATTTGAACTGTCCCATAATGTTTTAAGATTCAAAGATTCTCTAGAGGCATTTTGACTTGAAAAAAAATTGAAAAGTAGTAAGATTCAACTAGTTTTTGGAGACGGACTGATAAGTGAAATGAGTGGATTTTGATGAGGCAGTCCAAAATTCAAAAAAGAAAGATAATTATAACTATCTTTTTTTATTCAAAAACCGATGTTTCGAAGAGTTTTGAAAGGTCAGTAAATTCAGCTGAGAATGAAATACTATATAATATTGTTACTGCCACTGAGAGAGGAGTCAGCCTGTATGGAAATAAATAGATTTTCGAAATCTATTTTTTATATATTTTTTGAAAATATAAATAAATATATTAAAAATATAAAATTTTCGTGTTAAATTTATATAAAGTTTATATTAGAGCGATATAAAAATAATTATATTTTAAGAATATATAGAAAACATAAACTTTATATAAATTTAACACAAAATTTTTATATTTTTAATATATTTTCTATAAATATATAAACATATTTCGAAAATCTATTTATTTCCACACGGGAGAGGGGAATGTCACATTAGATTTCATTCACTGATATTTCAAACCCCTGAAGAAGGAGGGAATAAACCACCCAAACGTCGGTTTTTTAATTGAAAATATAGTTATAATTATCTTTTTTTTTTGAATTTTGGACTGCCTCATCATAATGGACTCATTAAAAAGTATCTTTTATATTTTGATCTTCAAACTTTTTTAATTGGAATGTTAAAAATGTAAGTAAATAAATATATTTTTGAGTGGGAGTAATGGTATCTTATTGACAGATAAATTTACGACTGAAAATATTTTTTACTAAACTTTTAATCGAAAATCTGAGGGAAAAATGAAACTTGGCACAGAACTTTTTTATACAAGCTTGTAAGTCAATACTATAACCGTTTAATAGATTCGCATTAAGAATGAAGTTTTTCTAATTTGAACAATTTTTCAAAGAGAAGTTATGAAGGTTAAAAGTTAAAAATCAAATCATTTTTTTGCTTCGTCGGAAATTACGAGAGATTTATATTTTATATCTTATTATAATAAACGAGCAATTCTTGTATATATATATATATATAATTTGATATATTTGATTTGGATGAAATTCACGGGTTAGGGGCTATTTGTGTTGGCGATTCGATCTGTCACAGTCTCATCTTCGGCTAAGTTGTTTTTGATGGGTTTTTTTGTTAATTGAAATAATTATTCACAGGTGGCTGTCTCGATAAAAATGTATAATTACATTATTATTCAATTTGTTTTTAATAAATAATTGATTTTTTAATTTTAAATCCCACAAAAAGATCATTATAAATATAAATATATATTAAAAGTTAGACAATTTAATTGATTATGAATCAAGTTTTAAATCCTGCAAACTCTATAAATTGTTATTTAATTAAACAAATAATTATATGGTATTTATTTAAATACCTACTATATACACATAATATGTGGGCCACTAGAAGGCTAGAAATCCAAAAACTGGGTGGGGGCCTCCTGGTGGGGGTGAGGTGTGGGGTGGAGGTGGCGATGGGGGGTGAAACTGGGGGGTGCAGTGGGGGGGTTCCGGGGTGGGCGAGATGCGGGGTTTTGAGGAAGTGGGGATGCGGGCGAAGAATTAAAAATTATATTAATATATAAGTTTAAGCTGAAGCAAAATGTTACTGAGCATCGCTCGGTGACTCAGGTACTTCTATTTAAGTACGTTGAGTAGCTCAAAAAAGGTTATATAAACTTTTTAGTAAAATTATATTTTAAAGTACTTCACCCTACCATAAGCAAATACTTAACAAAAAAACTGAGGGGTGAACCGCGACCTAATATGCTGTACACCTACTTACACTTGTACTACCAAATATTTCCAAGTACTTCCAAATATTTCCAAGTACTCCCAAATATTTCCAAGTACTTCCAAATATTTCCAAGTACTTCCAAATATTTCCAAGTACTTCCAAGCACTTCCAAATATTTCCAAGTACTTCCAAATATTTCCAGGTACTTCCAAATATTTCCAAGTACTTCCAAATATTTCCAAGTACTTCCAAATATTTCCAAGTACTTCCAAATATTTCCAAGTACTTCCAAATATTTCCAAGTATTTCCAAGCACTTCCAAATATTTCCAAGTACTTCCAAATATTTCCAAGTACTTCCAAATATTTCCAAGTACTTCCAAATATTTCCAAGTACTTCCAAATATTTCCAAGTACTTCCAAAATACTTCCAAAGAGGTGTACACCTACTTCCAATCGCGGATCACCCCTTGAAAAAAACAAATCAAAAAGACCAATCTGGTCTTTATCTGTTTAACAATAAAAAAATAAAAATATTAATATTTCAAATGGGTATGGATAAAGTCAAGCAATTTTTTTTTCTTGTTAATATTTTGCACCTTTTATTGGTTAATGGATTTTCTGTTTGCGCGTCGCCTGATTTTATGCAACCAGCAACATTCCCATTCGCCCATTTAACTCGTTGCATTTGCATTCATTCAATTCATTCATTGATTATGCGCTTCTATAAAAGTATAAATACATCGCTTTATAGTCTAGTTAATTCGTAATGAACATTTTTCCTATTTATTAATTATTCCATTGAACCAGATTTTGCTTTATTAAGTTTTTACAGTTCTATAAATCATATGCCATTTTATAAATTCAATCATAATAATATTACACACAATTATTTAATATAATTATTTTTAATATTATAAAAAATAGCTGTAATAGCATTAATAAAAGATTCATAATAGAGAATGAATAAAACAAGATTTATATATTTTTGGATTAGTTCACCTTTAATGGAATGAAAAATTTATTAAAATCGCTTTTTAGAAGTACGAGTTTTCCTAATTTCCTCAAAAATACTTCTAATAGTTTTTTGTTTTTTAGAATTACATATCCAAATCAGATTCAGATAATTTTAAAAATAGTTTTCTATGTGAACTCCTGAAGATTGGGTCGTAACGCGAAATATATATAGTATAGTAGAATATTTATAGTAGAGAAAAATAAAAATTATTTGCATTAGATATTGTCCTTATTTCCCTACAACAACTTTGTTAATTTAATCGATGGACATAAATAATCAAAATAATGTATATAGTCTTACTCATAAGCAATTTGTCTTTTATTTGTAAACCTACCTAGTAATTTATATCTGAACAAAAACATTCTGTGAAAAAACAGGCCAAGTTCAAAAAATAGTGAAATCTAGTGTGTAGCCAAGTTAAATTCCCCAAGAATAATTAGATAGAGATTAGATAAGAATTAAGTTGAAAGATCTACTATTTTCTCAACTTAATTTTTCTTGGGGAATTTAACTTGGCTACACACTAGATTTCACTACTTTTTCCAACTTGGCCTGTTTTTTCACAGAATGTTTTTGTTCATATTTCTCTTCTATGAGGAAGTCCGTTGGTCCAAAGTGCTAGAATTTTTATTTTTGACCTCCAGCCCATTTTGGGTGGTTAGCTTTTGCATTTCTAGCCTTCTGGGGGCCCACTTAATATGTATACAAAATTTGGTTGAGTTTGGACCAACGGGTCAGAATTTTCATTTTTGACCCCCCCTCATTTTTAGTGGTTAGTATTTGGATTTCTAGCCTTCAGGGGGCCCACAAAATATGTATACAAAATTTGGTTCAGTTTGGACCAACGAGCTAGAATTTTCATTTTTGACCCCCCCCCCTATTTTGAAGGGGTTGAAAGATAGAGAGTTTGGATTTTTGGAATTTTTCCTTTGTTTGTTTCCAAAACTCTACTAACAGGCGAAATTTCATGATGCTGGAATGATTGGAAGTACCCTATAAGTTTTGATGACAGTCAGTCAATGAGTGCCAAAATTAGCTATTTTCTCAAGTCCATATCTATTTAAGCTATATTATTGAAACTTGGTACTCTTTTCAAGATGGATTACATAATTATATATGTATAATTTCAGCTCTGTATCTCAAATGGATTCCGAGTTACAATGGGGTCGAATTTGGCTCAAAATGGTTAGTGTAAATAGCGTGTACGGCCAAGCTAATGCTCGAACAATTTTTAGAATTTAAATTTTATTAATTTCAACATAAACGGTGATTTTGACATAGAGGTTTCTGAATATGTATTTAACAGTGGCGGTTGGTGACTTTTCAGCCTGGAAATGCTGTCTAAAAACGTTATTTTAATTTTCACTTTTTTTTGCAAATTTCATCGAATACGGGATCATTTTCGTTATTTTTCAAATTTAATATTTGATTTTTAAAAAATATATTTTGAGACTTTCGCTCCTAACGGATACTGCTTTGTGTGAGTGATGGTAGGAGTCAGAAATTAATTCTTGTGACTTAAACTCCACAGTCCCTGAGATAGAAATCGAAAAACTTCCAAAATGAATCAGCCTGACCTATAAAAAAATCTTTAATTTCTCCTAATTCTATTGCTACAAGCAAGCTATGACTTATCTCTATAGCACTCATAGTTATTTCCGATCTTATACATTGAGCGTTTTTAGAAATGGATTATTCCAAAAATTCCCGAATCATCATTATTTATTTCTTTTTAGTATTATTTCTATTTAAATAGTTCCTCAGCGAGAACAATTTTTATTCGAGTAAAACTCGTCTAAACTTGTTGCTTGAACAAGAAGATAGTACCTGGAGGCACCGAGCGATGCTCGGTAACTTCTTCCTTCAGTTAAGAGCCATTTTCAAATTAAAAAAAAAATACAAAAATATATAATATTCGCCCACTGCCCCCCCCCCCCCCCGCTCGACCTCACCCCCGAAACCTTACCCTAACCCCCGGATCCGCCATCACTGCACCCCACCTCCTGCACCTGATTTGATTCAACGATATGATTCATTTTATTAATCCAATTGTTAATAAATAAAACCTCAAAATGTGTTGTTTTTCAGAAATTTGAGTTCTGCTTATGCGAAATATATTTTTTAAATAAATTCTTGATTATTTTTTATTATATTAAATAAATAAAGTTCTTTATAAAATAGTTATAAAACGTTAATTAATATTTCTAACGTTTAGGGAGAACGAAATATGTTAAAATCCACAATCATAATACTTCTTCAAGGCCTTTGAGAATAAAGGATTAACCCAACCCATTGTCTGTCTGGGTACAAAAGTAAACAAAAGAGAATCCTTTTGTAAACTCCAAGATTGGGATTTGTCTACCTGAGAATAATTAATTTGATTACGAAAAAACCCATCAAAAACAATTTTGTCGAAGATGAGACCGTGACAGATCGAATTGCCAACCCAAAAACCCCCTAACCCGTGAATTTCATCAAAATCGGTAGAGTCGTTTTCAAAATAGAACCAAGATACAAATATATATATATATATATATATATATATATATATATATATAAATAAATATACAATTTTTGCTCGTTTAATAAGAGTAGATACCAGGCTGGGACTTCAAACCTTCTACCAGCGCCCTTTTTGGAAAAATCATTCATTTTAATTGCACCTTGAAACTATGCAACAATTTTATTTCATTTCGAGAACCAATATACTTTTCAAAACAAAATATGTTTTTTATAGAAATATTTGAAATAACGGATAATAATTTGAAAATTTAAAGATCCTGCTGAAATTTAGAAGTCGATATTTATAAAAATACTCTAAATCTTAAATTTTAGGGATGCGCCGCATCCACAGCATCCATGAACGCACGCAACGGATATTTAAATAGATACCATTTTTAACCGACTTCAAAAAAGAAGAAGGTTCTTTATTCGACTGAATTTTTTTTTTTTTGTGCCTATGTTACCTCATATCTCCGCCAATTGTCAACCGATTTTGAAAAAAAATTTTGAATTGGGTCCAGTCTAGCTTCCGATTGGTCCCATTTTTTTTCGATTTTTTTTCATGGGTATTAGACCTTTTTTATTAGGTTTGTTTAGACCTAACCTCTTTGTTTATCAACCGATTTCGATGGTTATTTTTTATCCGAAAGGGGGTGTCTTAGGGATGGTGTCATATTAATTTGGTCAAGTTCTGATGATATGATCACTATTAATAACATCACTAAAAAGAGAATAATAAAAATAATTTTTAAGAAAAAAATAAAAACCGACTTCAAAAAATTAAATGCAACAAATAAAATACATTAAAAGGTATAAAATAATTATTATCTTATTTAGTTACAACTAAACGGCGAATTATTAACATGAAATTACTTTTGAAGTTGGTGCCAAACATATACCTTTTATGAATCGCACTCGAAGGATCTTACTTAGTACGTTTGGCGGGTACGCTCGTTTATAGGTATAGTTTGTTTGGTACCGACTTCAAAAAGTAATTTCATGTTAATAATTCGCCGTTTAGTTGTAACTAAATAAGATAATAATTATTTTATACCTTTTAGTGTATTTTATTTGTTGCATTTAATTTTTTGAAGTCGGTTTTTATTTTTTTCTTAAAAATTATTTTTATAAAACTTATCATCAACAATGATCATTAAATTTTTATAATTAATTCTAAAAAAAACTACATATTTAAGCTGTTATTGAGAAAAAAGCAAAATGTAAAATATTGAATAAATAACATGTTCTTTTTTTATATAATTTCAACCAATTCTAAATTTTGAGATTATTCCAATACTTTCTCTCACTATCTTTTATAATATGTAAATGAAAGTAAAAATAGATAATCAATATGACTTTCCTAGCATTAACTATAAAATATATAGTACCTTTGTCACTGTTTTCAATAAACATCTGTCATATTCAGCGTATATAATCCAAAATAAGCAAGATGCTTAGGCTGGAAACATATTGGAAATCAATGAACAAAGTATAGTATAAACAACTCGCCTAAATCCTAACCTTAGCTCGTTTTGTGTTCACAGAGGGTATATATGATGTAGTAAAAACCGTTTTTAGTAAGAACGCGTTATTACTAATTAAAACGCGTTTCAATGAATACCTTTGTACCAACTAGTTGTTACTGATGTCAAAAACGAATTTCAGTAAAAACACGTTTTGGCAATACAACTCAGTAAAAACCCTCGTCAATGTTCATTCAGAAACGAGCCGTCAGGCTAATTGACGATTCTACCCTCACCGACTCCCTCGACTCGCTAGCTCATCGAAGAGATGTCTCTGCCCTTTCCCTTTTCTATAGATACTATCACGGCAGGTGCTCTGATGAGATAAAATCAATAATTCCCCCCAAAGCATGCTTTGCACGCAGCACACGTTTTGCCGACTCCCAACACTCTTTCGCGGTCAAATTGGAAAAGTGCCGGACCACTTCATTCGCGAATACATATATCCCCATGACTTAAGGAACTGGAACTCTCTCCCAGCCTCTATCTTTCCCAGCACCTATGATCTTCAAACCAGGGTGCATAGACACCTACGTCTACACCCTCTCACTTAATCAACTTTCCCTTCTCTTCGGTAATGCAAGGGTCTTTCGAGATCCATAGGGGCTACATCTTTACTGGTGCACCCCTTCTTGCATTCGATTGCATTAAAAAAAAAAGATTATACAGTATGTGATGAATTCGAATCAAATAACCCCTAAACTGTTTGCTCTAGGTCAAATTCCATTAGATGCAAAGTTGTAGAGGATGTAATTTTTGACATTTTCATTTAAATTTTTGTTGAAAATAAAGAGGGGGGGGGGGGGGTCAAAAATTCTAGCTATTTGGACCATACTCAACCAAATTTTGTATAGATATTCTGTGGGCCTCAGAAGGCTAGAAATAAAAAACCAACCACTTAAAATGGAGGGGGGGGGTGGCAAAAATGAACATTTTATCCCTTTGGTTCAAATTCCAAATTTTGTATAGATATTATGTGGGTCCGAGGAAGGTTAGAAATTCAAAAATAACCACCGAAAATGTGTATAGGGGAGGGGTTACTGCAACATATATAATTTAAACAAGTTTTTTTTTACATTTTTCCTTGTTACTTTGCTCTTCTTTTCACTATATTTCTAGCCTTAATGTCGCTGCACACGGCTTTTTATAATAATTTTTTGTCTGCTTGCTTTCACTCAAAAGCAACCCAGGTCCAAGCCGGGAAGTAGAACATGTCCTATCTTTTAAATCAAGCAAGCTATCCAGAAAGACAGAGAGCAGTGACGTCATTTCGATATCGACAGGCCTCCAAATTGCAAACAGATCTCCTACCCCAAAAACAGGTAAAGGAAAAAAGCCTGGTGTGCATCGGGCTTTAGAGAGTTTGTAGGATGGAGTCAAGCATACAATAAATAAATAAATCTGTATATGAAAGCTTTGCTCAATCCGAGGGGTGAACCGCGACCTAATATCGTGTACACCTACTTCCACTTCCACTTTCATTTCCAGGTAAAAGACAATAGATGAAGGCGCATTATCTAATGAATTCCAAAATAATTCAACATGATTTCAAAGAGATGTACACCTAATTCCAATCGCGGTTCATCACTCCACTCGGCTAAAATTATGTTAAAGGGCGCGACGATTCTCCCTTTTTAGGTCTCTGCTCTAGAATACTTGTCATACGATCATAAAGAACCGGATAGATTGAAAATTCAATATAATTAGTCGGATTTGTAATTGAACCCTTTTAATAAACGGTTGCTATTAAATTAGAAGCGGTATTTGAAATGTAATCTCAAGCGCAGAAACGAAAATGACACGAGATATGAGGCTTGCGCCCCCCCTAAACCCTCCAACCAAGCCCTCCCCCACATCACTGATGTATCTCTTTGATAAGGGGATCTATTCTAGGGCCTGAAACACCTGTTACACTCTGAAAGGGAAAAATACAGGCCATTTGAAAGGCAAGTCATTTGCATTGTGTGCACGTAGTTATCCAATGTCAGATCGCGAACAGACTCCGTTCATAATTATTAATTAGTAGATTAACGCCCACGAGCTCATCATTGACATCAAGCATGGTTAAATAAATAAGCATCGTTCAACTTGGATTTTAATTAAATATCAATGTTCTTTATAAAATTGAAACGGAAATGATTAATTCCAAAAATTGCTCTTTTTATGATAAAAATAAAGTTTAATTAATGAAGGAAATCTCTTCAATTTATCCTTTAAGTGGAAATTTCTAAAATGGATATAAAAAGATTCATCCGGTCTGTTTTTTGATATTTCTACTAATAATAATATGCTGTAGTATACGTTCGCAGCTAATGAGTTTGAACATTGGCGGAATTACACAAAAAGTACTTTAACTTATTATAACTTTTTTCTTTTAGAATCAAGGATTATCAGTTCCTGGATTGGGGAGCAGTTATTATTATTATTTTTCAAATATTAATTTTTAAAATAATCTCTAAAATTTGCAGACCCTTGAAACTCACTTTTTCCTTCAATTTAGTAAAACATATTCAATTATTATTATGTACAAAAATAATACATATAATATAAAAATTAATAAACTAAAAATCGTGGTAATAAATTGATTTGGGAATTAGCTTAAAAATGAATTTAACAAAGTACCTAATTGGAGCAATTAAACATTTAAATGCACACTAGAAATATTATAAGATCTTATTGATAATATAATAATTAGAATTGAAGATTACCTGTTGGACGAACTCGACCCGAATCGGAAAAGTATATGAGGAGATCACCTGAAACAAAAAACAAAAATCCAAGCATTAAATAAAAATATTAAATTCTTGATTAGTTTTTTGAGAATTTTTTATTTATATATATAACTATATATAGCCAAACTTCTTGAGGATATAAATTCTCATTTAAATAGGTGTTGGTTTTATTCTTTTTTGACAAAAAAACCCACATTTTTACCATTTATTTTTCTTTATTTTATTTTATTGTTACCAGGACGGTTTCGACATTTTCAAATATGTCATCATCAGCCTAATACATTTCAATCATTACTCAATTTTTATACAATGACAATTTCTCAACAAACAACAACAACAACTTAAAAATAACAACAAAATGACATGTTTTTTTTGTCAAAAAAGAATAAAACCAACACCTATTTAAATGAGAATTTGTATCCTCAAGAAGTTTGGTTATATATAGTTATATATAAAAATATTAAATTTTTGACGGTTTTTAAGATGTTATTAGAAATTAGTTTAGATGTTAAAAGAGGGGTTTTCTCTCATGCATCGAACCCAAGTGTCAAAAATGCTACATGGGCAATTGGGGAATCCTTTGACGTTTAAAACCAGCAACTAAATTTTAGTCAAAGATATATCTTCATCTTACCGGTAAAATTTTACAATAAAGATGTAGACATTATTAACTAAAATTTAGTTCCTGGTTTTATATATCAAAATATTGCCAGATTCACATCAAATTAGAGTTTTGAAATGAATGTCATTTTCACAAAATTCTAAAAACTCACTAATTTCTAAATACTAAATCTCCCTTGTTAAATTATTTTACTTTATAACGCCCCTAGCGCCAAATCATACAGTTCAAATCACGCGAATAATTAATACATATTTTTTAATAATTCAAAAGTTTTTCATTTTCAATGGATGACAAGAGTCTAGTTTATATTAAGCTGAAAAATCATTTTTATAAAGAAATAAAGAAGATAATTAAAAAAAATGATTAATTAATGAATCAGCTACCCTAATAAAAAATATATATTTTTTAAATTAAATATAAACAAATAATAGTGGAATAAAAACAAGATTCAATCTGACAAATAAATAAATAAATAGTGAATAAAAGCTGAAATTGTTTTTTCAACGAACAATACCGAAATTCCCATTGAATAGTTGATAGCGGAGTAGATTGAATCACACATACGTTCGAGATGATGGGAAATTCGGTGATTTTATACTCGGGATGCTTGATTTGTTCGCTGTGAACACAATAAAAAGAAAGTAAAACTCTACAGGGACTGCGTTTGCTCTCGTTGACCTTATCGATTTCAGATCATGTGTCCACGATGTCAAGGTCCGGATTTCAAACGAGTTTCTTTCGAGGAAGGAAGATTTCATGTTTAATAAGTCAAATCAAATGTAGTTAGGCAAACATACTATACTGCAAAATAATTCAATTCTAATTCAGTTAAAATCTTAATATGCTAGGGGAAAATATTGTTATAGCGCAAAAAAAATGTGTGGGCCTCATTCACATAAGCTCACGGGGGAAGTGAAACTTTAGTATTAAAACCCACTAATAGCTTATGGCTAGAGACCGGATTTTTATGCAGTGAAAAGTGCTAAAATATGCCATAAAATATGCAGTTAAAAATGGTGAAATTTGCAAATAATATGCAGTATACGTTGAAATATGCAAATATATGCAGTAAAAGATGGCAAAATAATTTTTTATGCAGTATAAAATTAAAATTGAATACAAAAAGACTATATATGTGAAGGAGTGCTATGAAAAAAATAAAATAATAAAGTAAGCTATAGAGAGAAAAGTGTCAAATATCTACTTTTATTTCTTAAAAAAGTGCACAAAATACTCATTACATCAACATAATAAATATAATAATATTTCAAAGAATTCGGTGGGGGGGGGAGATAATATTATTTAACAGACACTATTGTATTGCTTTTATTTGCAAATATTTGACCGGCTATAATCTGATCCCTATATTAACTTACACACATTTCAACACACACACACACACACATACACGAACACTCAATGTCCAAAATGTCCCGAAAACCGTAAAAAAAATTAATTAACAAAGGATCTCGAAAATAATTAAAATTTGATTGTAATTGTGAATAATTTATGTTTACAAGTATTTTTACAAGATTTTATTCTAAATTATCTTAAGGTTATTATGTCTACGGTTACTTAAAATTGATTTATACGATGAAAAAGAGCGCGCTCCACATCCTCAGACGTAATATGGGCTAATTTAAAGTAACTTAAACCCCCCACTTTTACTTTGGAAGAAAAATATTGCAAATTTTTCGTCATTTCCGTGTACATTATAATATCTAGTACAACTGAATAATAAAAAAAATGAGTGGGTTATTGTTTTGTAGCTTGTTTACATCCTTTGTAAGCCAACTCCCTACTTCGTAGTCCAACACTACACTTCGTGTCGTTGAGGCCTATTGCAGTTTTCTTCGAATTTAAATTAATGTCCTCCTATTTTAATTAATCTATTTTTTCATTCTTTCTCCGAAAAGTTACTTTTAAAACCTCTGTATTTGGCGCGAAATATGCAATTTTATGCAATATTACTCAAATATACAAAAATATGCAGTATACAATTCAACCCACAGTATCCTAGATGCATGATTCGGATAGATAATTGATCTCCTGGGTCGTACGTGGCGGCAAACAAAATATGCAATTGTATAAGAATCCAGTCTCTAGATATAAGTAATAAGATTAAATAATTTTTGTAAATTTTCTTTCAGTCCCTTCTTCTGTTGGAAGGGGATCCACCAGGGGAGGATTTGGCAATCCGACGGACGAGACATATGAAACAATTGTAACGAAACCTAAGGACGTGATTAGCAAACAAGGTATTATTATAATTTATTTGCAATAGTTTACGAATCTTTTATTTTAAGTAATAAGATTAAATAATTTTTGTAAATTTTCTTTCAGTCCCTTCTTCTGTTGGAAGGGGATCCACCAGGAGAGGACTTGGCAATCCGACGGACGAGGCATATGAAACAATTGTAACGAAACCTAAGGACGTGATTAGCAAACAAGGTATTATTATAATTTATTTGCAATAGTTTAGGAATCTTTTATTTTAAATAATAAGATTAAATAATTTTTGTAAATTTTCTTTCAGTCCCTTTTTCTGTTGGAAGGGGATCCTCCAGGGGAGAATTTGGGAGGCATATGAAACAATTGTAACGAAACCTAAGGATGTAAATAGCAAACAAGATATTATTATAATTTATTTGCAATAACATTTAAGGAGTTAGGTGTTGGTTCTAGGTGAAACATTTTAATATAATAATAAAACTTGAGCAAGATGCGATGTAGGTTTCACAAAAAAGAAATAAAACAAAATTGAGTTTTGAATTCGATATATACCCTGGTACGTACTTTCCCATTCTCTATTATAATACTAGGTAGAGCTTCCCTTCAGCTGGTTCAAAACTCAATTTTTCCATTTGTCGAAAATATTAATTCTTAGAACAAATTCTCCTCTTAACCCTACTTTCCCCTCACCACATACATTTCAAAAAAATATTAAAAAATTGTTATTTGTAAAATTATTTTTCCATTGTATAATCAGTTTACTTTGACTCCTGATGATGGGCTCACCCCCGAAATATATCGAATTCAAAACTCAATTTTGTTTTATTTCTTTTTTGTGAAACCTACCTCGCATCTTGCTCAAGTTTTATTACTATTATTTGCAATAGTTTACGAATATTTTATTTTAAGTAATAAGATTAAATCATTTTTGTAAATTTTCTTTCAGTCCTTCTTCTGTTGGAAGGGGATCCTCCAGGGGAGGATTTGGCAAACCGACGGACGAGGCATATGAAACAATTGTAACAAAACCTAAGGACTTGAATAGCAAACAAGGTATTGTTATAATTTTATTTGCAATAGTTTACGAAACTTTTTTTTTTTTCATCAGGTGTATATGGCCAGTCCACCATGTTTAAGGGCATCTACTTTGTTCTGGAAACTCACACCTAATGGTGCTTATACCATTATCACGTAGATTTCTTCCCCGAGGAAGATAGAACTTCTGTTAGAAAACGGCTTGTGCGTGTACAGAAAGATACAATCGGAGGTTACATTTTTGATGGAAGTACTCTCTTTACAAGTATTCGTCTCGACCCTGATGTAAGTTTTTCCTTTTATAAAGTAATAACATTAAAAAATCGTTCTTCATTACTTGAAAATAAGATAAAACTATATATTTTTGTCTGTTTTTAATGCTTAGAATTGTTTTCAACCAAGGATGAAGATGAAACAAAAATGCGTATTAACGGGTGACTGATTCTCTCTTGGCGATCAGTTATTTTATATTTTATTTTATTTTATTCGATATACGGGAGTTATCCCAGTTACAATATACATTTTTATACAATAAATTAACAATTTAACAAAACTAAAAAACGAATTTATAGTCTTAATTATTTTTATAGAGAAAAGCTTGCGGAAGTTAACAGAATACAATGTACTTATTTCTAACCGACTTCAAAAAAGGAGAAAGTTCTCTATTCGACTGATTTTTAGTGTGTCTATGTTACCTCATATCTCCGCTAATTGTGAACCGATTTTGAAAAAAAATTTGCCTTGGGTTCAATCTAGCTTCCGATTGGTCCCGTTTCACGAATTTATAGTCTTAATTATTTTTATAGAGAAAAGCTTGCGGAAGTTAACAGAATACAATGTACTTATTTCTAACCGACTTCAAAAAGGAGAAAGTTCTCTATTCGACTAATTTTTAGTGTGTCTATGTTACCTCATATCTTCGCCAATTATGAACCGATTTTGATGATTTTTTTGCATTGGGTTCAGTCTAGTTTCCGATTGGTCCCGTTTTTTTTTCATTGGTATTGGACCTTTTTTGATAAGTTTGGTCAGGCATAACTTCTTTGTTTATGAACCGATTTTAACGATTCTTTTTTTATTGGAAAAAGGGTACCTTAGGGGTGATACCATATTAATTTGGTCAAGTTCTGAAGATATGATCAATGACGAAATAACGTAAATCTCCAATTTTTATGACCAAATAATCGAAATTATAATAAATAAAATCTTTTATAAAAAAATCTTAAAACATTCATCTAAAACCCGCAAACGTTTCGAGAGAATTTCTAAATTTATTAATTGAATTTTATTATCATTTTCTGATTCATTCCCCCGACCCTTTCTCTTACGAGATGCATGCTAGGTATTATATTAAGTCACTATTAATAACATCACTAAAAAGAGAAAAATAAAAATAATTTTTATAAAAAAAAAATAAAACCGACTTCAAAAAATTAAATGCAACAAATAAAATAATAATAACTTAAAAATAAAATAAAATACACTAAAAGGTATAAAATAATTATCTAATTTAGTTACAACTAAACGACGAAATATTAACATGAAATTACTTTTTGAAGTCGGTGCCAAACATATACATTTTATGAATCGCACTCGACGAATCTTACTTAGTACGTTTGGAGGGTACGCTCGCTTTAGGTATAGTTTGTATGACACCGACTTCAAAAAGTAATTTCATGTTAAAATTTCGTCGTTTATTTGTAACTAAATAAGATAATAATTATTTTATACCTTTTAGTGTATTTTATTTGATTTTTAAGTTATTATTATTTTATATTTGTGCCCCCTGGACTCTAACTCACGAACTCCACCCTCATACCCCCCAGAACCTCCCACCCCCAGCTCCCAGCCCCCCGAACCACCCCACTACGTCTCTGAACCCTCATCTGAACCCCCACTCCACCCTGCACCACCCCACAATCCCCCGGACCCAACCCCGCGCCCCACCCCGCGCCCCACCCCGCCCCACCTCACTAAGTCTCTGGATCCTTACCTAAGCCCCCCATTACGCCTCTGGACTCTCACCTAAACCCTCTACTCCATCATTCACCCCCTGAAGCCTATCCCGTACCCTCCACCCCCACCCCCGCCCCCAGTTTTTTTCATTTTTAGCCTTCTAGTGACCTACAGATTATGTATACAAAATTTGGTTAAGTTGGCTCTAAGGGTAAGAATTTTCATTTTTGATCCCCCCATTTTGGGTGCTTAGTTTTTGCATTTCTAGCCTTCTAGTGACCCATAAATTATGTATACAAAATTTGGTTGAGTTTGGTCAAAGAGCAAGAATTTTCATATTTTGACCCCCCCCCTCTTTTTAGGTGGTTACTTGGGGGGAATTTTTTTGAACAAAAGTAATAAGAAATCACATCCCCTACAAACTTTGTTCATAATACAATTTGCCGTAGAGTTAATAGTTTAGGAGTTATTTAATTATTTTCATTCGTGCGCCTCCCCAAACCCCCTTCTGGGGTCAAAATATTAAAACGTTATATAACTAAAAACGTAAGGTAGAAGACATCTGATGTAAATATGAAATTTCATAATCATCCCTTCAGCCGTTTTTCCGTGAATCATGAGCAGCTTTTCGGAAACGACGGAAACACACAGACAGACAGACAGACAGACATGAATTTTGTTGAGGGTGTTTTCGTTCATAACTTTGCTTGAAACGTGCAACCAAAATTTGGCGGGATTTGGATCAATGTACAGACAAAACCTTAATTATATATATATAGATAAATCAAAATAATTAAAAATTTTATTTTAGACTGTTGTCCCAGAATATTTTATCGAAATCTGGCCGGGCTATGTTACTTCAATTAGTCAACACGAAAGCAAAATTTTAATGTGCGTGGAGATCACACATAAAGTTTTAAGCACAGACACCGTTTTAGATTTATATAGGACAACACGCGGCGGGCCTGATAGAAATATTATCTTCTTAAAGCTGATAATTCGTCAAATTGTATTCACTAATTACAATCAACGCACTTACCGCGTGGATGATGTTGATTTTAACAGTAACCCTGATTCTGTCTTCAAATTGAAGACTGGAGAGGATGTTAGTTATAAGTAGAGACCGGATTTTTATGCAGTAAAAATTGCCAAAATATGCAGTTAAATAGGCTGAAATATGCAAGTAATATTCAGTATACGTTTAAATATGCAAATATATGCAGTAAAAGATGGCAAAATAATTTTTTTATGAACCAAAAAATTAAAATTTAAGACAAAATGTCTATATATTTGAAGGAGTGCTATGAAAGAAATAAAATTATAAAGTAAGCTATAGACACCAAGTGTCAAATATATACTTTAATTGAGTAAAAAATTTCACAAAATACTCATTATATTTAATATATTAAAAAATATTTAAACTCAAAGAAATAATAGGTGCTCTTGAATAAACTCAACATAATAAATATAATAATGCTTCAAAATATGTGATCGAAAAAATATGGGGGAGGGGGGTAGTTTTATTTCACAGACACGATATTGTATTGTATTGCTTTTATTTTTTTAATATTAAGAAGCATAATGTAATGAAAATATTTGTCCGGCTATAATCTGATCACTACACTAATTTACACACACTTTCGCACAGATACACGAACACGCTATGGGCTATAGTTACCGAAGGCTATTAGAAAAAAATAATAATAATAAAGAAATAATTAACAGAGGATCTCAAAAATAATTAAAAGTTGATTGTAATTGTGAATAATTTATGTTTACAAGTATTTTTCTCAATTATCTTCATGTTATTATGTCTACGGTCACTTACAATTGATTTATAGAATGAAAAGGAGCGCTCCACATCCTTAGATGTAATGGGAGCAAATTTAATTTAATATACTATATATATTTCTTCATTTTTTCATTCTTTCTCTGAAAATTCTGTATTTGGCGCGAAATAGGCAATATTTGACAAAAAACCTTCAAATATGCAATTTTATGCAATATTACTCAAATATGCAAAAATATTCAGTATAAAATTTAACCCACAGTATCCTAGATGCATGATTCGGATAAATAATTGATTCCCTGGGTCGTATGTGGCGGCAAACAAAATATGTAACTGCATTGGAATCCGGTCTCTACTCATGACAAATAAAATTTTTAAAATTAGGAAATTTAAATTATTATTTTAAAACACACTATGGAGTCGAAAGGTTTCACTCCCTCGACAGCAAGATGCCCCCTCAGAGTTTGTCTCTTATTTCCCCTCTATTGACTTATTTCCCCTATATTGTAACAAAATAAATTCAAACAGATACGCCGCTAAAGAAGTTTCACTTCAAAAATAAACTACAAAGGATTATTGCTAGACTTTATCCAATATTCATTTGAAATATGAATATGTTTATTCCTTTATTAGTAATCAGATATCACTGGCTATTTGAAATCCATGTTGACTTAAAATAAAAAATAACGATCGATCCTTTTCTAATACTTCAGGAATAACCTTATTTACATATTTGATGTATATTAAACAGATCAAATGAATATATTTTAAAGAATAAAAAAAGTACTATCTTACTCTAGGATAAAGTACTTTAATTAAGTTTATCAATAACTTTATAGAGGTGACTGTGGGTCAGTGACTAGAGTGTCGTGTCGCTGACTCGAAGTTCGCTGGTTCGAAACTGAGTATCGGTAGATCAGATATTTGCAGTTGCCTCCTCTTGGAAAGCAATGGCAACCTACCAAGAGTATAATTGCCTAGTAACCTTTCCAAACTAGCCGTTCGGAACCGGTGTTAAAAAGTAGGCACCGTATATCTGTGTAAAAACAGCTTAACTCAGCACAGGTATATGTGGAGAGGAGCCGAAACGTCAGGGAGACCTGATATGGCACTTAAAAGAAGAAGAATAACTTTATATAACCTTTTTTGTGATCCTCAAGGTACTTAATTAGAATATTAAATTTCATTGCTTAAGCCATTCTCAAAATATTTAGAAAAAACTAAAAAATTACTGAAATAAAGTACTAATGTTTGTGGGCCGATATATACCAAAAACTAACCAGCGCTTCTTTTTGTTAATGTAATTCTATTGGCCTTTGGGCGAGACCCCTGTAATTTTTGGCAAAACCGTCACGTGATAAAATTCAACCTAATTGAATAATACAATTTGTGACTTTGTTTGAGACTATGGGTTCCGTAGTCTTTACCTGAGAACCCTTTGATGTCGCGCTTGGCGCGAGACCGATTCCAATACCTTATCCATGGTTCACATTGGATAAAGTAAAAAACAAAATCATATTAATAAAATGGAACTTAGGCAGCAAATCGGGGAAATTCAAATGTTTATATGATAAACTCGACCTATTTAAAGCTCATGTAAAAATTATCCTTTAATCCATACTTGATGGCTTACATGCCATAAGCTCTGGTGAATTCCATCAACGACTTGACTCGCCTAGCTCATACGCAGCTTTCATTCTTTTGTGCTCAATCGGTTGCCTAAATACAGGCGCACCAACGTCATAAAAAATAAATACTGAATAAATACTTTTTTCAAAAGAGCTTTTTTTATTTTACGGCCAAAGGGTCAAGTCTACACCCCATCTGCGAAACCCTATATTTTAAAATATTTTTTGACTTGTCCTTCAGCCCCTTGTGACAAATATAATTATTTGATTTTACGCATTTAAATTGGATAATTAAAAATGAATAGGTATAATAAAACTCAGAGAAATCTTGTAAGGTTGCAACGCTGAAAGACGATATAAATTAGGAATTAATCAAATGTCTGAACAATAGCATAAGAAGGGTTCATTTTTTTACTTTATCCAATGCAAAGCATGGGTTTTCAGAGAAAAATTGATCTTAATGGTTGCGGGGGGGGGGGGGGCTATTTACGTCACCGACGCACATTTAAGAATTGGGAAAATGCCTCATTGTGGAAAAGAAATGCCTGGAGGTCGTGTCCACAGGTGTCAGAATGTATTTAAGATAGGGATGAATTCGGGACCTTACTTAAATGTTGATTCTTAAAATGATAACTCATTTGATTATATAATGTTTATTATGTCGTAGTCGTTCAAGATAATCCGTCTTTGTAGATCAAGCTTAAGCACAACAGATTATGGTAGCAAATACTATATTGAATCGAAATTATAGCTTTTGACTGATTAAACCTAGATATTGTTGATGATGTCTACAGCTCTCGGGTAATTTCTATAATTATATCTAGAATTTGACTAGCTAATCGTAGACTTTGTCAATTAAGCCTAAGCCATATCATACAAATATCTTATCCACAAGATAATATACCTATAAGCAAAACCATCGAAAATTTAGTTTGAAATAAATAAAATTATTTACTACTTAAATGCTATAAATGGCAATTCTCGATTAAAAATGTGTATTGAGGTTCTGAAATGCCCAATGAGCGGTTGTGCGGCTCTGGAGTAAAACAATATAATTTTTTATTTGTTTGAAAAAACTCTTTATTAGTACTTATGAATGTGGAGACTAATTACGAGGTCACTTTTCCGTCATCGTCAGTCTGGAACGACAAGTAGATTTACAATATTAAGAGCAATTTACATGCACGTGATAAATTCAAAACATATATATTTATAATTGCCTGTAAATGAATTGAGGTACGTGGTTTCATTTTTCTTTTTATATTTACTGTTTTGATTTTATCATGTTCCTGTAAATTGCTCTTAATATTGTAAATCCGCTTGTCGTTGCAGACTGGCGATGGCGGATAAATGACTTTGAAACTAGTCTCCACTTTCATAAGTATTAATAGAATTTTTCTAAAGAAAACAAAATTTATATTATTTTGCTCTAGGGACACACAACCGCTCATTGGGCTCAATACACATCTTTAATCAAAAGTATTTACAATAAAAATATGGATTTTGTCTTTAAATTAATTTCTTCTTAATTTCATTAAATATTTATTGTGACTCCTCTTAACTGGAGATGATCAAATTTGGAAAAAATTGTATTCTATCAAAATTCAAAAAACACTCTTCTTTTTAGTTATAACTAGTTGCGAAGCCCGCCTTCAGTCGGTATCTTACTAACTAGGGGATTTCGCCCTCTGGGGCCCGCCTTTGGTGAGCTTTTGCTAAACAGGGTGCTTCGCCCCCTGGGTCCGTCCACCTGCCTTGAACCCCACTCCATTCCACCAACTCTATAAATGACCTCTAGACTATATCCTCTTCCCCCTCGGAACTCTTATCAACCTGCGACCCCACCAGTCCGTGAGGAGGTTTAATTATTTTTCTATTGATATAATATGTACTTTCCAATGTGTGGAGGTTCACAAATTTTAATCCACCATCCGAGTTCATGGGATTCGGATCAGAGTTAGGGAAAAAGGAGAGAATCCAGAGGACATCTATAAGGTTGGTGGGGTGAAAGAAAATCGGAGATGGGTCTGGGGGGATAGGGTCAGTGGTTGTTGGGGATTAGGCGAGCAAGAGACCCGCCTCGCCATGGATCCGTTAATGTTCGGACTCGGAAACCACTGACACCAAAAGTGTCTTATTAGAACTATATAGATAGAAAGATGGCCTTAATAAGTAAATATTTGATTCATATGGCAGCGAAATTGTACAATTAGTATGTGCAATGGCAAGTCTACAAGCATGTTTGGCACCTGGGGTCGGACCTCTTCTGGAATGAAATTATGCATAGACAATAACATATTTGATATGATCTTTAAATTAATTTCTTCTTATGTTCATTCAATAAGTAATGTCCTTGTTAACGCTTTTACCAGGTTTTCTTAACAACTTATGGCAAATGCCGGGATGGCTAATGCGTCGCTTGCTCTTGGTATCCGGTTTTTGCGCGAAATTTTTAAATTACTTTTTGTCTTTTGATGGAAATCTAATGTCATGTTATTTGTTAATGCGCATACATTTCTATCTTTTTTCTTTTTCTTTTTTTGGTACTTGTTTATTATTTGTTAAATTGTTTGTATTGATGTTTGTTAATGTATTGTTGTTTGGAGGACCTAGCCACCGAGAACTTGTGCCTCTAAGCCGGTCGAGGAATAAAGATTTATTTATTAATTTGTTTTTTTAATGTATCTCCTCTAAGACCTGCTGAAATTTTTTCATAATTTGAACAAAAAAACATTTACTCATTTTAAGCAGAGGAGACAATATTTTTCATTTTAAATTAAAAATGTAGTTAACCTTTAGTTGGTGAATGCCATTTTAATTGTATACTTAAATTTTATTGTAAAAAATAGAGAAATTAGAGAATTTCTAAATGAAATGATCAAAATGGAATTAAATTGAACAAATTGATTCGTATCCTTAATTAGATTTTAAGCGTTTCATTAATGTTTTCCCTAATTTATTTCTAATAGAATTCATTAAGCCTCTTCTTTTCCGTGATTTTTTTCTTTCTCTGTTTTTCCAACCTTTTAGATTATACATGGATTCGTTCCAATCACAAACAATAGTTAATGAAAATCTAAATTTTCATTTTATGTTCTTTTTTCCCAATTTTGTGTAGTAGACGATTTCAAATAATTTAAAATACTCTCAAGTCTAAAATGAAATATCGAAAAAGCCAAGGTCGGGTTTTTTAAAAGCTTATACTTTCTGAACAGATCAACTCCTGGCTACATCGTTAGGGATGAATTCAAACCGGTCAGACTTGCGGTGGTTGCTTTCGAGCGATCACTTAATTGGATGTGTAGGGTTCTCTCTATGCCATCCAGCAGACTCCCCCGAATTTGCATACAACCGATTGGTTTGTCTTCATAACACCGAGTCTAATAAGGTTAAATATAACTGGGAGTCCCAGGTGGACAGTTTTTTATAAGGATTGATGGATTGAGACTATGGGATCCCCAAAATGTGGATGCATTTAGGGCAGCTAAGGACATTCTGGTGGGTGGATTGTTGAATGTTTACTGCCTGGAGGACCAATCGGCTATAAATGGTTCGACTTATGCACCCTTATATGGGAGTCTGGACCCTAATAATAATTTTCTCCTCAACAGGCGTTTGCCCATCTCCAAAACGCGACTTATCCACCAACTAAGAACCACAAATGCTCGAGTTGTCCATTTTTATGTCAACTCCAACAGTTATAAATTGGACCCAAATGTGAGCTGCACGCTATGCAATATGCAGGCAAAGGAAGATTTAGAACATATTCTGGTAGATTGTCCGATATTTACTGGTTCGCGCAGTCACTATTTGTATAAATATTTTCTTGCCTCTGAGGTGGTAGATGAAGATAACTTCGTGGAAATTATAATGAACATTTGTAATGAGGAGCAAGCAAAAGACTTGTTTCACTTTGTGGTTGAGGCTCTCCGCATCAGGGCATTCATAGTTAATGAATAGATAAAATAAATTTCAAATAAGATTTTTTATTTTTTTTTATTTTTTTGTTTTTCGTTTTATTTAGTATATTTTTTTTATTATTTTTTTTTATAATGTTTTGTTGTTGTATTTTTGTTTTTTATTCTATTTTTTCAAAATTGTATTAGCCAAACTGGCTTTAAACAATAAATTATTATCTTATCTTATCTAAAATGAGAGAACATTCAGACAAGTGTTATTTTATTGTTTGTACAGGACAAAAAATTTTTTTTTTTTTTTTTTTTTATTTAATGTCACCGGGAACAAAGCCCATTTAGACAGCACATAAGTAAAGTGTTAGTAGGGTTAGTGGGGGAGCCGAGTTTTCAGCCGGTAGAAATTTTTATTCGTCAGCCAGGATCGAACCCCGGCCTCCCATTCCAACATCGTCATAATCGATCGATGTCGAAACGAGGCCGGTGCGTTAGCCAACTGAGCCAACCCGGCTCCCTGACAAAAAAATTATTTTAAACTAAATTAAAAATATTTTAAATTTCAAAATATAGCTTATAAGAAAATATCATAATACACCAAAAATTTAAAATTATACTGGTAATTATCGAATATTTAGCTCAAAACTAATTTCGTTGCACTTTGCTTCATTCATAGAGTCAAGATTACCACCAAAGATTTTAATTAAATTTACTCTATCAATATATTTATACATATTTTTATACTTGAATATAGGCACTAATAAGCCTAAGACTCCTAAACGACCATTAAAAAATAAATATAGTTGAGTGTCTGCTTGTCTAAATTCAGAGACAATCCATAAAAAAGACGTAGAAAGTTTGTTCTGGTGCCAATTTTTTTATATTTCCAAATCAAATATCCGATATTAGATTTGCTTCAGAAGTTTATGCAGAAAAAACCAGAAAAACTTAGAATTATCTATCTAAGGCAGGGGTTCCCAAGATTTTCCGAGTCGCGGCGCCTTTTTTCAATTAAAATCTCTCCATGGCGCCCTCTTATTATTAGGAGGGGGCCTCCTCTCCCAATAGATTAGAATTATTTACAAAATTTGGTCTATAATTGGTAGTGGTTTACATCTCTCTCTTTATTTACATTAGTAGCATGTTTTTTGAAATCTTATACATACGTCAAAATTGATAAAAACAATAAAAACTAAAAACATTTACAAAAATAAAAAAAAATGCTACTCTCGGCAAAAAAACTTCAATTAATTTGAATATAGCTCGAAAATGCGCGAGATTTCCCTAGAGGATATTGACTACGTGACGAAGACCTAACCTGCCCCCCTGTGACCAAGCGTAGTATTTTGAAGACCTCCCCCCTTGAATGGGTCACGCAATTTGGGTACGTTCCCTATTCATGTGCCAAGTTTCAATTTTCAAGCTCAAACCGTTTCTTTATAAACATTTCCATATAATATGGGGACAAAAAACTTAGTTTAAAAAAAAAAAAAATTTAAGAAAAAAATTAAAACCGACTTCAAAAAATTAAATGCAACAAATAAAATACACTAAAAGGAATAAAATAATTATTATCTTATTTAGTTACAACTAAACTACGAAATATTAACATGAAATTACTTTTTGAAGTCGGTGCCAAACAAACTATGCCTATAAGCGAGCGTGCTAACCAAACGTACTAAGATCCGTCGAGTGCGATTCATAAAAGGTATCTGTTTGGCACCGACTTCAAAAAGTAATTTCATGCTAATATTTCGTAGTTTAGTTGTAACTAAATAAGATAATAATTATTTTATACCTTTTAGTGGATTTTATTTGTTGCATTTAGTTTTTTGAAGTCGGTTTTTATTTTTTCTTAAAAATTATTTTTATATTTCTCTTTTTAGTGATGTTATTAATAGTGATCATATCATCAGAACTTGATCAAATTAATATGGCACCATCTCTAAGATACCCCCTTTACAATAAAAAAAGAATCATCGAAATCGGTTCATAAACAAAGAAGTTAGTCCTGAACAAACCAACCAAAAAAGATCTAATACCTATAAAAAAAATGGGACCAATTGGTAGGTAGACTGGAACCAATGCAAATTTTTTTTTCAAAATCGGTTCACAATTGGCGGAGATATGAGGTAACATAGGCACAAAAAAAAAAAAAAAATTCAGTCGAATAGAGAACCTCCTCCTTTTTTGAAGTCGGTTAAAAAGGTTTTCACTTTTGCTACCAATTTCTAATCGAATTCATCAAACGTTTTCCTATTTTCTCCATTTTGGTTCATCATTAGGTTCGTTCCAATCACATGAATAGTTAATGAAAATGAACATTTTCATTGTATGGTCTAATGTATCTATATTTTGCAGATAATAATTTGAGAGTGTTTACAGTTCCTTCAGGGGAATATTAAAACAGACGATCTCGAATAGTTTAAAATAGTCTCCATCCCCAATATGACAGACAATATGACATTCAGACAAATTATGTATTACTTCATTGTTTGTACAGGACCAAAACTGCAGGAATCTCTCCGTTCGTATATTATTGCCTTAATTTGCATGAGTTGCGCTGAAGAGAGGAGAAAGGGTGGAATCCGAGGTTTTAATATCTCGCCTGTGCAGCAAATTCAACCGCATAATACAAAGAATGCCATCGAACAAATATTCTATGAAAGGATCGCTTCAATCTCTCAAAGGGTGAATAAAAAAAACAAACACGGAAAGGGAACAGAACAGACAAAAAAGAGAATGGATTTTATGTCGAGCAACGAAATTCAATTCATCTTCAATAATTAAATTAGAAACTTTGGCTTGAAGTTCTGAAATATTTTCACAGTTCAAATAGTAAATGACCCACTTTTGGCGAAAGATTCCTATTCTAAACCAGAGGTGTCCAAACTTTTGGCTTACACGGGTCACATTTGAAGAAAAAAAAACATTGTCTCGGACCGCGGATAAAATATTATAATTCTATTGATTTAATTGAAAAGTTTTTGTTTTGCCGAGAGTAGCAGAGTTGTTGATTCACAAAGAGAAACAAAGCGGTTGTCCTCTGCTTGATCCAAATAAACATACACACATATATATGGTGATATATCTGTATATATATATTATTTATTTGTTTGAGACTATAGGTTCGAAGACTTGGTCTTCATCATCAGTCTTTTTTTTTTTTAATTATAAATGTTTTTCATGGAGTCAATATCGTATGAATATCCAATTGGTTTGCCAAGAGTATCAAAATTTCAGGAGGATCTTTAAATTTTTCAAATTATTATACGTTATTTCAAATATTTCTATAAAAAAACATTTTTTGTTTTGAAAAGTATATTGGTTCTCGAAATGAAATAAAATTGTTGAATAGTTTGCAAAGGGTAATTAAAAAAAAAAATGATTTTTCTGAAAAGGGTGCTTATAGAAGGTTTGAAGTCCCTGCCTGGCATAGCTTTCAGTTCAAGCATGCCCAAGACAAATCCAGAGTTTAGTCAAATAAAATTTGTTCTCGCTGAGGAACTATTAAAATAGTAATAATATAGGGTGTTTTTTTTAGAGGTATAGAACTTCGAATTGAAATAAAACACAAGAAAATCGTTTTAATGTCCATCAATTTGGCTTTATTGGAAGGATAATTTTATGCCATTAATGTTTAAATATGATTTCGGGCATGTGGCCGCCGCGGCTGGCTCGAATAAATCCAATTCTACAGGTCCAATTTTCAACCACTTTTTCGAGCATATGGGGCCGTATGTTGGCAATAACGCCACGAATGTTGGCTTCCAAGTCCCCTAACGTTTCTGGTTTGTTGGCGTAGACGAGCGACTTCACATATCCCCAAAGAAAATAATCCAATGGTGTCAAAACACACGATCTTGGTGGCCAATTGACAGGTCCATTCCGCGAAATTATGCGCTCATCGAATGTGACGTGCGCTGTGTGGCATGTAGCGCCGTCTTGTTGGAACCACAACTCATCCACATTCATGCCATCCAATTCGGGAACAAAATAGTCGGTTATCATGGCTCTATACCGGTCTCCATTAACGGTAACTGACTCTCCAGCATTATTTCGGAAGAAGTATGGCCCAATGACTCCACCAGCCCATAGAGCACACCAAACAGTCAGTTTTTGTGGATGTAATGGCGTCTCAAGGGTCTCATGTGGATTCTCTTCACTCCAAATGCGGCAATTTTGCTTGTTGACGTAGCCAACATTCGTGGCGTTATTGCCAACATACGGCCCCATATGCTCGAAAAAGTGGTTGAAAATTGGACCTGTAGAATTGGATTTATTCGAGCCAGCCGCGGCGGCCACATGCCCGAAATCATATTTAAACATTAATAGCATAAAATTATCCTTCCAATAAAGCCAAATTGATGGACATTAAAACGATTTTCTTGTGTTTTATTTCAATTTGAAGTTCTATACCTCTAAAAAAAAACACCCGATACAAAAAAGGAATAAATAAAGATGATTCGGGAATTTTTGGAATAATCCATTTCTAAAAACGCTCAATGTATAAGATCGGAAATAACTAAGAGTGCTCTAGACAAGTCATATCTTGCTTATAGCAATAGAATTAGGATAAATTTATGATTTTAAAATAGGACAGGCTGATTCTTTGTGGAAGATGGTCGATTTCAATCTCAGGTACTGTGGAGTTTAAGTCACAAGAATTAATTTTTGACTCCTACCCTCACACACACAAACCAGTATCCGTTTGCGGCGAAGGTCCCAAAATATATTTTTTAAAAATCTAATGGTCAATTTGAAAAATAACGAAAATTATGCCGTATTCGATGAAATTTGCAAAAATAGCGAAGATTAAAATAAAATTTCAAAAAATGAAGATTACTTTTTTGGACAGCATCCCCTGATATAAAAGTCACCAACCGACACTGATATACATATTACATATATTTACCAAATATAAAGCATAAATATATAGATATATTTTACTTGTTTGAGACTAATAGTTTTGAAGGTTTGACCTTCATCATATCACTCTTTTAATCAAAAATAGTATTTTATTTGTTATTTCTCAGGGTTCCAATAATATCAATATAAGTCCTAGACCCTTTAATAGAATTGTACGAAATTTCTAATATACACCCTATATAACCTCATGAAAATGAATCACTATATGAAATTGATAGTGTCCAACAAGAGGGGAGGAGTTCAAAAATATTTTCAAACAAAAGTCGAAGAAAGCTGATATTAAAATAATCTGATAATTAAAAGGGAATATTATTAATTGGTAATTGCTCAAAATTAAGAGGGGGGGGGGGTTCGTAAATTATAAATTATTTTATTAAATATTAAATATAAGAGAAGAGCCATGTGTATGGTAAAGTCATGTTGATGGATACATCCGCTTATTTTTTTCATTAATAAAAACATTTGATTGTTTCAATCACTTTCTGAGTCCATTGTGTTTCACTATATAGAAATATAAAGTCCTCCTTGTCAGTTTGACGCAATTGCTCGATTCTCTCTCAAGATAATTTTTTAAAACTTTCCAATAGTAATTAACATATCCTTGATTATCTAGGATAATATTTTAATCAAGGCCTCCCTCTTTCCAAACTCTCTACAAAATTTACCTCAGCAATCCCCAAGGGTGGTCTTCCTCTGAGCTCTTCTCTTCATAAAATTTTTCCTCAAAGTTCTGTTTTCCCTAATCCTATCGAGAACTTCCTCTTTGCTTAAAATTCATTAAAAACTTTTCACAATACATATATTTATTAAGATTATAAATGTAGTTTAATATGAATTAGTATAATTTAATTAAATGTAATTATTAGCGGAGAATGTTAATTATTCGGTAGGCAAGAGAAGTTTTTGAATTCACTTTTTCTTGCTTATTGTATTTTAAAATGCCTGAAACGGTGAGAAAATTTTTTTAAGTAGTTTTCGAACGAAGTTCCTTCACGGGGTTTGTGGTAGGAACTAACTGGCAAAAATCGTCACGTAACGGAAATGCCCCTTCCAGGCGACCTGAGAAGATGCTTCTAGTGCTGTAATGGTTACAGATAGATTGTTAAAATTATACTTTATATATACTAAATCAGCCTAGTGAGTAATGGAAGATTTATTAAGCATTTTTAGCCTCCCTTATAGATAAAGCATCATCTTCATTATTGTTTCTATGACCTAAAATAATAAATAAATAGAATTAGAGAACAATATTTAAAGAAATAAATTTCAAATGTGTCTTTGAATTTCATCCAAATGATCAGCATATTATAAGCTGCTTGGATCCCTTCTTAATATAGGGTTAGGTGGAAAGGGTGAATTTGGCAATTTTTCTTTGAAGGAGCTTTTAAAAATACTTTTTTAATTGAAGTAATTACAGCATGAATATTTGGGAAGTTAACTCGAATATGTTCTGCCATTCTATAAATAGCGTGTACAAGACACATTACATGTGTCTTTTTTAGTGAAAAATGATTTTAAAAGTTCCCCCGCTTTCAACATATATGGGGCACTGTCTATCAGTAATACCAAATATTTTTCATCATTATTTTCTCCAGGCCACATGATACCTGTACAAGTATAAAGCAAATTTTACTGCCTCCCTGATGTAGTGGTCAGCATGTCTGGCTGGCAACCCGAAGGTCTCAGGTTCGATTCCCGGCTATACCCAGACATTTTTTCTGTAAGTTTAGGGTCTGGAAAAAAAATTAAGTGGGAGATAAATTTAACCTAATTTATCGCACGAGAATTTACTACTGCTCGAAGCACTTAAAAACTTAGTAAATTGGATTGTATCTAACTTTCTGAGATTTGGCTTGTGATCCCGGCTTCTTTCCATCTACTCTGTTCTTTCACGATGGAGGGGCCATCCCATACAGGCCTTTAGGGGGTTGCACCTTCTGGTGTATCTCCTTCTCACATCAATATAATTAAAAAAAAATTCCCATTAAGAAAAGGGCAATTCATAATGGTTTTTCTGCTCGATAAATAATTTTTTGGAATATTTTCTTAATAATTCAAAAAACTTTTAAATTTAGAAAATGTATATTTCGGAAAAAATGAAAATTGCCAATTTTAGTTAAAATATGTACTAAAAAAGGCATTTATAGATAGAATAGGCACTAACACCCAGAATAGGGCAAATTAGGCATTATAGGCACTAACAAATGCCTCTTATTTTATTCAGAATTTCATGAAATGCAGAGATATCATATTTGCCTAAATTTTAAGCAATAAATAAAAAAAGGCAAATAGGACGAAATCCGAGGCCTACTCATTATTATAGACCACAAGATTCGAAGGGTCTAATGATAAATAAAAATATAGAGCATAAAAATTAATATGTGTGTATATGTATTGAGTTTAAGTTTTTTCGAGGGGTAAACCGCGACCTAATATACTGTACACCTACTTCCACTTGTACTTCCAAATATTTCCAAGTACTTCCAAATATTTCCAAGTAATCCAAATATTTCCAAGTAATTCAAAATATTTCCAAGTACTTCCAAATGTTTCCAAGTACTTCCAAATATTTCCATGTATTCCAAATATTTCCAAGTAATTCCAAATATTTTCAAGTAATTCCAAATATTTCCAAGTACTTTCAAATATTTCCAAGTACTTCCAAAATACTTCCAAAGAGGTGTATACCTACTTCCAATCGCGGATCACCCCTCGTTTTTTTTAATATATATAGACGTGTTATATGAAATCAAAAACGAAAAATCTTATATGAAATCCTTCCAAATGGTTATTTTTTAATTTATATCTACACAATTATTAAATGATTATATTGAAATGAAACTAATTTTTTCATATTCGATGTTTTCACCCTCCATCTCAATTCCTCTCTCTCTCTCCTGTGCTTAATTTAAAATGTATGTTATATTACATTTTTTTTTACAATATATATTTATTTACATTTGCATTCATGGTTTAATTATGTTTTATATGAACATTAATTGAATGCAATGGAAATAAATGAAAACATTTTGTAAAAAAAAGTTACATCAGTCGACTCGCGGCAAACTAATGGGAAAAAATTTATATTTTCTATTATTAATAAATAATTAAATAATAAATTAGTTATAAACAAACCAGGGAGGAATAAAGATAAGTGCTCGCTAGTTTTTACACAGCAAAAAATGAGGTGTTTAATGACAAGGAATGAATTACATTTCAGAATTTGTTTTTGATTATTTTCTATAATATATCTTATTATTATTATTACTATCATTATTTTTATTTTACCATACAGGGTATGGTCAAGTATTGTAATCGTGCATGAAAAAGTGTTTTTTTTTGCTTCTTTTTTTTTTTGGAAATATCTCAAAAACGGCTGAAACTATTTTGATTGAAAAAATTAGGCGAAACCATGGCATTTTGGTCCACAAAAAAGCTCTTATAAGTAAACAATTAAAAAATTATATTTTCCGAGATACTAACAGTTTGGTCAAAAAGTCTGTTAGTTATTTGTCTGTTAGTGTGTGCGTTACCAAATTTTGTTGACGAGCTAGCTCAAAAACTAGTGTGAATATCAAAACCAAATTTCACGCGTAGTTTTGGTCCATTGAGAATAAGACCTGATTAGATTTTGGTGCATATCGTTCAAAATTAAGGGAAGGGGGTGAGTTAAAATTTAAAATTATAATATTTTCAAACTAAAAAAACAAGAAAAATGAAATATACTATAACATGAACCGATAATAACGAAAATATTTTTTTTTCTGGCGCCAAAATTAGGGGGGTGGGGTAAAAAATAGAATTCTAGGCGATTTGAGCAAACTCAATCAAATTTTGTATACATAATCAGTGGGCTACCAGAAGACGAACAATGCAAAAACTAATCCCCCAAAATAGGGAAGGGGTGGGGGGTGTCAAAAAATGAAAATCTAGGCCCTTGTACCAAACTCACCTAGAAGTGTATGGTAAAGTCAAGTGGATGGCCACATCAGAACGTGTCAATTAATTTTTTAAGGGCCTCCACATCTTCCCTTATAGCCCTCTGATCTTCCCACACATAATCAGAATGATTGACTCAGGGTGTGGCCAAAGCAGAACGGTGTATAAATGTAATATATATCAAGTAATAATCTTCCTTAAAAATAATTAATATCTTGTAAAAAATAATTAACGATATCAGAATTTTAGTAGTTCATTTAGCCATGTGTTTACACAATTTTTTGCCGTTTTTGCGAGATTTTAAAAAACTAGAAGATAAATAATTCCAAAAAATTAATAATAATCATTGTTATAGAAAACTTAGTTCATAGACGAAACATCCAAATTTTTTATTTTTTTAATCTAGTCGGATTATTGGTATTTTTTAAAGAACGCTATTCTAGTTGATTTTTATAGTATTTTTAAAATTTCTCAAAAATGACTCAATTTTTACTTTATCCAATGTGAAGCATGGGAGAAAGTATTGCAATCGGTCGCGCGGTAAGCGCGACTTCAACGGGTCCTCAGGTAAAGACTACGGAACCCATGAACTCAATTAAGGTAACAAATTGAAGTATTCAATGAGATTAAATTTTAGCACGTGTCGGTTTTGCCAAAAGTTACCTGGAATCTCGTCGAGAGGCCAAAAAGTGCCATTTTTTTTGGAAGTGCGTGGGGATGGATGGATGGATGTATGGATGTATGTTATCGTTTTTTTCGTCAACGATTTTTTCCACACCTTTGCACCGATTGAAATGAAATTGAAAACCTACCATCATTTTAACAAAATGAAGCGCTGATTAGTTTTTGGTACATATCGGCCCACAAACATTAGTATTATACAACATTATTTATTTCAGAACTTTTTTAGTTTTTTCTAAATATCTTTAAAATGACTTAACCAATTTTGATGAAATTTAATATCCTAATTAAGTACCTTGGGGCCGACAAAAAAGGTTAAATAAAGTTTTTAGTAAAATTATATTTTAAAGTACTTTACTCTAAAGTAAGATTTTTGAATTCTTTAAAATTTATTCATTTGATCTGTTTATGGTAATATAGGACTCATTTAACCTAACTAAGTAAGAGTGGATAGGCTTCTCTCTGTGAAATGCTAAAAATTTGGGAGGAAAGTTTATAAGTAACCATAGCAACTGCGTTCTTTTCTTATCCGTTACATTACATAGAGGAATCGACTTATAACCAAAAATAGCGATTGATTCTCATCTAGTACTTGAGGAATAACCATTCTATATTGGATTTTTGACATTTCGGTTATTATTAGTAACCATTGCTGTAAACATGGAGGAATCGACTTAAAATCAAAAATAGCAATCGATTTTCATATAATACTCGAGGAATAACAATTTTACATTAGATTTTTGACGCTTTGATTATTATTGGTAACCATTGCTGAAGACATGGAGGAATCGGCTTAAAATCAAAAATAACGATCGATTCTTATCTAATACTAGAGGAATAACCTTATTGCATTCCATTTTTGATGTTTTGACTATTAATGGCAACCTCTACTGAAAACGTGGAAGAATCGACTTAAAATCAAAAAGACTAAATTCTTTTTGGTAAACAACTCAAGTTTAGTCTTTTTGATTTTAAGTCGATTCTTCCACGTTTTCAGTAGAGGTTGCCATTAATAGTCAAAACATCAAAAATGGAATGTAATAAGGTTATTCCTCTAGTATTAGATAAGAATCGATCGTTATTTTTGATTTTAAGCCGATTCCTCCATGTCTTCAGCAATGGTTACCAATAATAATCAAAGCGTCAAAAATCTAATGTAAAATTGTTATTCCTCGAGTATTATATGAAAATCGATTGCTATTTTTGATTTTAAGTCGATTCCTCCATGTCTACAGCAATGGTTACTAATAATAACCGAAACGTCAAATATCCAATGTAGAATGGTTATTCCTCGACTATTAAATGAGAATCGATCATTATTTTTGAATTAAAGTCAACATGAACTGCAAATTGCAAGTGATATCTGATTAATAATAAAGGAATAAACATATTATTTTTTTATTGTTAAAGGATAAATAATTAATATATCCAGTACACACCAAGCCAGCAAAACATATTAATATTTCAAATGAATTTGGATAAAGTTTAGCAACGATCCGTCGCAGTTTATTTTTATCTAATTTCTTTAGAAATAAAAACTGGACGGATTTCTAGCTAAGTTTTAAATTTCGATGCTCTGTGAATTACTAAGAGATTTGACAGCAAACATACACACATACGCTGATCATTGAATTTTCATGTGAGTTTTGAATCAAACTGGTTTCATTTTTCTAAACTCAGTTTATTTATCTTAAGGAGGTTCTTTAGGTACGTAGGAAGTCAAACGGGTGTCGCTGCAGACTTTCTATTGACTAAAGTGGTATTGCCATGAAGTCGTCAAAGTAAATACATCAAAAAATATATATGTATTTATAAAAATATAAATACAACTATTTAAAAATAATAAATAATGGACTTAAGCCACTTTCAAAATAAACGACTCATATATATATTATGTATAATTTCAAACAGTGCGCGTTGCAAGGCTCCAAACAAAAACGCAATTTTGCGGAGATAAACTGTGAATTATAACACTTACAGGTAATCAAATGATTTTTATAAGCTCTTAAAATAATTCCTACATATTTTTTTAATGCTTGTAACAATTTGTTTGAGATGGAGTCAATAATTATTGTACATTTAAAGTAAAAAGGCTAGAAAAATCCAATTTCCCATAAGACTCCATGTTAAATCGCAAAAACTTATTAATATCTCTTCAGTAAGTTGTACTCAAAAATTATAGAAGTGACTTTTGTCATATTCATAAGCTTATGTTGATTTTTCCATAATTGTCTGATCGATAATAGTAAATTTGATAAAAATTGAAGAACCTCCTTAAGGGTATTAAATACTATTACATAGAGTTGTCCGAGTGAAATTAACGTTTATATTTTTAGAGATTAGAAACTTTGAAAATGGTACCTTCCGAATGTGAATGCAATACTTTATTTATATGTAAGCGAAAATAAACATTTTTTTTTATAATTTTACCATAGGAGCTCGCTCCAATACAAAAGAAATTCTACCAAATGATAAATATTTTATTTAAATCAACTTCTTCCTTTGAACGGGTGTGTTTTTTGTCTTTTTATAATATATATTAGGTACTTAATTATTTACAAATGTATTTAAAAAAATACTTATCATTAGAATAAATTGAAATAGAATAACACCTGCAGGTGCTGTAGGACACAAACAGTTCAACGCTCTTTGTACACAGCAACCAATTTATTTGTGCTATTCTCGTTTCATCTAGCTTATTTAATACAAAATTAAATACTAGAAATATAAAGCGTTTGGTAGTTTTAATTAATTTATCATTTTTCTGACCATAATTCGCTGAAAGTGATTCACATGCAAATGAAGTTGAATTTGTAAATATTTTTTTTTACCACCAGTAAAAGTGAAAATGTGTTAAAGCATAACAATGGATGTTTTAAATAAAAACAATATGATAATCTTTTAAAATAGATTATCTCTAATTCTAGGGTTGTTTTTGTAATAACACAAAATTATCTCTCACGCGCTCTGCGACCACGTTTTGATAACATAATCTCATTTTCATTAGGTCTCAATGCAAATTTATTAAAATCAACAATTCTATATATTCAGTATTTCATTAAAATAAAAATGAAAATATAAATAGATGGAACAAATGAATACTTTTTTCCCAGTACATTTTCCACAAGTTTTAACTATTTAGCAATTTTTTTTGTCATCGAACAGCTAGAAACTCGAAGTTTGACACAGAGATATAAATTTATAACTGTAACAAATTTCACCATATTAGACTGCTACTGTAAAGATACATAAAAATGGGATTTTTCCTGATTTTTGTAATTTTTGAACCAAATGTTCTAAAACTCCTTAAAATCAATTTTTAATGGTCAAAAAAACTTACCATTGCTAGCTGATTTCTCCTACATGTACTGACTTTTATAGCTCTGCACATGCACATACACCAACACAAATACACACACATACACCCACACTGTTGTATTTTTGTTTTAATTTTAGCCCTAAAGACCACAAAAATATTTTATCTTTCGAAGATCTTTTTCTTAATCGTAAGGGCACTGAATACTACCCTTTGGAGTGGTCCGAGTCAAATTAATTTCCAAAAATGAATATTTCGAAAATGAATGTGTAGGTCAGTGTTTCTCAACCTTTTTTGGTTGACGACACACTAAAAATATCTGGAATCATTTGCGGCACACCTAAATATAAAAAAAAGTAAAAGTTGTATGAAACAAAAAAAAAATAATAATAAAAAAATAAAGTAATTACAAATACTATTTCAAAGTTACAAAACCCATGCAATTTTAATTATTTATCAAAAACGCTCGCTGCACATATGACAATCTCTCGCAGCACATTAGGTTGAGAAACATTCGCATAGAGAGCCCAAAATCTAAACAGTTCTCCGTATTGAAAATATAAAAATTTTGCTACAGAACAAACTTTCTAAGACGATTTTATTGAATGATAAAAATAATGAAAAAGTAAAACTTTTTCACGACTCAGTAAGTTCGTTAGAACAAGTATTTTTTCACATTATTGTCTAAATTTTATTGAAGTTCAATTAAATAGTTGCTCTCTTTCTATAACGAGTATAATTTTGATCCAAAAGCAAAAGGGCATTCCTAGAATAATAGAAATTAAAAATTGAATCTTTAATAGTCTGAACGGGTCTTGACTTGCATTTCTTTCGCTATAAAGGATGAAGTTAGATAATTGTATCCACACCCTTTTTACTAATTTTCTTCTATGAAAGAATCGCCCACTGCACATTTATTAATTAAGAAAAAAAGTGAAAAATTATCCAAGGCTTGGGGCGCTAGATATGCCGTAGTAATTAATAATAAACTTAAATATAAATTGTTTATTTATGCCTATATTATATCATCGCATTAAAATCACAATAAAAATTTTTCTTTTTGCATTTTTGAACCGGAACTTTTAAAGCTAGAGCAGTGTTTCTCAATCTTTTCTGTTTAATGGCCCACTAAAGATATCTGGAATCATGCAGCATACCTGAATATAAAAAATTGTAAAAGTTGTATGATACAAAAAAAAAAAACAAAAAAAACTGAAGTAATTACAAAATACTATTTCAAAGTTACAAAACCCATGCAATTATAATTCACAAAGAGAAACAAAGAGGTTGTCCTCTGCTTGATGCAAATAAACATATACACATATATCTCAAGATGATATATCTGTATATATATTATATATTTGTTTGAGACTATAGTTTCGAAGACTTGGTCTTCATCATCAGTCTTTCTTCAATTATAAATGTTTTTCATGGAGTCAATATCATATGGATATTGAAAACTTGGTGTTCTTTCGTCACTGCTGGAGGGCTAGGAACTAATAAAGACACTCTATCTGGGCTCACATTCAAATATAACAATATGTTTCCCTTTCTCCTTTCTCCTTAGAAAGGAGGAATTTTTTCCTTTTTTTCCCTTTTATCTTTTGTTAGCAAACATCTTAAGTAGATTACTATTGGATAATTCAATTTGATTGTTTAAACAGAGTTCTGAATTTCTATTGAATGACTTCAAAATTTCTAAAGATTCGATTGCGCTAATCAATTTCGGGTTCTTTTCTCCTTTTATTAATCTAATACCTTCTGGGAAGGAGTGATTGTTTGAATTTAAATGTTCTGCAAATGTTCTGCAAAAGAATATATATACAGATATATCATCTTGAGATATATGTGTATATGTTTATTTGCATCAAGCAGAGGACAACCTCTTTGTTTCTCTTTGTGAATCAACAACTCTGCTACTCTCGGCAAAACAAAAACTTTTCAATGCAATTATAATTATTTGTCAAAAACCCTCGAAGCACATTTGACAATCTCTCGCGGCAAACAGGTTGAGAAACACTGGTGTAGGCGAGGGGTGAACCGCGACCTAGTATGCTGTACACTTACTTCCACTTGTACTTCAAAATATTTCCAAGTACTTCCAAATATTTCCAAGTAATTCCAAATATTTCCAAGTAATTCCAAATATTTCCAAGTAATTCCAAATATTTCCAAGTAATTCCAAATATTTCCAAGTAATTCCAAATATTTCCAAGTACTTCCAAATATTTCCAAGCACTTCCAAATATTTCAAAGTACTTTCAAATATTCCCAAGTACTTCCAAAATACTTCCAAAGAGGTGTACACCTACTTCGAATCGCGGATCACCCCTCGGGTGAAGGTAATATCCTCGCCTTAGAGTGTAAACCTGCTAACTCACAACAAGGAAATTTTTCAAAGCAGAGAAAAAACAAACTTTAATATTGTTGTTATGGAAAGAAACTATTTTTTCTTCAACTTACGATAGTAATTTTAATTATTAGTACTTCCATGAGACCCATAAAATACCATTTTAATTATTAGTTTTACTTGGACGATGCTGCATTTCTTTTTCTTTCGAACGGTGTTAACATGTCATATATGATAAAAAATGGATATAGATAGAAAATATTATTTTTAAAAATGATTTTTAAACATGTTTCAGACATTTCTAAACACGATTAAACAAAAATCCTAACAAAAAACGACATTTTGAGCAGTCAGCCTCATTTGCCAAACGTGCCGAGTAATTTAACAAATATGTAAATATTAATAAAAAATTATCAAGTTAGAAGGATTTAGTAAGATTTTTCGTTTTTTATTTCATTTATAATTAAAATAACCAACAAACCTAAACTAAATATACATATTAATTTTCATGCTGTGTATTTTCCTTTCCCATCAACCCCCTTGTATCCTGTGGTCTAGTGCTGAGTGGGAAGCACTTCGGAGTAACGGTCGACTTCCACTCGACGACAGAGAATTCTACAAGTGTTTTAATCTAGAAATGGAATTGTGTGTTTTATAAATGATCTCGTTTGTTAATAGGTTGGTTGATAATTTTCACTTTAATAGTTGCTCTCTCTCTCTGTTCCAAAAAATCTCCGTACTGGTATTTAAAAATTAAAAATACATTCTCCCAACAGGAGACTTTTTTTTAATGCTATTACATTTTTTGTGTCTTTTAGTATAATTATAAGAAATCCTTTTTCTCTCTTGTTTCTAATCTGAAAATCTTACCTTTAAAATTTATATGAAACATCCATCTCCATTCCGCCTGAGGACATCTCATATTTAATTTCTTAATGGTAGTAATAATTTTGGAATTCATCGTATTTTATCTCTTTTATTTTTTTAATATCTTAGCATTTATTCATAGGGGGGACTCTAATCAGTTTTAATTTGTTACTTCCTAAAAGATTTTTCTAACGAAATTATTTATATATAATCGGTTTTCCGGGTGTAAAAACGCCCAAAGTTGACTTTTAGACTTATTCCTATAATCTACTATTGTATTATATTCACAATGGCCCGGGAGCCCAGATGGGATTGAGCTCAAAAATAAATAAATAAATAAATAAAAATTAAATATAACAGGAATTGAAGGAGACAATACAAGAGTGTGTCTTCTGTTGGAATTATAAATTTTTAATTTATTTATAACGAGACTATAGTTTCGAGAACTTTGCCCTCTTCATCAATCTATTAAAATTGATTCACAGGAATTAATGTATGAATGGTAATTTATAATTCCAGCAGAAGACACACTATTTTATCGTCTCCTTTAATTTATAAAAATTCTGCTACTCTCGAACGAAAACACCCTCAACAAAATTCCTGTCTGTATGTCTGTATGTTTCCGTCGTTTCCGAAAAGTTGCTCACGATTCACGTAAAAACGGCTTAAGGGATTATTATGAAAATTCATATTTACATCAGATATTTTCTAACTTACGTTTTTAGCTATATAACGTTTTGATATTTTGACCCCAGAAGGGAGTTTGGGGGGCGCAGAAATGAAAATTATCAAATAACTCCTAAACTATTAACTCTACCACAAATTTTATTATGAACAAAGTTGTAGGAGATGTGATTTCTGACAACTTTTGTTAAAAAAAAATTCCCCCCAAAAACCACCCAAAAAGGGGGGGAGGATCAAAAAATGAAAATTCTTACTCTTAGAGCCAACTTAACCAGCGGGATGGTGGTGCGGGGTGCAGGAGCGGTGGTGGGGTCCGGTGAATAGTGGGGTAGTGCAGGGTGGAGTGGGGGTTCAGGTAAGGGTCCAGAGGCGTAGCGGGTTGGTGTGGGGGCTGGGGTGCGGGGTGGTGGTTAGGCACGGGTCCATGGTGCGGGGGGAGTTCGGGGGATGTGGTGGGTGGGAGTGGGGTATGAGGGTGGGGTTCGTGGGTTGGGGTCCAGGGGGCGTGCACCTTGGCTAGCAAGAGGGCCGCCGAAGGCGGGCCTTGCAGCTAGTATTAAGTAAAGAAAAAAGATTTTCACGAAATGATTTATACGTTAATAAACCTTATAATTTATTAATTTATAAAGAATTCTATTTATTTTTTATAAATATACCTACATATCACCCCACTTGCATTTATTAAAATTTAGATTGTATAAATTCGAGATCTGAAAAATAAGACTTTTTCGCTCATTACATTTGAAAATTGAATAATTAATTAAATTCAAATTTCACGAGTTTCAAATGTATTAAATAGAAATTAAATATAAAATAATTTTATTTTTGATTCTATTTCTAAATTAATAAATAATTGAACACTTTTCCAACACATTAATATTTTTTTCTCACTCGTTTATGAATTTGAATTTTATTCCACGTTCGAACGAACACCCTATTTATCGGATTATTATTTACTAAACAAAATTGTCAACTTATTTATTTATTTAATTTCTATTTAACCTAATCATTTATTCGCCGTTTTTATTTATAATTCATGAATTCGTTAGCGACAAAACGGATTTTCTACGATCAATTCAGAATGTTGTTTATGGACTGACATATAGAGGACTATAACATCGTTTCATTCATAATTTCGTTGGGCAGAATATCAAGTGTAGATATAACAAAATGCTAATTTTAGAAAATAATAAACAAACCTTCATTATATTTTAAAGGAGAACTTTTCTCATCGTATCTTCCTTTTTAAAGCAGTAATTTTCTGGGTTGTCTCGTTGTTCTGTACTATAAGATTATTACATAAAACCCTTTACCACTGTTTAAGTGGATTATTCTTGTAAATAGAAATAAAAGGATTGAATTTATTGATTAAGTTTATAAGGGAGATGGTATGATCTTTGATAAAAACAAAATTGTATATAAATTACTATAAAAAATATAATTAGTTTCCGACTAGACAAACATGTTTTACAAATACAGTGAAACTTCGTCTAACCGTCAGTGTCAGGACTGGGAGCAAGGCCGATTAATCGAATAGTCGGATAACAGAAAACTCTAAACAACAACCCAACCTATTCATTGCATATGAACGAATGATAAAAATCCACGTTTATGAACTGGAAATACACTGTATTTTATTTTAGAGAAACAAACAATATACCTACGATTTGCTGCATGTTACATATATATCGTCGGTGATCTTATAAAACCTCGTAAGTCCTAAATTCAAAGTTTGTCAGAAAACAAGAAAAAACATTTTAAACACGAATACAAACAAATACAATGCAATATTTATTATTTGTCCGTAGCGCGAAATTAAATTGGAATAGAATAATAAGTTTTCAATAGACAGACCGCGCCGTGAAAAGTTGGTCGGTATAATCGTATAATAAGTATGTGATCAAAAATTGGACTTACGAGGTTTTGTAAGAACAGCGACGATATGTATACAAATGTACCGACTCTCTCCCAAACCCTGGAACCCTGCCCCAATTCTGATAACCTTCCACCCTAGTAAACCTACCGCCTGGACTCGCTAGCCCTGGACCCCACGCCCTGTACCTCCACCTTTCCCCTGGACACCAACCCCCACCCTTGCCCCTACCTCTCAACCCCTGGGGGAACGTAGAAACATATAGGTACATACAGAGACAGGCACAAATGCCTTTTAGTAGTATGTAGTATAAGTAAAGATACAGAGAGAAATGCCCTTTAATACCCCTGGGGGGGGAGGGGGGGTGGTAATTGGGTGAGCTCTGGATCCCTCCACTGGACCCCACCTCCCACCCCCTGGGGGACGGACATAGGTACATAGGTAGGTACATACAGAGGCAGGCACAAATGCGCTTTACTAGTATAGGATTAACCTTTTTAATATTTACAAAAATATATATAGTATCACATACTACTAAACGGCATTTGTGCCTGTCTCTGTAACTACCTACCCCCTACCAATCTAGAGTATGTCCCCCCCAGGGGTTGGGAGATGGGGTCCAGGAGGGTGTGGGGTCCAGGAGTGGGGGTTTGGATCCAGAAAAAAAGTGGGGGTTTATGGGGTGCGGGGTCTAGGAGTGGGGAGTCCAGGGGGTAGGTTTACTGGGGTGGAGGGTGATCAGAGGCGGGGGAGAAGTTCCGGGGTTGAGGAGAAGGTCTGTGGGATGGCGAATGGTTGGAGATGGAGAAGGAGGAGTTTTCAAGTGACGGGGGATCCAGGTGGCGAAGCCTTTTGTCTAGCAAGAAGCCCACCGAAGGCGGCCCTTGCAGCTAATATATATATATTTGACAAGATTGGTTTGGTTTTAAAATAAACGGTGAACTTATTGTTACATTGTTACATACATGAATTTACACTCTAATGCAGGGTTGTCTATCCCGTGGCCCGCGGGCCGCATACGGCCCACCACTGCAATGAGTGTGGCCCAAAATAAAATCATAAACTTCTTTAAAACATTGAGATTTATATGTAGAGATATATTTATTCCCTTTTTCGAAATATGAATGTACAATACGGGAAGCTTTTTTCAAGAATAAAATTCATTAAAAGCAAAATTATAAGCTCAAATATAAATATAAGATAAAAAAAATAATGAAGTTTCGAATATTTAATAATTCTTCTTCTTCTCATATTTTCATTTTCTAAAATATTTTATATTTAAGTAATTTATATGCTACGACACTAACCAAGTCTGTAGTTATATCATCCTAGTATACAAGGAGACAAGGAATTGGGGTTTTCTAGAACAATCACAATTAATTGATAATTTTTCTCCTTGACTAAAACTTGTCTGGATTTGTCTTTTTTTGCACGTTCTTATATTTTATTATTAATGATGTTATGTACATAGGTCAGAGTAGACCCTTATAGTGTACAATCAAAAAAAGAAAAAAAGAAACTGACAAATATAGAGATTAACAATATAAAGAAAAATGAAATATAAATTAGATACAAAAATACAAGAAACAGAACAAAACGTAAAAAAATACAAAATATAAAATACAAAATAGAAATACAAAGTATAAGTATATTACAAAATATAAATTACACAATATAAAATATAAGTTAGAGGCTATAGCATTAGCATGATAGGGCTTCAGTGAGTCCACGCAGAAAGCGGGCAGCAGAGGATGGTTGTCTTAAGGCAGAGGGCATTGAGTTCCACAGTCGTGGGGCTGTGATCTCAAATGACCTCGATCTGAGGGCAGTCTGGTGTCGCGGGCATACCAGGGCTCTTGATCTTATTGAAGGACCAGGGGTAAGTAGTTCCGCCAGGTAGGAGGGAGACCCTGATATAAGGACCCTATGGACAAACCTCAGGTACCTAAACTTTAGATAGTTAGGAAGGCTGAAGCCTAATACCTCTACTGCTTTCTCAGAAACATGATCCATATGGCCCAGGTCGTAGATGTATCTTATGCACGAATTAAGTGCCACCGATAACCTGTGGAGAGAAACGCTGTCGAGGCCGTAGTAGACGACCTCTCCATTCAAGAAGTGGGGTAATAATAATACGAGAACAAGTCTACGGCGCAGCCAGACAGGAGTTGCGTGGGCCATTTTTCGGAGAGGATACAACGAACCGTATACTCTTTTACAGATCAGACTAACATGGTCACTCCATGTCAATCTAGAGTTAATGACTATGCCAAGATCTCTGACATGTTCGGAGTAGGGGATGTCTGTGCCACAGACATTCACCGCAGGAATCACTCCCTGATCACGGGAGGATATGGCAATAGATAATGGATAGTCAGGGATTATTATATCCATGACCCCTTTAAAAAATAAATTATCATTGTGGCCCAATATAAAGTCATTAAATTCCTTAAAACATTGAGATTTATATATAGATACTGGAAAACACACAACAATCTGTTATTTTATTTATTTTATTCCGAAATCGTAGTTTCCATCATCTTTGGGCTGCCTTTCCATCAATTCACCTTAAATATTCTCAATATATGTATGAAGTTATATAAGTTCTAAGTTCATGGTTGCGCTTAACGAAATTTTAACAAAAAAAAAGTAAACGTTCTAATTATTTCCTTAGTTATATTTAGTTTTTATCAACAAGAAATAATATCAACAACGACAAAAAAATGTGGCATTTTTATTCCTCATTTGCGGTTGCGAATTAAAATATGCCTAAAATACTTCCTTCCTTCAAATAATATGTTTTTAATTACTTTTTAACTTTAATATGGAAAAACTTGTAGGAAACTTGACGAAAAAAAGAGTATCAATTTCTTATTCACTAAAGGAACTTCTTACAATTAACTTCTTAATTTATTCTTTTGACTTTTGCTTTTTTTTTTTTTTAATTTTTTTTTTAGGAGACAAAGTGATGTTATATGAGAGGAATTAATTCATGATGAATTAATTTATTTAGAAATCTCGACGAAATGGAAAACCATAAAATTAATAAGTTAGCCTTTGCCCATCTCCCTTGGTCCCTAGGCTCATCAGCACGTTTTCATTCGTATTTCTTTTAACATGGCATTTGTTCTAATGATATAAAGCTATAATTACTCTAAAGTCTCATTTAAGTGAAAGTTAATGTTTACAAAAATTTTACATGGTTAGTATCTCTTAAGGACGATTCGAACTAGAGTAATCGTCAATTTGTTTATCCCTTTATCCCTAAGATTTGTAGAGATATGAATTACTTTAATGTTTGTCGATTTCTATAAAATTGAAAATATTTTTTTGGTGATTGATTTTTAAGAGGATTTCAATGAGATTGTCCTCTATCTATATACATAAAATTAAGGTTTTGTCTGTACATTGCTCCAAATCACGCCAAATTTTGATTGCACACGTTTCAAGAAAAGTTATGAACGAAAACACCCTCAACAAAATTCCTGTCTCTCTGTCTGTCTGTCTGTTTCAGTGGTTTCCGAAAAGTTGCTCACGATTCACATAAAAACGGCTGAAGGGATTATTATGAAATTTCATATTTGGATCAGATGTCTTCTAACTTACGTTTTTAGCTATATAACGTTTTGATATTTTGACCCCAGAAGGGGGTTTTGGGGGGGGGGGGCGAATGAAAATTATCAAATAACTACTAAACTATTAACCCTACGACAAATTTTATGATAAACAAAGTTGTAGGGGATGTGATTTCGGACAACATTAGGGGAGTGGGTTCGTGGGCTGGGGGTCCAGCAAGGGGCGTGCCCCCTGGCTTGCTAGCAAGAGGGCTGCCGAAGGCGGGCCTTGCAGCTAGTTTATTATAATTTAATGACAAGTGTTTATGAAATACCCATGACAAAAAGTTAAGAATGAGTTATGTATGCTGAGTGACAAATTCTAGATCTTAAACGAAATTATATGAACAAATGTGAAATTGTATGGTTTTTATTTTGTGTAATTGTTTAAAAAATCTTATAAAATGTTTCAATTTTCAGTACTACTGAAGATGGTCAACCAGGGGTGACCGAAACTGTCTGGTAAATCGATCAAATAAATAATGATAATTGATTAAAATTATTGTACATATTTATTTATCTTGTGTGACCAAAAAACCCTTTAATTTATAAAATTTAATGTAAATAGACATATACCTATATATATAAATAAAGGAATTTTGGGTTGTCGGGGTTTTCACATTTGGGATTTTGACTGCCTCCCATAAATAAATATATAAGTGGCATGTTCTCTTAAGAAGCGTGAATCAATCCTTATCTTATAGATAAATATTGCAAATTCAACCATCATTAATATAAAAAATCATTTTCTATTAAAGTATCTTTCATTTTTTCAAATTTTACATTATTGGCCTCGTAATCTATATCACATTTAGCCATATCGACTATTCTTATATCAATTAAAGAAGACAATAAAATAAGGTGCCTTCTGCTGGAAAAATATATTTTTAAATTTATTTATAACGAAACTATAGTCTCGTTATAAATAATTTTTTTTTAACCTAATCATCTTATAGACTGATGATGAAGGCAATGCCTTCGAAACTATAGTCTCTAGAAATAATTAAAAATTATTTTATTAAAAAACAGAAGACTCTCTCATTTTATTTTATTTTTAACCTAAAATAAAAACAATTCTGTTACCATCGACAGTGAAATCTTTTATTCAACTAATAAAATTCCTTATATGTTTATATTGTTTATCTCTTAATGTTGAAAAATGTTTATACGTATACAAATCAATTGAATGTTTCGCAAAGAGCTATAAATTATCCTAATGAATATAATTTATTCATAAGGAAACTGACACTTGACTATAAATAAACTATACATGCTTTTTCCTCTTGACGTGACAGGAAAAAGTAAATGTTAAACATTCAAATTAATAAAAAAAAGCACTTGTTTTTTGAGAAGTACTAGAGAAACCACTTAAAAAAACAGTGAGATTACTTTATGAAATTCAATTGACCATTGAGTGAAGCGATCACTTGATTAAAATGATTTTGATTTGATTTATGGCAAAATAAACATCTTCCCACTCATTTAAGTATTTAGGCTTCTCAGGTTTTTTAACAATTAGTTCTATTTAATAAGTAGTCATGAAACGAAACAGTGTATGTTAATGATAAGGCTTTGTTAATAATCCAATTTGCCGACCTTGTTACAGTGCATTTCTTTTTATTAGAATTTTTTTTTTAGTTTCTCTTATCCTTAGATATAGGTATTTTGACCAAATTGAAACAATTACACTTGACGGATTTAATGTATTTTGGAACAATTAGTATTTTAAAAACAATGATAAAGATACGATTCTAAAGGTTGAGTCTTGAATATATAAAACACCATATAGAAAAGTTACACAACTCAAAAATTAGTCTTATGGAGATAATGACATAGTAAGGTGAAGAAAATTTGACACTATTATGCAGAAAAATGGAATGATTATTCTTGAATATTCACCTCTTCATAGCCGTAACAATATAGTAACACGATTTTTCTCCTCTTTTCATATATTATTAATTCTTAACAAGCAGAGTTAGTATTTCGAGTATATTAACAAATTAAAAAAAAATTCAGTATTTAAATTTACTAGGTACTTGAATGAAATTGGACTGGGACAATAGTTACCTAAAATGGCTCATTGACATATCATTTTAAAGCCAATTTATTTATTTTTAATTAAGCCTAATTCTACTTAAAAATATCTTTTCAGAGATATCTTACACCCCAACATAAAAATAATATATTTTTTATTTTGGACGATCCAAAAAATTTGTCTCTCCTCAAAATTGTTTTTTGATTAAAATTTTGATAATTTGTAAATCTCCAGTTTGTATCTTATTCAGTTTGCAAGCTACATTGTTCTGACAGACGCAGACGGTCATACAGACATCCACTGTAGTGACAATACTAGGGTCCCGTTTTATTTTTAAACGGAACAGTAAAAAAATGTATTCAATTTGGCCCGTATGTCAAAAATAACATTTTCTCGATTAATTCCAGAGAATCAAAGGAATATTGTATTTGATAACTGATGGAAAGGAAGCTCAAGAATAGTGAAAAAATTATAAATAGATTTATTGGACATTCATTTTTTTCATCACTCAGAAACCAAGGTTTCGGAGGACGCGAAATAAGCGATTTTCTAAGATTCAACAGCCCTATGTGCTTAAGTTTGATAATAACCGAAAAAACGCATTCGCCAATTCGTTTATCCCTATGACATCTAGAGCCTGAAACTCTCTTCCTTCGACCGTCTTCCCAGCAACTTATACCTTCATTTTTTCAAGATCTGCATCCACATACCCAATCCCTAAATCTCTTCTTATTTTTACGATACAAGGGTCCACCGTGGACTACAGAGGTTGTACCTTTTTGGTGCAACTTCTTCTCATATCAATATCATTATATAAAAAAAAAATTACCTCCTTCTTCAGGGTCTACAATTCAACTCTGAAGAAGGCGGGAAAATCCTCGGAAACGTTGTTTTTTGAGTGATGAAAAAAAATCAATGTTCAATAAATCTATTTAATTTGAAAGAATTTTTTTCACTATCCTTGGGCTGCCTTCCCATCACTTATCAATTAATATTTCTTCTGAAATATTGTGTGTTTCCAAAATTTTAAGAAAATTGGTTAAAAATGTGATTACAAGGTTCTAGAGATGGGACAGACCGACAGAAAAATCAAGTGAAATAAAAGCATATAAAAATAGAATGGTCAAAAGCAAATAGCGAGAAATTGGTTTGTGTTGTGTCATTGTTAGATATACATTTGATGATATATGGCGAAATGTTTCTAAATGCGGCACAACGTTTGTTTATCGCACGGTTATTATACAATTTGATGTTTATTCGTAGCAAGACAAATCATCGTGATTTATATCAGGATGTCTGACAGAATTTCCCCATGTAGATTATACCCTCGACCAACTTTCCAACTACAAAAGGGCTTCTTAATAGTAATATACTCGAGACAACAAATAAACACTAAGTGGATTACACTCAATATAATAACAAACAATTGATTCCCCATGTAATTTAATTACCTATTTCTAATGAAATTCGTTGCGCATTTAAATTGAATAATTAAATAATTTAATTTTAATGATTCTTTGTAATACTAGTAGATAAAATGACTACTCATTCAAATATTTTTCCAGCACCTACGCTTTTGTTAATTAAAATTTATAAATACCTATAATGTACAGCCAGCAACAAGAGACGGATTCCAATAAATTATATACGTAGTAGAATGAATTGAGGGCAATTTTTCATTGGATATTTTTAATGAAAATTATTATCTATATATATAAAATTAAGGTTTGGTCCATATCACGCCAAATTTTGGCAAAGTTATAAACGAAAACACCCTCAACAAAATTCCGGTCTGTTTGTATGTTTGTTTTCTGTCTGTCCGCGCTCTTTTGTGTCCAGTGGGCATAAAAACGGCTGGAGATATTCTTATAAAATTTTGTATTTGGATCAGATGTCTTTTATCTAGGGCTCGGATTTATGGGCACTAAAAATCTGTAAAATAAGCACTAAAATAACCAACTCACTCGACTCCCTGGCTCACCGAAGAACCGTTTCTGCCCTTTTCCTGTACTACAGATACTATCACGGTCTCTGTTCAGTCGAGCTGAAATCAATTATCCCCCCTAATGCCCTCTTTACGAGTAACACGCGGTTTTCTAACGCTCAGCACCCCTTCGTGGTCAAATTGGATAAAAGTCGAACAAGCGCTTTCGCCAACTCTTTTATCCCTATGACCTCCAGAGACTGGAACTCGCTCCCTGCCACCATCTTTCCCGTGACTTATAACTTTCAGCTATTTAAGACCCGTATCCACAGATACCTTCGACCCCCGCCCAACCCATAAAATTCTTTCTTCTTCTTTTCACGATGGAGGGGCCAACCCAGGCCTTTAGGGGTTGCAGCTTTTTGGTGTAACTCCTTCTCTCATCATTATCATAAAAAATAGATGTGTGGCACTCGGGGACTGCCGCGGTAAAGCTATTGCATAGCATTTTTTATCAACTTATGCAATTATAATATTTATGCAATATTTTTTTTTCTTTGATATTAATTCTTTGATATTAATTCAAGTTACACTTTTTGAGCGTGGTGACCGATAAGAAAACAATGTTTTTTCTTTTTCTTTTATTGAATAAATGAGAAGTTAATATTGTTTAAAATATTTTTATTATCTTACAATACATGTAGGTTATTCAGGAATTTTTATCATTGTAACTATAGGTTTATGGTAACTGAAATAAGAAACTTAAGTTTGAGACCTGATATCCTCTAAATATCTGGAAAATACCGCGTCAATGGTGGTCCCATATTTTGTTGTGGATTTTTTCCGAAAGAAAAGTTGTCAACCGCTCTGAATTTTTATCAGTGAAGTTGATGTTGAAATCGCCAGCCAAGATAAATGGAAATTTATTACCATTTGTACCAAGTATTTTCGACCCTTCTTCAGTGTACTCCAGTAAAGTGCGATGAATAAAATGCTCTACCTCGTCCAATTTTGGATTCGGAGAAATGTAAATTGCTACCATGACTATGTGTAGGCCATTTCTAAGTTTGCATAAGCACGCACAAATATCTCCAATAAATGAGCGCCTAACATTAACATCGCTAACGTGTGCAATATTTATTTCAATATTCGGAGTCATAATATTAGTAACATTATTATTATTTTGGTAAATAGCTACCCCACCTTTTGGAACAGTATCTCGTTTGAATTGAACAATACAATTGAAATGAGGTATTTCAATCGGATTATCACGCGTCATGCAAGTTTCGGTAAGAAGTAACACATTTGTTTGTCTCGTAACTGAATCTTGTAAATCGTATTTGTGACTATTTAGACTTTGGCAATTGAAAGTCATTATTGAAATGCCATTTCTATTACTAATGAAATCTAAGACACTTTGAGCTATCCTCTGAACACTATTTAAAGACAGTCTTTTGAATTCTTGCAACAAAGATGCAGTCGATACAGCTTGCCTTCGATTATGATAAAACTTGAATGTAGAATTATCGTTTTTTTGTCGTGATATACAATTTTTCAATATTAGTCACCCGAGAGAGCGCAACATAAACGAGTTCCTGAGAATGTGCTTTACTATACTCATATACTATTTCGTCAAAAGTTCCACCTTGCGACTTATGTATAGTTAGAGCAAGAGCTGAAGTTAATGGAAAATGTTTGCGTTTGGCTATACATTTTCTATCCGATGTTACTGAAATATTTGCTGTTCGTAATTCAATGGGAACAGCGAGATTGCCGACTCTATTTTGCACTGCTATAGTGGCTGCTTTTAGCCTTTTTTTTCTACCCACTTTATCTGAACCACAAAATTCCAGCTTAACTCTAATCAATGTCTTACTTTCATCAAATTCTAGATGTACCAATTTCCCAACAGCACCATTGCATAAACCATCAGTAACGTCGATGTTGGTTGTAATAACATAATGCTTTCCAACAACAAAAGTAATGTGATAAGGCAGTCCTCCAGTGTCAATAACAGATTTTTTAGAGAGTAACATCTCCCCCGCCCGAGCAAGGGAGGATCCA
>JALMQS010000099.1:58931077-59163976 GCA_024734495.1 Forficula auricularia | reverse complement strand
TTCATTTTGTTACTAACGTAATCGTTGTATTATAAGAAAGTTAAGGAACTTTAGAGCAACAAAATTGTATCACTGAGACAATAATATAGTGATGTTCATCGCATTCCTAAGTATCAATGGTTTTATTTGACTATAAGGTAATAAATACTTAGACTCGAAATTTAGTATTTTTTTCTTTACATGACAAATTTTTTGAGGGGTGATACTAACTACTAACTACTATTTTTGTTTTTCAATTTTTTCTTTTATTGACCCCTAGGCGCGGAGAACCCCAAACCTCCCTTTATGGAATCCTGGGGTTCCGCGGAACCCAGATTGAGAAACACTGATTTAGAGTATTTTCATACCGTATGTCATTAAAAATATAATGTTAAATTTGAAAAATAACGAAAAATTCTATTGGATGAAATTTGCAAAAAAAAAAGGCGAATAAATTTATATATTTAAAAATGAAGGGTAGGTATTTTTTGGACGTCATCCCCTGATTGAAAAGTCCCCGTCAGCCACTGTTCTACCTATGGGTCCATTCCATGTTAATTCAACGGGGTTGTGTCGGTTTTTTGATTTTCTGATATGTTATTAAATAAAAAGAAGTATCCATGTAAATGTTTATCTTTCATAACGAAATTTGGATTTTTGAAGAAAATAGATCAAAGTATTATTAAAATATTCATAACTTTGACCAGAATAAAGATATTCTAACTTAATAGGGGGTCATTTTTTTCGTTTATTAATGTATTTTTTGAAAAAAATTTCAAAATTTGAGAAAAAATTTAATGCTATTTTGGTCCTTTTTATTCAAAAAATTGGATTTTCTTTCAATGGGACCATTCCATTGTTTTCAAAAAAAAATTCACAAAATTCAACGTTAAAAAAACAAAGTAAAACAAGTACTTTTAAAAATTTATATGGATCCTACTTTCTATATATATAATAACATATCAGAAAATCAAAAAAATCGAAGACCCATATATGTATATAATTTTATATATAAGGGCTTATTGCAATAATATGTTAAGGCACAAAACTGAAAAATATAAGAGGGTCTCAAGTTTTAGAAAAATATATAAAATTAAATACCACAGATTTTTGGTAGCAACTAGAATAGAATAGAATATTTATTTGCAAAGAAATAAGTAAATACATTGTAGGTATACGTAAAAAAATTTAAACTAATTAAAGACAATAAAATAAATCAAATTTAACAATTATTGCAACACCCCTCATTAAGCAAAGCTTGTGTGGAGGGGTGGTCCGACACGCTGATTAGTTTTTGGTACATATCGGCCCACAAACATTAGTATTATACAACATTATTTATTTCAGTACTTTTGTAGTTTTTTCTAAATATCTTTAAAATGACTTAACCAATTTTGATGAAAATTAATATCCTAATTAAGTACCATGGGGACGACAAAAAAGGTTAAATAAAGTTTTTAGTAAAATTATATTTTAAAGTACTTTACTCTAAAGTAAGATTTTTAAATTCATTAAAATTTATTCATTTGATCTGTTTATGGTAATATAGGACTCATTTAACCTAACTAAGTAAGAGTGGATAGGCTTTTTTTTCTCTGTGAAATGCTAAAAATTTGGGAGGAAAGTTTATAAGTAACCATAGCAACTGCGTTCTTTTCTTATCCGTTACCTTTATAGAGGAATCGACATAAAATCAAAAACAGCGATTGATTCTCATCTAGTACTTGAGCAATAACCATTCTATATTGGATTTTTGACGTTTCGGTTTTTATTGGGAACCATTGCTGTAGACATGGAGGAATCGACTTAAAATCAAAAATAGCCATCGATTCTCATATAATACTAGAGGAATAACAATTACATACATTAGATTAGATTACATTAGATTTTTGAGGCTTCGATTATTATTGGTAACCATTGCTGAAGACATGGAGGAATGCCATTAATAGTCAAAACATCAAAAATGGAATGAAATAAGGTTATTCCTCTAGTATTAGATAAGAATCGATCGTTATTTTTGATTTTAAGCCGTTTCCTCCATGTCTTCAGCAATGGTTACCAATAATAACCGAAACGTCAAAAATCCAATGTAGAATGGTTATTCCTAGACTATTAAATAAGAATCGATCATTATTTTTGAATTAAAGTCAACATGAACTGCAAATTGCAAGTGATATCTGATTAATAATAAAGGAATAAACGTATTATTTTTTTATTGTTAAAGGATAAATAATTAATATATCCAGTACACATCAAGCCAGCAAAACATATTAATATTTCAAATGAATTCGGATAAAGTTTAGCAACGATCCGTTGCAGTTTATTTTATTTAAAACCAAAATAATTAATAACGAGTGAATTATAATATAATTGAAGATAAATTCATGAAATATAACCACATGTTCAAGATTTGGATCCATTCGAGGTTAAAAAATGAATTTTCACTAATCAACTGTTTAATTGATAACAATATAAATAAATTAACAATGTTAAATGATAGATGACAATTAATTATTATTGAATAAATAAAGAAAACATTTTATTTATATTCCTTGACAGAGGAAACTAACCTGTATACATTGGATATTTCAGATCCAAATTTTCAATTTCAGCCATTATGAATAGAATTTCTCCAAGTTCAAACAAACAATTAAATGATTATAATATTGAATTTGATAGATTTTTAATTTAATAAAACTATATTCTTGAATTTTTGTATATACGAAATGAAATAACAGAAATAAAAAATATGAGATATATTGATTAGGTATAGTTTCTTTAATTAGATGAAAATTGCAATATATAATAAATCCACCAGATGTCAGGGCACTCAATGTATAAACGTCCCCTCCAATTTTAAACACAGGCAATGTTAAATACTCAGTCTGATCGCTAATAAATAATTTTGTTTACCAATAAAGTTCAATTTTAAATATACACAGGACGCAGGGCCGATCATAACAGGTGTGCAGCGGTCTAAATCGGTGTTCGGTTACTGAAGTTTCGGGAATTCTGGAATTCTGGAAACAGGCTGAAAGATTTTTTCTCTGATTAAATGAGGATGCAACTTGGGAGTTGACCCATCTGCTTCGCAAATTTTGATTCCTGAATGCAAGTTCTCACCTCCCCAACCAAACTCCGAAATACACTCTTTACTATATAAATATGAAAAATAAATAAATAAATAGATGTGTGGCACTCGGGGACTGCCGCGGTAAAGCTATTGCATAGCATTTTTTATCAACTTATGCAATTATAATATTTATGCAATATTTTTTTCTTTGATATTAATTCAAGTTACACTTTTTGAGCGTGGTGACCGATAAGAAAACAATGTTTTTTCTTTTTCTTTTATTGAATAAATGAGAAGTTAATATTGTTTAAAATATTTTTATTATCTTACAATACATGTAGGTTATTCAGGAATTTTTATCATTGTAACTATACGTTTATGGTAACTGAAATAAGTAACATAAGTTTGAGACTTGATATCCTCTAAATATCTGGAAAATACCGCGTCAATGGTGGTCCCATATTTTGTTGTCGATTCTTGTGGATCATTATTCATTTTCAAATTCAATTTTTCCGAAAGAAAAGTTGTCAACCGCTATGAATTTTTATCAGTGAAGTTGATTTTGAAATCGCCAGCCAAGATAAATGAAAATTTATTACCATTTGTACCAAGTATTTTGGACCCTTCTTCAGTGTACTCCAGTAAAGTGCGGTGAATAAAATGCTCTACCTCGTCCAATTTTGGAGAAATGTAAATTGCTACCATGACTATGTGTAGGCCATTTCTAAGTTTGCATAAGCACGCACAAATATCTCCAACAAATGGGCCCCTAACATTAACATCGCTAGCGTGTGCAATATTTATTTCAATATTCGGAGTCATAATATTAGTAACATTATTATTATTTTGGTAAATAGCTACCCCACCTTTTGGAACAGTATCTCGTTTGAATTGAACAATACAATTGAAATGAGGTATTTCAATCGGATTATCACGCGTCATGCAAGTTTCGGTAAAAAGTAACACATTTGTTTGTCTCGTAACTGAATCTTGTAAATCGTATTTGTGACTATTTAGACTTTGGCAATTGAAAGTCATTATTGAAATGTCATTTCTATTACTAATGAAATCTAAGACACTTTGAGCTATCGTCTGAACACTATTTAAAGACAGTCTTTTGAATTCTTGCAACAAAGATGCAGTCGATGCAGCTTGCCTTCGATTATGATAAAACTTGAATGTAGAATTATCGTTTTTTGTCGTGATATAAAATTTTTCAATATTAGTCACCCGAGAGAGCGCAACATAAACGAGTTCCTGAGAATGTGCTTTACTATACTCATATACTATTTCGTCAAAAGTTCCACCTTGCGACTTATGTATAGTTAGAGCAAGAGCTGAAGTTAATGGAGAATGTTTGCGTTTGGCTATACATTTTCTATCCGATGTTAATGAAATGTTTGCTGTTCGTAATTCAATGGGAACAGCGAGATTGCCGACTCTATTTTGCACAGCTAGAGTGGCTGCTTTTTGCCTTTTTTTTTCTACCCACTTTATCTGAACCACAAAATTCCAGCCAAACTCTAATCAATGTGTTACTTTCATCAAATTCTAGATGTACCAATTTCCCAACAGCACCATTGCAGTAACGTCGATGTTGGTTGTAATAACATAATGCTTTCCAACAACAAAAGTAATGTGATAAGGCAGTCGTCCTCCAGTGTCAATAACAGATTTTTTAGGTAACATCTCCCGCCCGAGCAAGGGAGGATCCAGGAATTTTTTTAGGGGGGGGAGAGCGATATATACCTAAGGTGCCCGATGTATAAAAGTTCTAACTTTTTATCTCGAAAGTGTGTCGCGATCGAATTGTCCAAGCGGTGCGGGGGGGGGGGGACAGAGACGCGCCAACACCACACACACACACACACATAGAACGTTATTTTCAATTTTAAAATCTCGTTTAAAAGTTTTTTACACATGTGTACACTCTCATATTTTAAAGCTTCGTATTAAAATAAAAATAAATTAAATTAAATTAATTAATAAATTCCTGTCGATTTGGCCGCCGTTTTTTTGGCTTGCACTCCGCCAGGCACGGGCCGTGATATGGGGGTAGCGCCCGCGCCCGCCCGTGGATCGCCCTGCCCACGAGCCGCCTCTCCGCCGAGAGTCGGGCGGTACCGCTGGCTTTCGGCTGGCTGCTTGGAGTGACCCTGGGCTGTGCTTGTCGGAGTCGGGGGTGTTAGGTTATTTTCGTTACGGAATTTCTTGATTCAGTCCCCGCGCTCAAAGCCCGCGATAAAACGCTATGCAATAGCTTAAAAAAACTTAGAATTTCAAATAAGTCATTTCACATAGTGTTAAATTTTCCACTACTCTTAAATTACTGCTATTCTTCCATTATTGTACAGCCAGGATTTCTGCTTCAGTATTTTCTCCATTTTTTTTTGATTGAGATTAGAGGCAATAGGACCATATGCTTTTTTGATATCTTCTTGAATTCTCTGGAATATTTTTATGCACTCTTCTATCAAAAGAGATTTCTTGCTTTCTCTAATGCTGTAATGCTGTATTGAGCAACAGGTGCTATAAATCAGCCTCAAGAGTAATAATTATTGGATAAAAAATACTTGGTAGGTTTCACATTAGGAATATTAAAATAAAACGGATGGATTTCTGGAGAGGCTTTGGTCTCGATATATATATTGGATGGCTAACCCTAATCGTCTGGAGCAACAGAAAGTAACCTGTTCTCCTTTTCGAAATATATATATCGAGATTAAAGTCTCTCCAAAATGAAATCGTTTTATTTTAATATCTTAATGTGAAACCTACGAAGTATTTTTATCCAATAATTTAAAAAATGTTTCACCAAAATATAACACCAGACTCTTAAAAACTATTCAAGAGTAATAGAAGATCAAAGCATTCTTAGCCTCCACTTATAGATAAACCATCATCTACATTGATTGTTTCAATTACCTAAATTAATAAATAAATAGAATTACAGAACAATATTTAAAAAAATAAATTTCAAATTTACCTTTGAATTTCATCTAAATGGTCAGCATAATTATAGCTGCATGGATCCAGGTACCAGCACACTTAATAATTTTTACGGAATATTTTCTAATAATTCAAAAAAACTTTTAAATTTAGAAAATGTATTGTAAAAAATGGAAATTACCAACACTAAAAAAAGGCATTTATAGATGAAATAAGCACCCAGAATAGGGCAAAATAGGCATTATAGGCACTAACAAATGCCTTCTTATTTTATTCAGAATTTAATGAAACGGATAGATATTATGGTATATTGGCCCAAATTTTAAGCCATAAATAAAAAGAATTCAAATGAGGGCGAAATCCGAGCCCTACTTCTAACTTAAGATCTGAGCTATAGAATATTTTGATATTTTGACCCCAAAAGGGGGTTTTGGGGAGGGAGGGGTTTGGTTTGGCTTTGTGGGGTCAATAATGGAAATGATAAAATAACACCTCTACTATTAACTCTACGGGCTCTCTGGCTAGCAAGGGGGCCGCGGTAGGCGGTCTTCTCAGGAAGTATTTTATGAATTTAAAAAGAGGATTTCAGCCAGTCAAGGAAACCTCTGTAGAATAAAAACCTCCCAATTACAGAAGACGTTTCGCCTTTAATTAGATAAGTTCATCTTCATGTTTAACAAATGTATTGAGTTTGCAAATACTCTCATAAGAACTGAAGATGGTCTTATTTAATTAAAGCCAAAACGTTTTCTGTATTTGACAGTTTTTTTCCGACAGAGGCTTCCTTACTGGCTAAATTCTCTCTTTTTTTTAATTTATAAATTGTGGACAGTCTCTCGCTTCATCAACGTTTATTATATTTTATTTCAATCTTTAATAGAAATTGGTCCTCCTAATACAAGTAAGTATTTTTTTTTTAATTTATATAAAACCATTCAACCCCCTTGATAAAATTTACCTTTCCAAATTAAATACTAAGTGAAATTAAAAAAATAAGGTGATAAGAACAGATTTTAAGTTTTCTAATAGAAAAAATCTTAAATATTCGTACAAACAAAACTAACTTGAGAGTCAGCCAATTGATTTCCACAATCGCCTGTTTATACGCAACCCGGACCACTGAGTTTATTTTAGCCTGAGGAAGGAAGCAAGAAGCTAGTTTGCTGGTCTTTGATATTATAAGCAAAGTTTCTCAAACGTATTACAATCATTTGTTTATAAAACGTTAAAGTGATTAAATTTTTACAATTAATCTAATTTTTTCAATAGAGCTGATCATCTAAAGATGGTGGGAAGGATTATATATTGAAAAAAATAATATAAAAAGGACAAATGCTGATGGTAGTAATTTTAAACTTTCTAAAGAAAATCATGAGAGATGTTCATCTACCAAATCCGAGGTCTTGTGGAATATTTTTATTATGTCAGAAGAGTTGTTTCACCATCAGGAAGTGAGCCAGAATGCCAAAAGTGCATTCCGGGAACTTGGGTTACCCACTGAGTTGTAACCACAGCTGGTTATAGCACGGGGAAAAAGTTTTCATTCAAAGAATTGATCTTCATTATTAAAAAATTTCACGATCACTTGATCTATCTTATTTGAATAATGAGTCTAGATTTCCCTAATTTACAATTAATAATCAATAATCCCTTCAAAGGCTTCATTTGCACGAAATACACGATTTTCTAAGACTCACCAGCCCTATGCGCTTAAATTGAATACTAACCGAACAAACGCATTCGCCAACTCGTTTATCCCTATGACATCTAGAGGCTGGAACTCTTTTCCTCCTACCGTCTACCCAGCAACATATAACCTTCAATCTTTCCAGAGACACATCCAAGAATACCTTCAACTCGGACCCAATCCGTAAATCTCTTCTTATTTCCAAGATACAAGGGACTACAGCGGACTACTACCTTTTTGGTACAACTTCTTCTTGTATCAGTATTATTATAAAAAATAATTATTACATATTTTACAGCCGTTGCTTATAATAAGCTGCTTTGGTCGATGTGAAAGGCCTTTTAGATAACAAATTAGAAAAAATTAAACAAACAAATAGAGCGAGCAAGCCCTTGACAGGCCTAGTTTATGTTTATATGCTATACATAATAATTAATTCGCATATTCAAATTACTTAATTTTATTATTTATTATATAGTAAAATCCTATATTTAAATATATTAGAAATGAACTTGAAAAGATATTCGAATATTGGAGACTTAATCAATCCGTAACAAATAATATGTGATATTGCCTCCTACATCCACTCAAGGTGAGACGATTGCCTATCGATTCGATATGATAAATATGATATGATTTTATTTGATCGATTTCATCTATCTAGAGGTTCACAGAATCATTCTAGTATAAGAAAATAGCATTTTGATTAAGAATTTTGTAGTTTAAAAGAAATTTTATGAAAAGATTCAATTTCTTCTCTCCAGGAGCGAATCAACTAAACAATGGCAAAAGTTTTATTTTTTTCCTCATTAGATATTTATTCAAATCTATTGAAATTTCATATCTCTGTGTTATTGTATTTATCTTTTATAGAAAATAATTATTATTAGGAAATTTGCATTTTAAAGGGTAGTTTATTTGAAGTCCAATTTGAAAAAACGCTAATAACTCCGTTGAAATTTTTTTTAAAAATATGAAATTAATAGATATTATAAAACAATTAATTATTAATAATTTAATTTAATTTTGAACGAAATCGATTCAGTACTTTTTGAGAAAATGGTCAAAAAACCATCTGAAACCGTCAAAAACGACGTTTTTTGAAAGCATGAGATGCCTTTGAAAAAAAGTTAAAAAAGTCATATGAAACGAAACATTGACTTGTGACATGGAGGTGAATTTTAAAATGTTTCTAAAACGGCCTTTCATAGACGGTTTTTGGGGTTTTTGACCATTTTCTCAAAAAGTACTGAATCGATTTCGTTCAAAATTGAATTAAATTATTAATAATTAATTGTTTTATAATATCTATTAATTTCATATTTTTAAAAATTATTTCAACGGAGTTATTAGCGTTTTTTCAAATTGGACTTCAAATAAACTAACCTTTAAAATGCAAATATTCTAATAAAAATTATTTGCTATAAAAGATAAATAGAAATAACACACAGATATGAAATTTCAATAGATTTGATTAAATATTTAATGAGAAAAAAATAAAACTTTTTGGCATTTCTAGTTGATTCGCTCCCGGTGAGAAGAAATTGAATCTTTTCATACAATTTCATTTAAACTACAAAATTCTTAATCAAAATGCTATTTTCTTATATTAAAATGGTACTGTGAACCTCCAGATAGATGAAATCGATAAAATAGGATCGATTTCTTTCTCATTTATAATTCTTTCGGTCTCTTGTATCGAGAGGTTGTGTCGCCATCCAAGACACATTTGTTATTGATTCATCAAGTCCATTGACTGTACAATATTGGAATATCTTTTAACTCGTAAACTATTGATTTTAAACATTTCACTCATATTAACTTTTCTGTTGGAAATTAAATCTTCTTTAATAAAGGTCATTATATAAATTTGTGTACCTCAAAGGGTTAGGCATTAATGGTGAAATTTATGTGGAATATTAGATAAATACTGCTCTATCTCCTTAGATATTCTACTATCTAATAAAAAACTCTAATGAAGAAACATTTTGATATCTTAATTTCCTAAAAGAATATTTATTACCAATAATTAGCACCGATTTAAGTAGCTAATAATATAATTAAATAATTTTTTCTGAGATAAGTAATTAATTTTAATCCTTTCTACCTGGGAGATAGAATGATATATACCTAGATAGAAAGATAGATCATTGATTAATAGCTCCTTTCTTTTATATAAATATTATATTTACTAACTTCTTTATAAAACTTTTTTCAGTTATCTTATTAATTTATTAGTAAAAGCTATGATGAAGCCCGGAGAGAATAACTTGGAAAATGAAACCGCCTCTAGTGAGTTATTTATTGAAAATATAAGTGAATGGATAGAATAGAGAAAATCCGGAGCAAAAGTTTAATGGAATTTTATGGAACATTATTTAATATAATAAAATGAAAAAATGAACTAACTTTTGAAACAAGTAAATATGTGTAGACTACTTTACTTTCTCTTTGAAAATTAACTTAGATAGATGAATTATTTTAGATATTAAATGAAAAATTATTTTACTTGCTGCGAAAATTTCAAACATTATTTTACTGATTTTTATCTTTTATATTTAAAAAAGAAGTAGAGTTTCTTTATTATTATTTATTTATTTATTTTTATTTAAATAAATTCATTTAGTAAGATTTTAAAGGATAAACAAATATTTGCAAAGTTCTCAAAGGCTTGCGTTTTTGTGAGAGTAATCGATGTTATACCTAAGTTATAATTTAGTACAATATTTTATTTAATTAAATATAACTATTATTAGTAAGTAGATCGAGTTATGGCGTTCTATGCAGAGATGCCAATTTGAGTCTCGTGCAGACATTAGCTGGCTATATAGTCTTGCTCATTGACTTTTTACATAAAGCAAGGGTGTCCAACCGCTGGTCACATGCGGCCCAGCACTAATATCAATACGGCCCGATACAAAAACGTAAACTTATGAAAAACTTAGAAATTTTTTTAATACGTTTTATTAAAAAAAATGTAACAAAATGCCATTAATAGTTATACATAGGGTCTTTAAAAATACTCAATTTATTTGTTTGTTTCCCAATTTAAATCCATAGTACAAGAGGTTTTTAATCTTCATTTTTGTCAATACAGGGATACAGCATAATCGAATTATCATCATCATTCTATGGACATGTTTGTGCATGGTAATTATCAATTTTTTAACTATTCCTTCTATTATTATCTCTATTACTACTTAGAAGAGTTGAAAGTAGTTTTAATTGTTTAATTTATCCTTCCAGATAAGTTCTGGATTTAAGTGACTGTAGGTTTAATTCTTGAAATTTCGAGGATTGCTAATTTTGTAAATTAGTATTATTTAATATTTTTAATTCATCATACAATTTCGCCCACCACTAGTAGACCATCCTCAGTAGTAAATATTGTATTCCTTCTTTTAGTTGATTATAATATCTTGTTTTTTCTGTCTATTATTAATAATAATAATTAAACAATAAATGAACGCTTGTTTATTATTATTTTTAACCGATTTCTCTTGTTCATTGTTTACTTTTAAATGTAGTATGACTTCCAAACATTATGACATCCTGATTTCTATGATATTTGTCAAAGCAAATATCATTATCGTACATTATTAAACTGTTTTTGCTTAAAAACTATCGTTAGAATCAGTATATTTTATGTGCGGCCCGAGACAATTTTATTTCTTCAAATGTGGCCCAAGGATACTAAAATGTATTATTTATTCGTGTTCATTAAATAATTATAATTGATAGAGTTTTTCTTTAGGAGACGGACTGGTATAAATATACAATTGGATGTTGATGAAGGCAGTCCAAGGTGGTTGTAAAATAAATGTAAAATAATAAAACTGATTTAGTCTTATTTTTTTACAACCACCTGGACTGCCTTCATCAACATCCAATTGAATAATTATAATTTTTTATGTGTGATTTAACTAAATATTAAAATCTTAATAAAATTAATCACAAAAATAAAAGCTTCCACAGTTTCATTATTGGAAATAAATAATTTGAAATAAAAATAAATATCTGTAAGTGTTATTATTATTATTATTATTATTATGATTATTTTTTAAGTAAGTCATTAATATTTTGCTTTCTTTAGTGTTTTGGTTTGAGAAATGTCTGAAACTGAGAAATGTTCATTCGTTCATGTTTGTTAATTCGGATTTCTAAACCCACGATAGTTGAAAAACAAAAGGTCGTATAAAGTTCATTCAGGTCCCATTTTAATATCTAATGTCGATCTGTCTAGATTCACATAATTCACGTTAATTCAAAAACGTAGTCATACATTTTTTGTCGGTCTGGATTCTCCATTCTTATCACTAGTCAAGAACGCGGAATCGTTCAGTTCGTTCTAGTGTCAAAAAATTTGTATTTCATTTGACCACACACACAGATAAATTAGAGAGAGATTTTCAATTATTTGGATTTATGGTTCCTGAAAAATTGGAAAAAAATCGAATTCAAATTTCCCAGCAGAGGCTTTAGCTTAATAAATAAATAAATCTTTATTCCTCGACCTGCTTAGAGGCACAAGTCCTTGGTGGCTAGGTCCTCCAAACATCAATACAATCTAGCTAAAATACATTAACAAACACCAATACAAATTAATTACAACAATTTAACAAATAATAAACAAGTAAAAAAAAAAAAAAAAAAAAAATAGAAATGTATGCTCATTAACAAATAACATGACCATAGATTTCCAAAAAAAGACAAAAAGTAATTTAAAAATTCCGCGCAAAAACCCGATACCAGGAGCAAGCGACGCATTAGCCATCCCGGCATTTGCCATAAGTTGTTAAGGAAACCTGGTCAAAACCTTAACAAGGATGGTATGACCTTCCTCTACCTCAGCTAATCTCTGCTTGTGAGAACTAAATAAAAATTTGTACAACTCTAGGACTTTAGGACTTGACAAAATTTATAATTGATTTAATCATAGGAGCCAGAAGAATATCTGCATTCTTTGCGCTGAGTCTTACCAGATGTTGTTAGGGCTCTCTTGTGCCGAGTGCTGTGTGGCGCTTTGATGCCGCGCCCCCCATCAAGTCGATGGGGTCCTAACAATCTTGCATGTGCAGAGTTGTAGGTTGCGTGTTCATATAGGGTGTGTGCAGGGGAGGGGGCTGCTGGTTGGCGTTTGGCCCCTCCAGATTCGAATGTCCGAATCCCGTTCGCTTCCCCAGTCGAATCGAGTCGCTTTAATATAGCATGGGTGATAATATTTCACTCATGCTAAACGACGCAACGATCCGACTGAGTCATCTAGCGGCCGTGTCTCAAGGCTCGTCGCCATGAGCAAGAACGGGCCGCTACAACACCCCATAATAAATATCTGTTAATTCTTATTTATTTGATTAAAAGAGTAACATAATAAAAATACATTCATTGGATATAATTATTTAATAAAAAAATGAATTCGATAAATTTTTTTCTTTTCTTAAAAGTAAATGAAAAGAATCGACGCGAAATTTCGGAAAAATTTATTCCCTTATTTCATTGAAAATATTTTAAAAACAATTAAAGATAAAAATTAAAAAAATAATAAATTCTCTGAAATGCAATTGGGGTGGAATGTCTCATCCTGGTATAGAAATGAAAAGGGTGCGAAATATAAGATTGGGCGCGTTTATAATAATCCAGGATACATGTCGGGACAAGTCCATGTCCATAGGAGACTTTGAAACAAGCTCAGACATGAAATAAATAGTTTTCTATTAATCAAAAGTATAGTACGAGTTTTATCATAGCGTCTATTTCTCCTTAACACAAGCTAACTACTTAATACTAATAATAAAATTGCATGCACAGTCTATTATATAGAGTTGAAATATGTTAAAAAAATTGCAAAATAAAAACACATAAAAAAATTATAGTCTCTATCTTCGTTAAAGTTTAAAACACATATGAAATAATTTTTTAGTAAAAAAGTAAAATAATTTAAAGTGATTCAATGCAAATTATTAAATTAGTCACAAACATATATATAGACTAAAATAAATTTAAGTAACCCTAATTATTGAGATAAAAAATAAACTTTTTCAATATTTTATTAGTTTATTATATGAAATTATTAGTAGGTCGACTTTAACCATACCTGGCTGCAATAGTTCACTTTACTAAATGGAAAATTGAATTGTTTGATAAAAAAATAATACTAATTTATTTTGTAAAAAATATAAAATTTGAACAAATTCTATATCATGATCAAAATAAAGGTGGAAAAATGTTTGGTAAGAAAAAATAATTTATTTTGACTCGAAAGGCTGTAATAAATAATTAAAAAAATAGTAAAATTTGAATAAATTCTAGAAACTTCAAAATAGGGGTGGAAAAATGTTTGTTAAAAAAAATAATTTATTTTCACTTGAGACATTGTAAGAAATAATAAAAAAATAGTAAAATTTGAATAAATTTTAGCAGGTTCAAAATAGGGGTGGAAAAATGTTTGTTAAAAAAAATAATTTATTTTGACTGGAAAGGTTGTAAAAAATAATAAAAAAATAGTAAAATTTAAATAAATTCAAGCAAGTTCAAAATAGGGGTGGAAAAATGTTTGTTAAAAAAATAATTTATTTTGACTCGAAAAGTTGTAAAAAATAATTAAAAAAATAGTAAAATTTGAATAAATTCTAGCAGATTCAAAATAGGGGTGGAAACATGTTCGGTATAAATAATTTATTTTGACTCGAGACATTGTAAGAAATAATAAAAAAAATAGTAAAATTTGAATAAATTCTAGCAAGTACAAAATAGGGGTGGAAAAATAATTTATTTTGACTCGAGATATTGTAAGAAATAATAAAAAAAATAGTAAAATTTGAATAAATTCTAGCAAGTTCAAAATAGGGGTGAAAAAATGTTTGGTAAATAATAATTTATTTTGACTCGAGACATTGTAAAAAATAATAAAAATATAGTAAAATTTGAATAAATTCCAGCAGGTTCAAAATAGGGGTGGTAAAATGTTTGGTAAAAAAAATAATTTATTTTGTCTCGGAAGGTAGTAAAAAATAATTAAAAAAAGTAAAATTTGAAGAACTAGGTGTAAAAATTTTTAAATAAAAAAAATATAATTTATTTTAAAAGGGTAAATATTAGCCCTAAAGAATAGATAGGTGTTGATTTGTAATGAATTGAGGGTAAGAATTTGAATAACCTCTGGAGTGGTCTCTATGTTGCCCTCAAGAGAGGCCAACATGGAATGCAGTGTTGCCAACGATTTGTTTTATAAAACCGCTAGATCGGTCTTCCAAAATAGCCAGAAACCGCTAGATTTCCGATCCAAGCGCCATCTAGCGGTAGACTCAAAAAGTGAATAATTGCTCTCACAAGAAATGCAGTGAGAATATTTTTTTTATGTGATTTAAATTTACTTATCACAATTTTTTTACTAAATAAACTTTTTTAGCTTTAATAATAATAATACTCGATAATGAATAAAAGCAATATGGTATTTAAAAAAAAATATTAATAAATTAGAAAACTGCAATACAAAATATTTTTAATTAGAAAATCAAATTTACATATAGTTTCTGTGCCCCACACATTTTGATTAAGTATTAGATTATTTTGTACTTTTTAGAAAAGTTTTTTTTTAAATATAATTAAGACAGTTTTTTATTATTAAGAGTGATAAAAAACAGGTTTTATTTACTTTATATTTTTATTTTTTTATTTAATGTCTTTATGTTTTGGATTAGACAGTATACCTATATTTTATATTTTTTTGACTGTCTAGGTAGAGTAATAGACGCACTTATAGTGTATGTGTTGTATTTTTCGAGTTCCAAATATTAATTCAGCAAAATTTTTACTAAATATAAAAGATTCAAGAACAAAGTGAACAATTAATCGTTTTAACTTTCTCTTACAATTATATCTACTTTAAAAACCATATTTTAGGTATTTTTATAATATATATTTAAATTCCTTCCCTGGGTTATACATTATAAATTATCATTTTGTTAAAGGAGAATGGTGCAATTTTTTGTGAAACATTTTAAATAAGGTGAAGAAATTTTCTTTAGAAACTTTTTAAAATTTAAAAAACTAAATAGAACAACGACTAACTAAATCCCCTAGATTAGTCGTATAGGGGATTCTATGTTAAACTAAAATAAAGAGCGCGCGCTATATTTAAATTTAATTTTCAAAATATAATACGAGAGAGTAGAAAAGAAGATACGACAGAGTGCCAACTGTCAACAGTAATTTTGTTAATGTTGAAAATGTATTGTAAATAGAGGAATTTTGCTTAAAAAATGAATTTAACTTGATTTGTAAAAAAAGCCAGGAATCCCGCCAGAAATGTTTGAAAATAGCCAGATTTCCCGCTAGCCGCCAGATGAGATTTCTTCTAGCTAGATGGAGTAAAAAATAGCCAGATCTAGCGGGAAAACCGCTAAATTGGCAACCCTGCTGGTCAACACGCTTCACTTATATTAGATAGGGTCAATGGTGGGGGGAAACTTGTTATCCAAACATTCTCACCAAACGGTTTGAGATGGAAGCATGAAACTTGGTACAAAGGTTAACTATATTAGCATCAACTTATGTACCAAATTTCAGCTCATTAACTATATCGGTTCATAAAACAAATCGGATTTTTTTTACATTATTAATTTATCCCTACAGTTTTGAAGCTAGAAAGTACAAACGCTAACATTTATTTGTTTTGACAATAATTTGCATTTCGGAAGTAGAACTAACTTTCTATTTTTATTTTTTAAGATTGGAGTAATTTTTTGAAACGGACTGATAAGTGAACTAAGTGGATATCGATGAGGCAGTCCAAAAAAAGAAGAAGAAAATTTACACTATCTTTTTATTCATAAAACCGACGTTTCAAAGGCTATTCCCTCCTTCTTCAGGGTTTTGAAAAAAGAAGAAGATAATTTACACTATCTTTTAATTCATAAAACCGACGTTTCGGAGGCTATTCCTCCTTCAGGGTTCCTTCACGGACTTTTCTAAACCCTGAAGAAGGAGGGAATAGCCTCGAAACGTCGGTTTTATGAATAAAAAGATAGTGTAAATTATCTTCTTCTTTTTTTAATGCCTTATCGATATCCACTTAATTATTTTTATAAAAATAATAATAATAATTTATATATATTTAAATCAGGACAATACAGGCAAAAATCATGCTTGAAAATCCTTTTTAGATTTCTAAACAGAAGCGAATTTTAAAATTTTAGAATAAATCCAATTAGATTGACCTTAGTAAGAGTGAGAATCTGTGTGAATTTTAATAAAAACAATAAATCAATAACAAAGTGTGGAAGAAGTTTGTTCTGTTGTCAAAATGTATGTGTTTTGAAAATAAAGAACTGATAAGATTTTGGACATTCTAGTTTCAATGTGTTTGGTTGTAAAAATAAACTGAAATTCGGCACTCAAGTCTGTATTAATAAAGCCATTGCTCTGTGCGAAGTTTCATCTTTTTGATCGATTAATAAGATTTTTCGCATATGCACCCTAAATAACCTTATGAAAATGACTCACTATGTGAAATTGATAGTGACCAAAAGGAGGAGGGAAGGGGGTCAAAATATTTTCAAACAAAAATCGAAGAAATGTGATATTTCTAATAGAATAGTCATAATTAAAACGGGATATTATTAATTGCTAATGCGAATTTTTTGTATTTATACTTATGTTCTTTATATAATAGGCAGAAATTTTGTTCAGGAAGAATGGTGTAGGTGCAAGGTGAAAATTTTTTAATAAAATTAAAAATTTAAATTACAAGGTTGGTTTTACAAAAAAACCTATCTTGTAATTTATATTTTTTAAATTTAAATTTTTAAAATAATTAACCCGAAGATTGAGTATCTTTTTTTGAAAAATAGATGGATTTATATCAAAAATACAACTCACGATATAAACCAAATATATCAAGAAATAATTTTAATTTTAAGGTAAAAAACCGAAGATTTTATTATAATTATTTTTACATTAGATATCAAGAGCGCTTCAACCCCTAAGGAGCTGAACCCGAGTATTAAAACGCTTGCTGGGCTTGTTAGTTCGACCCTTGAGACAAAAATACACCCTAACATGCAATATATTTAAGAGAAACTATTTTTACTTTCACATTTATATTCATAGAATATAATGTGGAAGTATTGCGATGCCATGTCTGGGTCCTTACTCTTTGAGGACTTGTATCTCAGAGATGAAAAAAGTTAATTTCATTTTGTAACTTCTAGGTGGAAGGAATCGATGCCCTTAATAGTTGGAAATCGGATTTGGGACATGAAACCGGATATTGTGGTCCCCAGAGGCCGAAAATCCAGTGCGTACATATGTATGTAGGTATGTACGTATGTACCGCCTCTGCGTTCCGCAACCATAAGTCTCAGAGCTACGAAATTCGATACTTAGCTCGATATAGTCTAGAAGGAGTACAGCAAGCTTTGGTTGAAATCGAAAAACCGGAAGTGGACATTTACACGAAATAATTGAAAGGGGTGTAAATTAGTAGTGTAGCGATGATTTCAAATAAATGAAAATGTGTAAGTCGTATGGTGAACACATTTATTATATAATATACAATCTAAAAATATTTCTTCTAAAATCTAGATTTTTGACCTTAAAATTTAATAAATTATTTCTTGTTAAATTTTTAATTTTAATAGGCAAAAAAGTAATCAAATGTAAATTATATTTTCTATATAACAAAATAAATAAATTAACACCCGGTATATTTAGATTTAATCTATTTTATATGTGAGATGAATATCTGTATTAGATTTTAATGAACACACTATGACACCAATAGGGTAGAATTTGATCTATTATAGTTCAAATAGTTATTGTTATGTATTCATATAGCGAAAATCTAGCCGTTAAGTTGATTTAAGTTTGATGAAAGGAAGCATATCGTCTTAAGGAGGCGGGGCGAGGTGCTGAGCTGCTGAGCACAACAACCGACCAGGATCCGCATTTAAATTGCTAAAATAAGCACAAGCAAAGTCAAGCCTGGATAAGATCCATAAATGCATGAGGCTTCTCTGCAAGTCTCTCGGCTCAAGGCGACGACGATTCGCCTCATAACGCGACCTGCCTGCCCAATAAGACCCCAACACTATTTTAATGGCCCTCACTCGCGACAGATTGCATCCACTTTGGCTTGGCTGGCGTTGTAGACAAAGAGAAAATGCAAGTGGATTTTAATATCTACTTGCTTATTTAGAAAATATATTTCTACTGTTAAATCACTCATATTCATATTAAATTTCATATAAAGAAGCGCACGGAATTGGATAAATTAAAACAGAAACTTTTTGAAGTGAAAACTTCTTTAGGAACCTTGGGCACTTTTGGGATAAGGAAAAAGCACTGAACTCGCGTGACCGTCACGCTCAGATACATACATATATATATAGATGTGTGTGTGGATATATATATACACTTTTCACCATCAAATTTATATATAAATTTATTAATAGAACGAAAAAATTTTATGAAAAAATATTTTACGTATTGTATAACGTTCAAATATATATATATATATATATATATATATATATATATATATATATATATATATATATATTATTAATACGTTGATAAAAATAATTTCTAATAAAAAATACTTCTTAAAAAATATTTCTTATCAACCCAAAAATAATGTTTACAAGTTTGTGAAGCTAAGAAGTTTTCACTTCTGACGTGCAGTCCTACGACTGATTTTAAATTTTATTAAGTGAGCCAGACGTTTCGTCAGTTTATTTTGACTTCTTCAGTGGCTAGAATGATTACTAATTTCCTGGTTTTATCATTCAGTGGCTAGTATGATATAAGTTTTTTCTAATTTCCTGGTTTTATCATTCAGTGGATAGAATGATATAAGTTTTTTCTAAATTCCTGGTTTTATATTATATATGTTTTTTCTAATTTCCTGGTTTTATCATTCAGTGGCTAGAATGATATAAGTTTTTTCTAATTTCTTGGTTTTATCATTCAGTGTCTAGAATGATATAAGTTTTTTCTAATTTCTTGGTTTTATCATTCAGTGGCTAGAATTAGATAAGTTTTTTTTATAATTTCCTGGTTTTATCATTTAAGCGACTGAGGAAGTAACAATCAATTGACAAAACGTCTGGCTCACTTAATAAAAACTGTCTTTTAATTTATCCAATTCCCTACGATTCTTTATATATATTTCTACATTCATAAAAAATAATAATACATGAATAGAGAAAGAATTAAAGAATAGAAAAATGAAATTCCAAATTCATATAGAGCACTGGTGGTGGCCAACATTTTATTTATTTATTTATTTCAACTTTGGATGCTCTGAGGCAAATGTACTTCATTTATTAAATAATATAGAACTGATTGAGTTCAATAAATTTAATTTTGATTTGAAATCTGCTACAATAAATAAGTGTTTTAATGCCTCAACAGTATTTCAGAGTATATATGATAATTAAATTGATTAAATTATCAAGGAAAATAGGAAAATTAAAGCTTTTTTAAAACTGTTAATTCATGTAGAAATTTGCTTTAAAGCGATTCAGTAATTACTTCCTATTGAATATGATCTGCTTATATTTATATATCTACCATATATATTAAAAAGGTAATATATAGTTCATACCTCTAGATATAATGTTTATTTATGTAAATAAAATTATTAAATCAAAATATTTGAGTGAATATTTTATTAAATGAAAGCGAGCAATTAAAAGCAACTTTAAAGGTGAAATTTCAAAATATCTTCTTTAAAGGCTTTTAATAAATGAATGAAAGTGAAAAAAAAGAACGGATCGATTTTCAAGCATTTACCTCCTTTCATCTGACGAAAGTGAAACATTTAGAATAATGTCGTTAGGGTTTTAGAAAGTTTTTTTTTTGTTTTTGGGGGGGGGGGGTTTATAAAAATTGTCCTATATATAGGGGTGAGTTATTATTATTTTTTTATGATTAAAGACAAAACCACACCAATTATTTATTTATTACTCAATATGGTTGTCTTTAAGGATGCTAGTATCACGAGCGGAGAGATTTCATTTATAATGCAACAAATAATATTATTTTGTGGTACATCCTGGTTGAAATTAAGGGAGAGGAGTTAATTAGGCGTGTAGCAAAATTATTTAAAACGGACATAGGTATTACAGAAATTCTAAGTTGATGATGATTAAGAAGATAGGATTTGGCTATAATAATTATACTTCAATATTTTGGTTGAAAGCAATCAGTATGATTGTCATTGGTGTAATTACGGAGTTTTCTAGTCAGCTGGCCAGGTGATTAGTTACAGAAAGAGAGGGGAGCCTTGGTGGGGTGGGACTTCTCCACTCGAGTTGACTCTCCGTCAGGAATCGGGTGGCTCCGCTGGACGCCTGGAGGGGACCATGTGCTATATAAGTCGTGATTCCAGCTGGGGTGGTTGGTCGGGTTTTAGGACGGTAAGGGTTCACTTCTATCCAAGATATACAGGCAGGGCTGTAGTGTTAGGTGTTGTTAGGAGTTTTCCTAGAGGGTGCAGCCGTCCAGCACAAGGTTTCAATGTTGGTAATTCGATTAGAGATCAACGAACTTTTTAGTAGAATTGACAAATTTTGGAAGTAACAAAATAATTAAATGAGAAATGCATAAGTGATGCCTCGTAATAATGGAGTTTCAATTTTTCTAAGGGAGGCAATGAGTTTTCTTAACTACGCCCATGATTGTCAAGTATCTTATGTTATTTATTGATAAAAATCTTATTCTCAGAGAAATATTAGGGATGAGAGCCGACTAAAGATGAGTAATAATGTATTAAGTTTCTGTTCAAATGTAAAATAAGAGAAATTTGGCGACCATGTGTCTGTCTTTCTGTCCATCAGTGAGACCATTATAGCTTCTAAATAAATAAGATTCCATCTTAAAATTTACGTGTTCTATGTATTCATTTCCTCTGAAATAGAAAATCTTAATATATTAAAATTTCAATCGAGTGACTGTTTTAGCAAGTCAAATTTTTTTCAGGCTCTGAAATAAAAATATTTTTATCATGCAGCTATCCCTGCGAGATTTCCTTAAGAAAAATTAAGCTAATATTTTTAAATTTAATTCACCTTAAAATAAAGCTGTAAGAGGTACTCAAAGTGGCCATTTTTGCATCAGTCGATGTTCATAAGTGGATTAAGTTAAAATTATGAAAAAAATTCCCAAAAATACTCATTGTCTTCTTATCAATGACAAATAAAAACGAATTTTATGTCTTAAGTTTTTTAGAATAAGATATAAAGTACGGAACCCTTGATATGCACGACCGACTCGTAGTTGACTGACTTATTTCAAAATCCTCCTCCTGCACACACCATCTTATTATTTTATCCGAATATTTAAACCAATTTTTGAGATAGTTTGAAAATATTAAACAAAAACATAAATTTTTATCAATATTACAATTGTTGTTTAATTGGCAAATATTGACAACAGCTAAAGGCGCTCTCTAACGGGGATCAAAATCAAAAATATTTTTCTCAATTATAATGTTTGTTTATTCATTAAATCCTCGTTAACGAGCGCCCCAAGCAGGTGATGTTCAAGGTTGGATTTATATTTAATTATTAATTCTATATATCTTGAATAGATGTCACGCTTTATCGTTATTTTCGCAAATATTATTTATTTATTTATATAAACCTTTTATTGAGGTACAATTTTTGATAAATAAAGTTATGTGAATTTACAAAGGTATTTACAATTATATTTATGGTAAATTTTTTCTATACATAGATAAGTATTTAGAATATTTACAAATTTAAATTGTATCAGGCCCGTTTTAGGTATAGGCCTCTTCCAATTTCTTTCAATAACCATAGACTTATCACTTTATCAGCCAATAGAAATAAAATGATATAAATATAAATAGGCAAGAAGGAGCAGGGATATTAGAAAGTCATGTTGATGGCAACAACTTATTTTCGAACTAGTGGACTGTATGCAAAAACAGCATGAGGGAGGAAGGAATAATCCCCGTAAATCGAGGAACAGGTGTAGCTAGTTTTTTCATTAGAGAGTTTTCGTATTTATTATCTAATTCAAACAGCATTTAAAGATTGGCAAACATTTCGCTAGAGCAAAAAACGAGCTATTGGGAGTGGCGAAAGGGCCGTAAAACGGCCCCAACAAATCCGAGTGGCGCATTAGCATCTCTGTGGAGTTTTCGGAATTCGATTTGCTTCTAAAACAATCGGTTGTTTACGAGGGTTCTAATGGAGAATTCCATCTTCGGAACTGAAAGTGATTGCCTTCTGATAAACTCGAGAAAAGTTAAAGTAATAACATTATTCAGTATTAAGCATGCCTTGGGAAACTTTCGACAATGTTATTTTCTTCCGTAAGATTGTTCGTCGGTTTTAAATATCCCAGAACCATATGTCGTACGTAATTCGTACTACTTTCGAAACTTTAAAGGGTTCCTTGCCCAGATGCGAAAATAATTAATAACTATTCTACTTTTTTCTTTACTTTTTTATACTACAAAGCTTTTCTTTGAATAAAATTTAAATCTTTTTTTCTAACAGTTTTTGAATAAATAAGGATAAACCATAGAGTGTGTCCTCTGTTTAATGAAAATAAATACTTAGAAAAATACATATTTATAAGAATTCTATATAATTTTAATAAAGATAATAGTTTTTAAAATTAAAGAAAAAATTCTTGATGAAATGATTTTATTTGGATGGCATCGGATACCGAAGTCAATTTAGCCAGTTTCTATTGACTATGATACTTGATTGTATCATGGGTTTGTAGTGTTAATTTTGTTGAGATTAACAGTTAATTAAAAAAATATTTTATTTCGTCGAGAATAGCAGAGTTGTTGATTTTTAAAGAGGAAAAAAATGTGGATGTCCTCTGCTTGATACAAATAGATATATTTCTATATATTATAACATTATAAGTGAATATACTATATATGAACAAGACATTTGTAGCATTATCAAGATTTTCAAATATATTGATAATAACTAAGTCTGCTTCAAACCTTTTATGAGTATATCTATTTACATCAACCAGAGGACACATACTTTGATTAATTCTTCCAAGGAGAGCTATTTCTTTTAAACATCACAGATATTAACTACAAATTTTACTTATGGAAAGTGGTGTAGGTTTTAGGTGAAACATGATGTTAGTTAATAGAGTAAAGGGTGTGTAGTTTTACAGTGAATGAAATAAAACTCAAAGAGGTTTATACAAACTCAATATATTTCGGATTATTAGTCCATCATCAGGAGTTTACAAGTTAATACTTAATAACTCAGTATTAACTTGTAAACTCTGATGATGGACTAATAATCCGAAATATATTGAGTTTGTATAAACCTCTTTGAGTTTTATTTCATTCACTGTGAAACTACACACCCTTTACTCTATTAACTATTAACTACAAAGCAGAGTTGTTGAATTCAACAAGGGAGATCTTATATTCAGTCATTAAATTGGAAAGTGAACAATAATTATTGGATTTTATCTATCTATTCCAATCTAATTACTCTGAAATTAGTTTGTTAACTTATGGTTTCTTAGTATAATTAATCTTTAGAGTAATGAAAACGTTATTTCTTAAGCAATGATATTAAAAATTAATGACTTCTGGGTTCAATGAAGGTACTAAAAAACCTTGGGAGACAATTCCCTATTAAGAAAACGACCATCAATCTATAAAATTAAAAATACCATTTTAATCTACCTTAGTATTTTGTATATTATTTTCGGATACTAAATCAGAATAGAAAGTGAAAACATGTTCAACGTACCTCTCAAATTTTAGTGAATTGGTAATTTTTTCGTTAGCGAATAGCTTAAGCTAGAAAATTAAAACTTTCTAGAAAAGTGCATTTTATTAATGTAAATTTATGTTGCAAATTTCCCCTCAATAGCTTCAATTGTTAGAAAGCTCCCCAAACAAAAATAGGTTCAATGTTTTCTTCTAATTTTCTACACTTTATATCTAGATGTTTTGGAAAATTTGTATCCTTATCTGTATCATATACATTAGGGTGGTCCATATTTTGGGTATTTTAGAATTTTTACGCTGACAAAGGCTCATATGGTTCGATTTTTATTTATTTCGAGCCTCTGTCAGCGGAAAAATTCGAAAATACTCAAAATAAAGACCACCCTAGGCCATTCACATGACTTTACCATAAACCTGGCCCCTCTCTTATATTTAATATTTAATAAAATAATTTATAATTATTTATAAAAGACCCCCCCCCTTCATCCCCCCTTACTACAATCGTTCGAAAATTAGATACGTAATTATCCCGCAATTTGAACTGAACTTGACATGAAACTTGGAGGATATTTTTTTTATATTTATTTCGAACCATATGAGCCTCTGTCAGCGTAAAAATTCGAAAATACCCAAAATAAGGACCATCATAATATACGTACATTTTTAAAAGAGCATCTGCTTCTGTATCTAGATGCTAATCTTTAATATTACTAAGTGGCTATAATCATTCCAAAACATAATATGTTTCAATTTTTTTTCTTACATTCCCGACATTTCTAAATAAGATAAAAAAAATTGAAATTTTTTGAGTGAATTCAACACCCACCCTACCTTCATACTGACTAATGTAAATGATGTACCCTATGTAATAAATATATATCACTTAAAATGCAAACTTGAATATAGAACACGTAATTCCAGCTCGAGGAGGTGAGGAATCTTAAATGAAATATATATTTCAAGAAAATAGGTTACTAAATTAAAGTATTTACTCTGTGGCTTCTAGTTGCATAGGAATCTCGAATATTCGACAATTAATATTCAAAAGTGGAGAGAAAGAACCTGCACTGGCAAAAGTTCGCATTAAACTAAAATAAAATTAGATAAACAGTCCGGCTTGTTTATCTCTTTAATATTCGAGGAAATAAATTATCGAAATAAATATTTTTTGAAGAGAAAAATATAAATTGGCCGCTTTTCTACTAATCAATAGGGAGCGCCATATAAGCTTAAAGTCTTTTTAGGGTGTTTCCGATGTTTTAAATCCATTTTAAGAAATATTTTCTGAAGAGAAAAATATAATTTGGGTGATTTAAGACCCTTAAGGGTGTATAGAATGTTGTATCATTCGCGTCCATTATGAATTTGTAACAGGAATAGCAGGGAATTAGACAAAAATTAAAAAAACAGAGTTTTTATTAAATAGGCCAGACGTTTCATTAATTGATTTTGACTTCCTCAGTGGCCCATTTATTTTTGATCAAGAGTGATTAAATGGGCCACTGAGGAAGTCAAATAAATTGACGAAACATCTGGCCCATTTAATTAAAAACTTTGTGTTTTAATTTTTGTTTAATACCCTGCTATTCCTGTTATAGGTATATAAGATTGTTTCAATCCATTTTTAAGAAAAATTGGAGAAAAAAGTGAAAAGTTTCAAAACTCAGAAAGGCTTTTTTTATTATGATAGCCTTAAAATCACAATAAAATTAATTAAAAAATGAATTTGGCTATAATATAGCCTCTAGTGTCGTTAGATTAAAAAAAAACCCATTTATTAAAGAAAAAAAAAAATTGAAAATTTAGCCTTAAAATCACAATAAAATTAATAAAAAAATGAATTTGGCCATAATATAGCCTGGGGCGAATGTGAGTCAGTGGCTAGAGTGTCGGGTCGCTGACTCGAAGTAGGCTGGTTTGAGACTGAGTCTCGGCAGATCAGATATTTGCAGTCGCCTCCTCTTGGAAAGCAATGGCAACCTACTAAGTGTATTATTGCCTAGTAACCTCTCCAAACTAGCCGTTCGGAACCGGCGTTAAAAAGTAGGTCCCGTATATCTGTGTAAAAACAGCTAAACACACTCAGCACAGGTATATGTGGAGAGGAGCCGAAACGTCAGGGAGACCTGATATGGCACTTAAAAGAAAAAAATAGCCTCTAGTGTCGGTAGGTTAACAAAACACCATTTTTTAAAGAAAAAAAATTTGAAAATTTTCATTTGAATTTAAATACTACCTAGCGGACAAGACAATAGTATTTAGTCAGTTAGTTGTAGTATTTAGTCCGAATCGGAAAAACGGCGTAGATTGTGATTTTGACCTCCCCTCTACTCCCACCTATTTTGAATAATTTATTTTCCCTCCAATAATTTCTCAGTGTCTTAAAAGTTAATTTTACAAAATTTGGTTCGAATCGGACAAAGAGTTCAAATTTTTAAATCCCCCCCTCTAATATTTGATTGAAGTTCAATCAAAATCTAATCAGCTCTTATCTCAATATAAAACACTTTTATAAAAAAACTAAGTTTTAAAACCTTTTTTGAATTAGAGGGTACACAAAATTTGGTAACATACGCTTCACTAATGAATATTTTGACAAAATAATTAATTATTTTTAAATTGAAAGGTTTTTATTATCACAAACTATTAAAAGACAATAATTTTATTTAATTATTATTATTTATTTTATTAATTCACTAAACAGTTTCGGTCACCACTGGTTGACCATCTTCAGTAGTATTAAAATTTGAAAAATGAAACATTTCGTTAATTTTTTTTTCAAGTTTGAACTCATACATACAATTTCGTTAAAGATCAATACACGTAAGTTAAGGATGATTTATGCATACAAAGTGACAATTTCCGGATCTTGAACGAAATTGTATGTATGAATTCAAACTTCTGTATTTGTTGTATTATGAAAATGTTTTATAAAAAAAATTGACGAAATGTTTCATTTTTCAAATTTTAGTACTAAAGAAGATGGTCAACCAGGGGTGACCGAAACTGTTTAGTTAATTAATAAAATAAATAATAATAATTAAATAAAATTATTGTCTTTTATTAGTTTGTGGTTATAAAAAACCTTTCAAATTAAAAATAAAATAATTAATATCGCTTAAAATATAAATTTTTCAATGTTTACAATATAAAGTTATAATGTAGAGCAAAAGCAATGATATTTTTTCATAAAAATAATTTTTATAAAAAAAAATAAAACTGACTTCAAAAAAATTAAATGCAACAAATAAAATAATAAAAACTCAAAAATAAAATAAAATACACTAAAATGTATAAAATAATTATCTAATTTGGTTACAACTAAACGATGAAATATTTACATGAATCACTTTTTGAAGTCGGTGCTAGATAAACTATATAAGCGAGCGTACCCGCCAAACGTACTAAGTAAAATCCGTCGAGTTTGATTAATAAAATCTATATGTATGTTTGGCACCGACTTCAAAAAGTGATTTCATGTTAATATTTCATCGTTTATTTGTAACTAAATTAGATAATTATTTTATACCTTTTAGTGCATTTTATTTTATTTTTGAGTTCTTAAAATAAAATCCACTAAAAGGTATAAAATAATTATCTTATTTAGTTTCAACTAAACGACGAAATATTAACATGAAAATCACTTTTTGAAGTCGGTGCAGAAACATATACATTTTATGAATCTCACTCGACGGATCTTACTTAGTACGTTTGGCGGTTACGCACGATTATAATAATAATAATCTTTATTAGCTATTTTCAGCTATAACATATACAATAATAATATGCAAGAACATACAATGTTAACATCACAAAAATAACAATATACAATGATAATATAACAAAAACAAAAGAAAACAATACAACACAATACAATTTAACAATACAATGCAATAATGACGCAATCACAATAGAACATTATAATTTTCGAGGAGATTCCACAAGAAGATTATCTTTTCGAAATTACGAATTCCAACAATCGCTCCTTAAATTCCTGTATTCTAGTGACATTTCTTATCTCACTCGGCACTTTATTGTAATCGGACAAACCCCTATAAAATAAAGTCCTAAATTTTTTATTTGTCCTACAAATATCAATCCTGAAATTTTCCCCAACTCTCAAATCATAATAACCACCTTCATTCGTATATTTTAATTTTTCCCTTAAATATTCTGGTGCCAAACCGTTCCTTATCCTGAAAATCATAATCAGCGAATTACAATATATTGTCTCTTTTACATTGGTATACTATAGGTATAGTTTGTTTGGCACCGACTTCAAAAAGTAATTTCATGTTAATATTTCGTCGTTTAGTTGTAACTAAATAAGATAATTATTTTATACCTTTTAGTGGATTTTATTTTAAGAACTCAAAAATAAAATAAAATTCACTAAAAGGTATAAAATAATTATCTAATTCAGTTACAACTAAACTATGAAATATTAACATGAAATCACTTTTTGAAGTCGGTGTCAAACATACATATACATTTTATGAATCAAACTCGACGGATTATTACGATTGGCGGGTACGCTCGCTTATATATTTTATTTAGCTGTAAATAAATAAGATAATTATTTTATACCTTTTAGTGTATTTTATTTTATTTTTGAGTTCTTATTATTTTATTTGTTGCATTTAATTTTTTTGAAGTCGGTTTTATTTTTTTTTATAAAAATTATTTTTATTTTTCTCTTTTTAGTGATGTTATTAATACTGACTTAATATAATACCTTGCATGCATCTCGTAAGAGAAAGCGTCGGGCGAATGAATCAGAAAATGATAATAAAATTAATTTTTTTTTAAGAAATTTGGTGTTGGTACTTGGTGAAACATATTTTAAAATTATCGGACAAAAATGTGAAACCTACCAAGTATTTTTTATCCAATAATATACATTTTTATAAATTTTATTAAACCATTTATTTTACATGAATTTATGCATACATTGTTTTTGAGCTTCGACTCCGGAGATTACTTCTCCACCATCGACTGTCCTTGATCATCTTTTAGTCCTTGTTTTTAATAAGAGGAAAAACTAATTAAAGAAAAAAACCTCTTTTCCGATAATGTTTCATTTTCCCTTCATTCGTCTCTCAATCCTTTATCCAATAATAATAAAATTAAATTCATAAATATAGAAATTCTCTAGAAACGTTTGCGGGTTTTAAATGAACGTTTTAAGATTGATTTTTTTATAAAAGATTTTATTTATTACATATTATAAATTCCATTATTTCCTCATAAGAATTGGAAATTTACGTTAATCGTCATTGATCATATCATCAGAACTTGACCAAATTAATATCGGACCATCCCTAAGGTATCCTCTTCCCAATACAAAAAGAATCATCGAAATCGGTTCATAAACAAAGAAGTTATGCCTGAACAAACATAGCAAAAAAGATCCAATTCTGATGAAAAAAACGGGATCAATCGGAAACTAGACTGAACCCATGCAAAAAAATCATCAAAATTGGTTCACAATTGGCGAAGATATCAGGTAACATAGAAAAAAAAAATCAGTCGAATTGAGAACCTCCTCCTTTTTTGTCGGTTAAAAATTCCAATGATTCACTTAGGGCTGGTATGTTGTTGATGAATTCGACTGTCATATCAAGCAGTCAGATATGTATTACCTGAAGTTAGAGCCGAAAATGCCACGAAAGCCTTTTTAAGGCTATGCTAATTTTGAAAATTCAACCCGAGAAGATAAACTGACCTTTAATGTTTACATTTTCACGTTTCGAGAAAATGAGAAAATTCAACTCCAACATTTGATTGAAAAAAGTTTTATTCCATTTTTTTTTTTTTTATTTTGCTTTATTTACTTTTTCTTCATGAATTTATTTAACTATTATTTTTTTCGTCGACGTGAAAATTGTTTATTGAAAAGGAAGGAATAAATCAACCTGGCAAGAGAGACTCATCTCTTGCAAATGGGAGAATAAGTTGGTTAACAAGGTTATAACGGATGTTTGAGCAGCCCTTCGTCTTGCCTCGTTTCAGGGTATTTATCTTAAATAGCTCTTAGATGAAGAAAAAATCTATTAAGGAGCAATCTCTCTCACTCACTCTTTTGGTTATGTCAACATTCTATTCAAATAAGGAGAAAGAATTGCAAGCCAGAAATTTTTTTTTATTTAATTGTAATAGTTTTATTCATATCTTACTAATTTAGTTAATCTATATATATAAAAGCCATTGTCAGAGAGTACCCGTGGCGCAGCAAGGTGAGCATGTGGGAGAAAAAGCAACTAATATTCAATGACAGTTGTTATATTGTCAAATTTTACAAATATCTATAATATCTCTATATATTAATATATTCCTCTATTTAGCTCAGAATATTAGATTTACGGCGTGTCTCATTTGAAATTTTAGTAGACAAATTTATTAATTTTAAATATATTATATATTAATATATATTTAATTTTTTGGAAATAATTCATACCGCGAAAATTATTTTTTTTTTTTGAATTTAAGAAAAATATAAATTCTTAAAATTTTAGTAGACAAATTAATTTTAAAAAATATATATATATATATATATATATATATATATATATATATATAATTTAATTTATAATATAAGTTTTAATGAGATATGATTTAATGGGATAATGAGATTAATTCTTAATTTATTACTGCACGGGTCATTTGAAATTTTAGTAGATAAATTAATTTTAAAATTATTATATATAATTATAGATTCTTCATTTTTGACCATCTGCCTCATTTTGGTTGTTTATTTTTAAAAAATTTTACACTAAAATGTCAAAAATTACTATTTTTGAGATTTTTTCATCAAAAATTACTATTTTTTACCTTCTATCTTAATGCAAAACCTACCAAGTATTTTATATCCAATAATCTCCAAATTGCAAACAAGAGCTCCCATCCTAAAAACAGGTAGAGGAAAAAGCGCCGTGTGCAGCGGTCTTAAGTCAAACCTAAAAAAACAAAAAATGACTAAGAAGAAAAGATTTCTAACAAAATAGTTACGTAATGAAAAAAATCATTTTTTTTGTCCAGCAGTAAAAGAAATCTTTTGATTATGATTGATTTCTCTCTACTTTTAATAAAAATATTTATTCTTCTAATGAGATTAGTTTTCCAAGTTTTTATTATCAAATCTACTTGAGAAACAATTTAAAAAAAATAGGAATTTTTTTTTTTGTATGATCAATGGTCCTGGTGATGAGTAATGGTCGACACACTCTAGCTTCCGAAATAGTTTCCAAGTAGTAATAAATTTGGTTAAAAGCAAAATGACAGTTTCACTCTCTCGTCTAAGTGAGATCCGGATTGGATATTTTTTTAAATATAAATAATTACTATTTTATGTATAAAACACAGAATATGTGGGTCACACGACATTCACTTACCAGGCGGGCTGAAAAGTTCGTAGGCTGGCACATAAATGGTGCCACTAGTATCAAATCCATATGATTTTTAGCTAGCCCCAACCTTACTAGTTAAAACGCGTTTCACGGAATAACTTTGAAGCAACTAGGATTTACTGATATTGGTTGAGTTTGGTTCAAAGGTCTAAAATCTTCATTAATGACCTTCCGCCTCATTTTGGGTGTTTATTTTCAAAGTTTTTTAAACGAAAATGTTAAAAATTAGAAGCAAAGTTGTAGAGGATATAATTTTTGACATTTTCGTTTAAAGATTTTTGAAAATAAACACCTAAATGTCAAAAATGAAGATTCTAGACCTTTGAACCAACATCAGTAAATTCTCGTTTGCCACAAAGGTAATCAGTAAAACGCGTTTTAATTAGTAAGAACCAGTTCTTACTAAAAACAGGGTTTAATTTTTATTTCTTTTAAAATTTGAATTTTTTAAAAAGATATTCTTTACTAGATTTTTCTTTTCAAATTATTTAATCTAAATACATAATTTAAGTCCGTAGGTAGTCCCAGTAGTTTTGGAAAAATCTTAAAATGAAACCGTGTTTTTGGAGATATTTTTCTTTGTTTTTCTTTTTGTCTTTAAAATTTGAATTTTCAAATTTTTGTTGTATGTATTTAGGTCCTAAAATAATCTACCTTTCAAATGTCAAGCTTCTAGCCCAAGTAGGTCCAGAGAATCTCGATGAATAAAAAATGAGGTGTATTTTGATTTTATAACGTAGTTTTTATGCCAAAAACTCGAATGTGGAAAAACGTTGTTTTGAATTAAGGATTGTTGAAAATTTTCTATAACATACTATATATGGTATACTTACATTCTTGAATAGAGAGTTATAGACCTCAAGTTTGAGGTTCACCTAATCATTCTATCACATTTGTGTTTCTGGCATAGCAATTTTGGTAATAATGGGATTGGAAAAAGACATTGGTAAAAATCCATAAAAATCTTGGTTTTGATATAAGGGTGGTATACATCGTATATAGATTAAGTGCCTGAAGCATCGAGTGATGTTCGGCAACTTTTTGCCTCTAAATAGTTTAAGTTTCAAATTTCAAGGGTCTGCAATTTACGGAAGACGATATATGAATTATTAAAATATTTATTTTACTACACTCCTAATTGACACCCCCTTCCTTTATTTCAATTGGATTAAAATCTATACACGACTAACAACCTATGACACTTGATATGTACACCAATTTTAAACAAAATTGTTAGTACAGTTTTTAAGAAAAAAAAGAAAAATCTTTCATGTAAATGTCCACTTGCATTGTTCCGATTTCAACTAAAAGCTTGCTGTACCCCTTCTGTACTGCTTAAGTTTTGAATTTCGTAGCTCTATGGTTGCGAAATGCAGGGGTGGTACATTCTTACGTACGTAAAAATTACCTTCCAGTACTTCTATTTTAGCCAAAATCTTGTTGTACTTCTTATAGCCTCTAGATAGCTTAAGTTTCAAATTTCTAGACTCTGCGACTTTCCTAAGACGAAATATTAACGATTAAAATATTTATTTTACGACATGGCTAATTTACAGCCCCTTCTTTTATTTCAATCGGATTAAATTTATACACGACTAATAACTCATGAGACTTGATAAGCACACTAATTTTTATCGAAATCGTTATAGCCCTTTTCGAGAAACCGATTCTATATATACAAGAATTGCTTGTTTATAATAGATAGATTAATTAATATCTACATATATATGTACTCTTAAAAATAGACACATAAATTAGATGTTAGATAATATCTCCGAAAACGGCAGTTTTCTTTTATTTAATAAAAAAATAATTAAGATAATTAAAAGTATTTTTATTTATTTGAATTTCACATTTTATATTTGATGTTTATAAAAAGAAAAGTTACGTTTTCAGAAATACTTCTTTTATTATTTAATTATTTTTCGAGTTTATTTAAATTTAATAAGATATTACAATAAAAAAAATGAAAAGGATTTTTTTTAATAATAATAAAAGATGCCTTGTCTCTAATTTAGTTAAAAAAGGAAAAAAATTCTATAGCTGTTGATGAAAAAAGGATTTATTTTTTTATTTTATTTTTGAATTTAAAGCGATTTATCTTCATTTGGAGTCAGGCTAATTAATTTAAACATAATGATGATTGAGATGATGGGAGATCCGCCATATTTGTGCGAGGTGTTTTATTAAATTAAAAAAATGTCGCTGTGGAGTGAATTAAATCGCCCTTGGGGAGAGAAACCGACAGACACAGGTCATTCTAAAAAATAAGCCTTAATTCAAAAAAAAAAAATCACTTCGGGTTTTGTAAATGAAATTCATTTGAAAATTCGTATATATATATATATATATATATATATATATATATATATATATATTAACTGTTCACAAGCTAACATGTTTTTTGTAAAACAATGACGAGACTTAAATATTGAAAAAATATATATAATGAAACTTTATCATGATTAAATTTTAAAACAAATTAAATATAATATAATATAAAATCGGAGGAAAAAGTGGTAACTTTTTAACTTTTCATTGAACGATGGGGAAAAGATGAGATATTCCAACTAGCTAGAGTTTTCGCCGTCCTTCTAATTTAATTAATTTAAACAAAGTATTCTGGATTTATTTTTTAAAAACTTGTCATAATTTCAATTTCTAATTTTAATATAATGAGAAAGCTTAAAATTATCAAAAAAATCATTCAAGAGAAAAATAAACTCGGGAAAATTCGAATTCTCTGCCTTTTCTATTCTCTACCTATTTAATGATTATGTAAAAATTATCCTTTTATTTCAGGCCATAAGACTAGAGAATTCCATCATACTGGACTCGCCTAGCTCTTACGCAGCTTTCATTTTTCTACGCGTAATAGATTGATTGCCAAAATACAGGCGCACAAACTTTATAAATCAATCGAATGTTTCCTACAAATGATTCAATCGCGAATCAAATGTAGGTGATTTTTGTCAAATATTGAGTGAAAATAATATCTGAACTTATATATTTCTAACAAAAATCACCTACATTTGATTCGCGATTGAATCAAATGTAGGAAACATTCGATTAATTAATGGCAAGCAGATTCGAAAATAACCAAAATAAGGTCCACCCCAATAAGCGATTTGACATATAGGGCGATGAGGGGATCTCTCCTTAATTTTTACACTTTCAGCAGAACAACATAGAGCGGGTGGCGTATGATTATTTTTTGTGAATACAAAAAAAAAAAAGAAGAAATGTGAGTCAGGATTAATCCTGGCTCTCTCAGCCACCCGCTCTGTATCTGAATTAATTTATTCTGAAGCTGAAAGTGTGAAAAGTTAGTAAATAAATTTATATAATGGTCTTTTATCTTTGTAAGAGGCGGCCCGCTCCTCGGAGGCCCAATAAACAAAATATATGTTTATTTGCATCAAGCAGAAAACAACCTCATTGATTTCTCTTTATGAATCAACAAATCTGCTACTCTCTTTAATACAATCGAATTCAATCGGAAAAACAAAATTATTTAAACGAAAACTAGCTGATTTTTCATTGATTTAATTTCTTTAGAATAATGAAAATTTTAAGAAACATCTTATGAATTTAATAAACAATACCTGGAGGCACCGAGCGATGCTCGGTAACCCCTGACCCCCCCACACCCTCCCGAAACCACACACCTCGCCCCCAACACTGCACCCCCACTCCACCCCACCCCACCCCAACCACCCCTCCCACCCCGGATCCCCCACAACTGCACCCCACCTCCTGCACCCCCCACATCCATCCCCACCCCCGACCCAGTTTTTGCATTTCTCTCTTTCTAATGGTCCACATATTATGTGTATATTTGTTTACTCGTACACCAATTTGCCCACATTCGTTCATATTGATAAACATTATAAAAAATACATAAGAAAATAATAATAAAAAAATAATCGTATAGGATCTGAAATAAAAACATAAAATTAAAAAAATGTGTCGCGTCTCGGGACGTGCGACAGAAGTGATAACTTTCACCAACCAAGTATTTTTTAGGAAGACAATTGCAAGGATAATTGCCCGGAGAAAAGAGAATTGAATATTTAATTTTAATTAGAAGAGTGGGGGGGGGGGGGCAAAGGAATAATTATTAATATATTTAATGTTTCTGGATTTAAAATTAATTGTTGTCTTTCTTTCAGCTTAATTCAATTATACATATTTCAAATTTGCCGCGCTGCAATTTATTCAATAAATTCTATTTATAAAATACATAGCTATAATATAATATATTCAATTATTTCCACACTTATAATAAAGTCTAATTCAAAAATATTCATTTTAGTAAAAGTAAAAAGCAAAGATTTTTAAAATACTTCTATAGTCTACTGCTAAAGTCTCTGCCTATGATGCAAGAGGTCTCAGGTTCTAATCAGATATGCGTCAAATCATTTTTTTTTATTGAGATTTTCATCTATCAATAATTACTTTAATTAAGAAAAAATCAATTAAGATGATTTTGATGAGGTCCAGACATAGCCAGATCGTTTTCTCATCCTCAAAACTTGTTAATAGATTTTGTTTCATCAAAATCGGTAGGGCCGTTTTCAAAATAGAACCAAGATACAAATATATATATATATATATATATATATATATATATATATATATATAAATAAATTTACAATTTTTTCTCGTTTAATAAGAGTAGATAGATAAAATTAATTTTATTTTGATTATCCCAAATCATATAGTCTTGAAGAATTAAATAAATAATTCTAAAGTTAAGGACAAATAATAAATGCACGAAAAGGGCGCTTTTATAAGCATTTTATCCCCTGACTCCGGCAACATGTGCCGACTTGCAGCGAAACATGTCAGTACTTGCAGACTAAGCGAGCTGAATGATATTGAATATAAATATTTATAATTATAAATGGGCGCTTTTTCATCATCATCGCATGCTGATTAATGAAGAAAAATAATTAAAAGTATACATTTAGCAGCGTCATTATTCTCTTATCATTTTCAAAGACTGTATACAAGATAATATAATTACTCAATTTTCAATTGAAACGAAATTCTAAAAAACAAAAATAAAACTTGAGAATAAAAAATTGAATGTATTAATAAATTGAACATATAAAATTAATTATATAAAAGCATTTTCAATATTTTTTACCTGTAAAATAGATCGTTTTAAAAATTCATTATTTTAAAAATTAAACGATAATTATTTTATGTCGAGAGTGAGCAAATCAGTGATCTGGTCCCCCTACTTGAAGAAATAAGGTGACGTGTTCTGATGTAGCCATCCACTTGACTTTACCATACAACCTGGCCCCTCACTTATATTTAATATTTAATAAAATTATTTATAATCATGTAGGGGAGGGAGATTAGTTTTTGCATTCTTAGACTCCTGGGGACCCACTTATTATGTATACAAAATTTGGTTGAGTTTGATACAAGGGCTTATATATTCATTTTTTGACCATACACTCCCCCCCCCATTTTGGGCTGTTAGTTTTTGCATTTTTAGACTTCTGGTGTCCCACTGATTATGTATACAAAATTTGGTTGAGTTTGGTACAAGGGCCTATATTTTAATTTTTTGACCCTACACCCCCCCATTTTGGGCGGTTAGTTTTTGCATTATTAGACTTCTGGGGTCCCACTGATTATGTATACAAAATTTGGTTGAGTTTTCTCAAATGGCCTAGATTTTTAATTTATAACCTCCCTTCCACCCCTTAATTTTGCGTCGATATTCACTAAAATCTAATCAGCTCTTAATCTCACTGGACCAAAACTAAGTGTGAAATTTTGTTTCGATATTCACCCTAGTTTTTGAGCTAGTTCGTCCACAAAACTTTGGTAACGCACAGACAACCTGAACAACCAGACAGACTAACAGACATTTTGACAAAACAATTAATATCTCAAAAAATATAATTTTTTTCGATGTTTTACTTATTAGAACTTTTTTGTAGAGCAGAAATGTCACGGTTTCGCTCATTATTTTTAATCAAAATAGTTTCAGTGGTTTTTGAGATATTTAGAAAAAAAGAAGGAAAAAAACCACTTTTTTCATGCACAATTACAATACTTGACCATACATTTTGTTCTCTTTGGCTATTTTTGTTCATCTTGCAATCATTTTTGTGTAGTGCTAATCTTTTTGAGAGTCTTTGCTTCGTTTATCCAATATAACATTTGCTACATTCTGCAAGGAATCTTATATATTACATTCTTTTGATCCAAAAGTTCTATTTTATCCTTTAAACTGGAATAGATGGACCTTATATTTTTGATGTTATAGAAAGCAAATTCTACATTAGTTCTCTTAAAACAACTTTTTATTCTTAAAGATAGAGGCTGTATAAACGGAAATTTTATATACTTCTTAATAACTGATTTATCTTCTTCCTTTTTCTTGGTCTTAATTTAAAATTGTTGAATAGATTACGTATAAGGCTGGTTGGATAATTGTTGTTTTTAAGTATTTTTTCTATCTTTTTGTAGTTTTCTTTGTGGAATTTTTCATCACTCAAAGCTAACACACGATGCAATAAGCCCCTTAATCATACCTATACATTGGATGGTTGGAATAGTAATTCAGTGTTCTATCTGCATTTGCGTTTTACACGAAATGTAATAGGATTGGTACTTGGACGCGAAGTCAAACACTAATCACAAGCACCTAGTAAGGACAATGTTCTTCGAGCCGATACAAAAAAATACAAAACTTATTGGTCGCTCTAATATTTATGCCAGAGGAAAGGACCAGAAAGCTCGCAAAAGCTGGAAAAAAGGGGTAAAAAGTGTAAAAAGCCTGCTTCTGATGAACACTCTGTCAATCAGCGAATTTGTGATGATTGTATTGAAAAGGTAAATTAAAATTCAGAAAACAAATTTTATATTAAGTAATGTTTTATATAATACAATAAAACATAAAAAAATCACATTTGTTTGCATTTAATTATTTAAAAATAAATTTTTGCACCAAAAAACAGTTGGGGTAGTTCTTTACCCCATCCGTTTACAACGTAGTTTTTTTTTCAGAGGTCTTTTTTACACTGAAAAAACATTTTTTTCCAAATTTTTGGCACTGTAATTGTTTTTAAAAGAGGATGTAACAGAATTTTAGTTTCCTAAGAGACCTAGATCCTGAAATATTATAAGTCAAAATGCCGTTGGGGTAGATAGTTACTCAGTCAGTCTAATAAGGGTTAAATACTGATATGATAATTTTGTGCTATGTACTAAGTTTTGAATAACCAATCCTGGGAGTGATGTATGGTAAACACTCGTATAATTATTTTCTGAATTATATGTTTTCAAACAAAGGAATTGCAATCCTTTTCATATCTATTAATAAATATAATAATTTATATGCTGGTCCTTAAGCACATACCATATAGTATAGCTGTTCCTACTATTTGAAATAATACTCTACGAAAATTATTTATTATTTCGAAGTGTCTAAGTGCTTAATTGTAAACAGTTTATTATATTCCCAGCCAATCCAATTAAATTCAAGTAGAAAATAATGAAATGAACGAACACTTCATATGAAATAATGCATTGTGAAAGCGATGTTCACTGAATTCAGGAAAACAGAATGGCTTGTTTAGAGAGAAAATGGCATATCGGATAGAATAAAGCAGAAAGAAATAACTTATAGATTTACCAAACTAATTGGATATGTAATCAACATTTTACTTATGAAATGTTTTTTTCTCAACAATTATTGAAATTGTAAATCACAAAAGAAAAACAGAAGAATCGTTTTTTCATATAAAAGATAAGACAGCATGAGTGGAAAATTAAAAAGATGGGTCAAGTAATAATACAATAGTATAAAATAGCCAAACTTCAACAAATAAAAACAACAAACCAGCAAGTTTAAAAAGCTAGTCCAGTATGTACCGATAAGAATTCCTTTCAATGAGACTTAACGAAAATAAAAGAAAATAGGTCAATGGAAAATAGCGGAAAAAATGAAGAATAATAATTTTTATAAAAAAAATAAAAAAATAAAACCGACTTCAAAATAACTAAATACAACAAATAAAATAATAGGAACTCAAACATTAAATAAATTGCACTAAGAGTTATAAAATAATTATCTAATTTAGTTACAACTAAACTACGAAATATTAACATGAAATCACATATTGAAGTCGGTGCTAAACAAACTATACTAAGCGAGAGTACCCTCCAAACGTACTAAGTAAGATCTGTCGAGTTCGATTCATAAAATATATATTTTTGGCACCGACTTCAAAAAAGTGATTTCATATAAAAATTTTGTCGTTTAATTGTAACTAAATTAGATATTTATTTTATACCTTTTAGTGCATTTTATTTTATTTTTGAGTTCTTATTATTTTATTTAGTAGATTAAAAATTCAGTTTATTGGACAATGTTTTTTTATTGAAGCTCTTCTTCAATTTTTGTACAACGTTTCGTCTCTCTCGAGACTTTTTCAAGTACTCAATTGGTTAGAACAACATTGGTTGAAATAAAGTTAAAATATACTTATATTGTTTTATGGTATCAATCTAGAAAGAAAAAAATTCTACTATGTCTCAGTTATTTTTATCTTTATTTCAACCAATGTTGTTCTAACCAATTGAGTACTTGAAAAAGTCTCGAGAGAGACGAAACGTTGTACAAAAATTGAAGAAGAGCTTCAATAAAAAAACTTTGTCCAATAAACTGAATTTTTAATCTACTAATTATAATCGACATTAATCAACATAAATTATTTTATTTGTTGCATTTAGTTTTTTTGAAGTCGGTTTTATTTTTTTATAAAAATTATTATTATTATTTCTTTTTAGTGATGTTATTAATAATGAATTAATATAATACCTAGCATGCATCTCGTATGAGAAAGGCCCGGTCGAATGAATCAGAAAATGATAATAAAATTCAATTCATAAATAGAGAAATTATCTCGAAACGTTAGCGGGTTTTAAATAAATGTTTTTACGATTTTTTTTATAAAAGATTTTATTTATTATAATTTGGATTATTTACTCACAAGAATTGGAGATTTACGTTATTTCATCATTGATCATATCATCAGAACTTGACCAAATTAACCACCCTTAAGGTACCTTCTTTCCAATAAATATAGAATAATCGAAATCGGTCCACGTGGCAAAAAGTTCTCTCTGATCATACATAAAATAAATAAATAAAAAAAATAGTTAGGTATCTTGACTATCTTGGATACTGATCCAAACGCAGAAAAAATTATTAAAATCGGTTCATAAACGAAGAAGTTTTGCCTGAACAAACATAACAAAAAATGTCCAATAGCAATGAAATTGATATTTTTATCAATCGGAAACTAGACTGAACCTAATGCAAAAAAAAATCATCAAAATTGGTTCACAATTTTATTAGGTAGATTAGACGTAAAAAAAAATTGAAAACCTCCTCTTTTTTTGATGTCGGTTAAAAAATGAAAATGACATAACAATGGTCTTTCATCTTTCCCCATTCAATTTTTCATTCCACAATCAATCGTGACTTTCAAATCTGAACTACATATACATTTTTATTTAATAAAGAAGAGAATAATCTCATGGTCTTTCAGTCAATCAAGACAGTGCTATTGATGTTCTTTACATTGCGTATGAAAAAGCGATGAAGTCATAAAATTTATAATTAAAAAAATTGAATAAAACTAGTTCTTTATAGGGTTCCGTTCAAAAGTCAAAGGGAACCGACATAGTGTCTGTCAGTTTGTCCGCCTGCAAGAGCATCCTAGCTCGGAAACTTAAAATCGTTATACAGGGTGAGGCATAAAGATCTACCACAATTTGAAGAGGTATAAAGAAATGAAAAAATTTAACTAGAAAAAACTGAATATATTTTTGAAAAGAACATAAAATAATTTTTTTTTAAATGTGTGTTTAAACATTAACAGACAAAAAAGGGGAGAGGCCAAAAATGAAAATTCTAGCCTTTTCAACCAAACTCGACCAAATTTTGTATACATATTCTATGGATACAAAAAGGCTATAAATGCAAAAACTAACCACCCAAAATGGGGAAAATTCTAGCCTATTTGACCAAAGTCATTCAAATTTTGTATATATATTCTGTGGACCCCCAGAAGAAAAGAAATTCAAAAACTAACTAAATTTTGTACCCATAGTTTGGTCGAAAGGGCTAGAATTTTCATTTCTGACCCTGCCCCCATTTTGGGTGGTTAGTTTTTGCATTTCTAGTCTTCTGAGGCTCTATAGAATATGTATACAATTTTGAGTGAGTTTGGTCAAAAGGTCTAGAATTTTCATTTTTGACCCCCCTCCCTTTTTTCGTTTGATATAAAGTTTAAAACACATTAAAAATATGTTCTTTTCAAAAATATATTCAGTTTTTTTCTAAACTTTATCTTTTTTTATACAACTTCAAAATGTGGCAGATCTTTATGGGGAATAAACCCTGTATATGTTTTCGTTTTCCCGAAATAAATAAACTTTAAATCGGATAGTTGCTAGAATTTATCCAAACTCATTTAAAATATTAAGCTCCATAGTCTAGACGTCTAGAGGTCTAGAAGACCATTCCATCAAGGACTGGACTCGCCTAGCTCTTACGCAGCTTTCATTCTTTTACGTGCAATAGTTTGCCTAATTATAGGCGCACCAAGGCCATAAATAAAGTTGAAATTTAGACTACATTTTGAGGATTTTAATTAGTACAGTTATTTATTTATATTTTATAATTGAATACTTTTCTTATATTATACGTGCAAAAAAAATTGAATTAGTTAAAAAGCTCTAAATGAAAAAATAATTCAAATTCAAGTTTGATTTCGGACAGGAGCTAAAATATTCAATTATTTTTTGACTCATCATTGTAAAAGATAAAAAAATTGACTATTGGCTAATAAAATGAAATGAAAAATTATTACTCTTTACGTGACCGATGGGTGAAGTTCTCCAGGCAGACGAAATATTGAATTGACTAAAAAATTCGCTCAAAAATACTAAATATTTTTCTTATTTGTATTATCCTATTATCTATTGCTTATACTGTCCAAGTTAAAAGAAGCCAAAGTTAAGATATTTCGTCATTATGAATGTACACTTTTCGTCAGTCTCTTTTATTGAAATTAGGAACCGGAAGTGAACAGGCAGTCGCCAGAGTCTACGATTACATATTTCCGGACCTTATATGAATGCTTATGATACTCTAATAAACTCAGGTAAGATGTAAGTGTATCTGTAGTCGTTTCGACCTGATCTGTTCAACAACCTTTGTAAACTATTATATCTTAAACCTGGATTTGATTGCACGAATCACTTGATCACTGCCAGCTTTTGTTTACTATTATACAACGAGCTTTTCATTCGTGACTTCGACACGTCCTCGAAGCTCGGCCCTCCGGGCTGGAGCTCTGGCGAGCAGCGTCTCGGTCCAAAAATTTTATTTCTCTTAAAAAACCACACTCCAAATATATACCTGTAAACTCCCGAAAATACATAGTCTTAAAAGTTTCGCCTCATTTTCGTCCTGACACAGCTACAGAAATGAGGCTCTAGATATGAATCTGGAAGTATTTTTTTCTATAATCTACATCATTGTGATATTTTTTGTGTGGATATAGATTTATTTAAATAAGTGGAATCGTGTGAGGAGGAGAATTATATTATATCATTTTTTTTAAATTTGGAATCGATAATCTATATAAGGCTCCAAATATTTAAAAGAGATCAGTAGTTGTTCGTACGACAGGCTGCTCCAGTATGACATGAAAAACTCGGGCATGCGTGTATTAAGTCGTTCAATTTTGTAAAAATCAAAAAATAAGAATAACAAAATTTAGATTTCTAAAAAATTATAAAAAAGTGGCAAATTATTAAAAAATAAACAATTAATAATAAAATATAAATCAAATAAGATGTGATTAATTTCTTCTTTTGTGCGCAAAGAAAAGCGAATTGAATATTTAATTTTTGAGTGGTGAGGGAGGGGGGAGAAGTAATTATCAATATATTTAATGTTTCTTAATTTAAAATCAATTGGAGCCTTACATTTCAAAATTCGATTTCAAATTACAATTTTATTTCAAATTGCCGACGGCATCAGCGCCCCCTGTCTGCAGCATTACGTTAGCGTTGCTGCAAATTAATCTGGGGTATTATATATATTATGTGGCAATGGACAAAGAACCGGAAGCTTGCAGAGCTGTATTAAACCGATCAAAATAATAAATTTTAAACAGTGAAAAAAAGTATTATTAATTGTACAATTTAATCCCAAATAAGCACTGTGTATGGAGACAAGATGGCTCTGATTACAAGCTTACTTCATTCACCCTTTTAAACCACGAAAAAGCAGGCCTGCACGTCAGATTTTAAAAGAGTTAGAATGACATTCCAATAAATTATTTTATTTGAAATATGTAATTTTCAATTTCTTTGGGCTGCCTCTCCATCAAATCTCCAGTTTGTTATACCAGTCCGTCTCCATAAGAAAATGCTTCCAATCTAATTAGTAGTGATTTTTTTGTTAGACTGTTAATTTTAAACAGAATTTCGATTTGAAGCATTCTTGCCCAAAATAATTAGGGCATATCGATTTAGCATTTTAGCTTTTATTGGTGTCTAGTTATCGTCAATCTGATGTGCAAATCAAAAAGCGAAGGGTCATTGATATCAATATGCATTAATTATAAATAAACCATTTTACTAGTACTTAAATCTATCTATCATGTATATCCGATTACGTTTCCATTATCTTTATTTATTGTAGAAAAAATTATTTAATTAAAAACAAATACTATCAATATTGCTTTCGAGCTTAAACCTTACTAAGCATATTAAAATAAATGGAAATAAAACGACTTAATATAAAATCAATTAGTTTCAAAGTAAAATCCACTGAATATAATATTATAAATTATATAAAGCTATATAAATATGCAAAATTAAAAAATTTATTTAAATTAAATTTCCAAAATATCAAATCAATAAACCAACATTTTTGGAAGTTTTTTTTTAATTGAAACTTCTTCTGGTGTATTATTAAATTAAATGAATGAAACGGAAATTATAGAAAGAAAAAGATAGCGGTAGAGAACATTTCACATGGGAGAAATTAGTTCAAATAAATCTCTGACGTCACACCAGTGAATCGACTTCAAAAAATAAATTATTTTATCTTTTTTACCACACATTTAAAGTCTTTTATTATTATTACTGAGAATAAAAATAATAAGTAAGAATATCAAAATAACACTGTTATAATATTATTAACTATAGTACATGAACATTTGAAGTTTAACTTCTATCGTGGGCTATTCCTAGAAAAAACACACAACATATTTTTTTAATGACAAGGCTGGAAAAATTGCAAAATATTAGATAAGATTATATTTTTAATGCTATAGAAGGGAAAATGGGGGCTAATATTTAGTTTAAGGACGTTCCCTAATATAGCTCAGATGTACACACTCTTTCCCCTATTCTCGCATGAGCAGAAAGGCAAAAATATTTTAAGAGTGTCGTTTCTTGGGTCTGGCAACATTGCATACTTACCGACCCTAAAAGAGAAAGAATAAAAAAACACTTCATCAAACAGATTAAGGCAAAATTCCAGATGAGAATAGTATAGTTAGGTTGAGAGAATTAGCTAAAAATCTCAAATGCACTAGCTGCAGAAGTTTTTTAGATATGAAAAAATTGAGTGATTTTAGTGCGCCGTTGCCAATCGTCATCTTTCACTTGCCATGCCATGAGAGAAAAAATGAAAACCATCAAAAGTAGCTAACTTTTAACATTTTTCATACAAAACTAATACCGCTTGATACAATTATTTTAACAGGAAAATATTTGTTATATTTTCCGTTAATGATTCTCAGTTTTTCAAAATAATATCAAGAAAATTACGATTGTTATTTAATGAAAGAGTCGCTTTAACATCAATCGGGATAAGGTTCGAATGTTAAATATGAAAATTTCAATGGTCAATATTTAAAAATTTAGTGCCGCAAGGACTATTGAAAAAAATTTCTACGTATAAAGGACACATATAAATATGTGTATTTAAAGTTTTAAGAGGTTTGCAAGAAAATCGATTTATTAGGAAACGTCCTTAAAGGAATCCGTAAGCATGCAGTCAAACTTAACAATTAAATGATTCTATGTACATTAAACATTTGAAAATGGTTCCAGTAAGAAGGGCTGAAACATCGAAATTAATTTTAAAATTTCATTAATATCCAAATCTCACCCTGCGTAGTCTAGATTTTTTTTATTATCTAAGAATCCTTGATGCTTCCCTATTACTTTCTTCAACAATCTTGTTCACGACTTTCATCTTGATATTTTTAATTAGACACTTTCATTCATTAAAATATAACATAATACAACATTCATTAGTGAGCGACAATATTTTTTAATATATTTTAAAATATCAACCTTTAGCAGAGAAAAACGTTTCCATTAAAAGATAAATTTTTCAAAAGCTCTTTTAACTTTTCAAAGCTTTTATTATTTTATATTTCCCCAATGAATATTTTAAAATCTTTGTACGACTCCTCTGCTGTTTTTTTTCTTGTTATTAATACTGATGTTTCCAATGAAGTTATTTTATAATACGTTATCTGAATAAAAAAAATAAAAAAATAAATAAATAATGATAATTCATATCTAGTAATACAAATGGATAGCTGTAGTTATTCAACTGGAATAGATAGAATCATCATCAGCCTGTCGATAGCGACAATCCACTGCTGAATATAGGCCTCTTCCATCAAATGGAAGGGGGTTGGCATTAAGTCACCACGCTTGCCAGACGGATTTGTGACTAGGAATCAGATTATAGCCGGTCAAATATCATTGCAGGGACTCGGACTCGAACCCGGGACTCCTGCTTAGAAGGCTAGTGTCTTTAAGCTCTCGGCTAATCCGATTCCCTCGGCTAATCCGATTAGATAGAATAATAAATTTTAATATTAATAAATGAATTTACTAAGGACCAATCATAGATTTTAGAGAAAATATTTTTACATTCCATATCAGAGAGGTTCGTCACCTTTGGAATCGAACCCAAGCGCTAACTAGCTTGGGTTCGATTCCTAGAGGACGAACCTCTCTGATATGCAATGTAAAAATATTTTCTCTAAAATCTATGATTGGTCCTTAAGTAATTCATTTATTAATAGTATAAGTTGATTTTTGAAAAAATTTCCATTATTTTTCAAAAAACGAAACTCAAAAGAATGCTTAAATCTTTGTATTCTTTATTTAATAAATTTTAATTTTATTTAAATAAGTAAAAACAGAAGTCACCAAGTGTTTTTTTATAATAATATTTATGCAAGAGGATGTTGTACAAAAAATGAAACTATGAAAAGAAGGAGAAAAGTTTTCAGGGATTGAGTCGGAGTTGAAGGTACCTGTGAATTCAGGTCTTGAAAAAATGAAGGTATATATCATCAATCATCAGAAAGACAGATGCTTGAAGAAATTTCCAGTCTCTAGAAATCATAAGGATAAACGAGTTGGCGAATGTATCGGTATATTATTTATTTAACATTCTTTAATATGTAATTTTTCTACACTCTCCCATAAATCAAATATGATAGATATAGAGATATAGATTGACATGCATCTGAATAAATTAATTTAAATTTTTTATTAACTTATTAAAATGTTACATTTTCTTTGATGTCAACTCTTAATTTTTAATTTGAGTTCTTGGGGACTTGGAGAAATATTAATTCAAAAGCGATGTTTAATTTCTTTTTAGCTAAGACATATAACGTATCTATAAATAAAAATAATATTTAGGGTTCCGTTTGAAAGTAAAACGAAAGTCTATTAATGCCCCCTATATTGTCCGTCTTTCAGAGGATTGTAGCTTAAAATACGAGGGGTGATTCGCGATTGGAAGTAGGTGTACACCTCTTTGGAAGTATTTTGGAAGTACTTGGAAATATTTGGAAGTAATTGGAAATATTTGGAAGTACTTGGAAATATTTGGAAGTACTTGGAAATATTTGGAATTACTTGGAAATATTTGGAAGTACTTGGAAATATTTGGAAGTACTTGGAAATATTTGGAAGTACAAGTGGAAGTAGGTGTAAAGCATATTAGGTCGCGATTCACCCCTCGTTAAAATATAAATAAGATACAAACTTGAAATTCACAAATTATATGAATTCAGTTTACAGCTAATCAAAAATAGTATTAAAAGTTTAATCATATAATTAGTTATGCGAGGACCAACATTTTTTGTCTCTGAAATAAAATCATTTTTTTTATCATGGGGTGTGAGATATCCGGGTAAAGACATCTTTGAGTAGAATTAATTTAAATATTTTTTAAATTTATTTCAATTTAAAATACGGTATGAGAGAGCTTCAAATTGACCATTTTTAGGTGATTTTATAAATGTTGGGGCTGAGAAATTGTTAAAATTAAAATTAAGAATTCTTTTATTCTCCCTTTATCAACGCACAATAAAAATGATTTTAATATCTTAACTTTTTTGAAAGTTATAAGATATGGTATGCGGTTCGACTCACTTATTGAATATAACACTTATTTAAATATACTACAGCGAATAAGATTGGAGTAATTTTTGGAGACGGAGTGAATTAAGTGGATATCGATGAGGTAGTCCAAAAAAAGAAGAAGATAATTTACACTATCTTTTTATTCATATAGCCGACGTTTCGGAGGCTATTCCCTCCTTCTTCAGGGTTTTGTGAATGTCGCATTGGATTTCCTTCACTGACTTTTCAAAATCCTGAAGAAGGAGGAATAGCCTCCGAAACGTCGGTTTTATGAATATAAAGATAGTGTAAATTATCTTCTTCGTTTTTTGGACCGCCTCATCGATATCCACTTATTACTACAGCGAATTATTGTATAAAATAGTAATATTTTTTATCTTCAGTAACGATAAAAAGATTTAAGTTGGTTACGCACTGTCAAACAGACGCTGGGTTCCATGTGTGTCCCGAATATTATTCCCTTGAGCCGGGTTGACAGTGCGCAACATCCCAGCTTTATTTATTTATACCCGAATCAATAAACCAAAATTCTTTTCTCTGGACTTGTTATGCAGTATAATTTAATGTTTTCAAAATTTATTCAAAAATAATTTCATACACATTTTCCTAAAATTCGTTAGTTCTCTTAAATGTAAATGTGTATGAATATATTTTTTTTATAAAAAAGTATTAATACATTGTATTCTATTTTTAAGCTAATTAACCATTATTCAATTAAGCTGAAATTTTGCCAATCTCATTTTTTACCCAATTGGCAACTATTAAGTGCGGACCTTACGAAGTTATGCTGAAAAAAATCACCAGGTATAGCCTTGTGTGACCACTGACCACCCTAAGGGCCAGTTGTATGTCGGTTGGTAAGCTTGTGCCCCGAGGTGAATTCTAAGGATTTATCCTTTGTCAACGTTTAAAAAGAGTTTACCAACCGACAAACAACTGGCCCTAAGTATCATAGACAAACTGAATAAATGGGGCTCTCAAAATTTAGTTAACTTTAATTCAAATAAGACTCAATGTTGTCTAATTTCTAGGCGCGAAAATAGAGATTTCCCTGATATTCACTTCGATTCGAATACCCTGAAAATGTGTGACAGCCTATCCATGTTGGGCGTCTCTGTCGCATCTGACCTGTCTTGGAATGAACACATCTCCTCTGTGGCGAAATCTGCAGCAAGGAAGATTGGCTTCTTATTCAGGTCCAAGCGATTTTACAAACCCCCACAACTTCTCACCATCTACAAGGCCCAAATCCGCCCCTGTCTCGAATACGGCTCTCATCTATGGAGAGGAGCCTCAAAATATTCTCTTGCTACCCTTGATGCAATTCAGAAACGAGCCGTCAGGCTAATTGACGATTCTACCCTCACCGACTCCCTCGACTCGCTAGCTCATCGAAGATATGTCTCTGCCCTTTCCCTTTTCTATAGATACTATCACGGCAGGTGCTCTGACGAGATAAAATCAATAATTCCCCCCGAAGCATGCTTTGCACGCAGCACACGTTTTGCCGACTCCCAACACTCTTTCGCTGTCAAATTGGAAAAGTGCCGGACCACTTCATTCGCGAATACATATATCCCCATGACTTCAAGGAACTGGAACTCTCTCCCAGCCTCTATCTTTCCCAGCACCTATGATCTTCAAACCTTCAAAACCAGGGTGCATAGACACCTGCGTCTACATCCTCTCTCTTAATCAACTTTCCCTTCTCTTCGGTAATGCAAGGGTCTTTCGAGATCCATAGGGGCTACATCTTTACTGGTGCACCCCTTCTTGCATTCGATTGCATTAAAAAAAAAAAAAAAAAATCATACAATACGTCTTAGGGTTTCCCACTCTTCGCGCTCTATCTCAAGAACGGTTGATTGTATAAAATATTGCCTAAGACCAAATTTTCAGAGAATTTTATGCTCTACAGCTTTACTAATAACTCCAAATTTCATTTAGAGCAAAGGAAACAATATTTACAAACATTTACACAAAACCGGATTTTGTGACCTTTTACTTTGAAATTTTTGGAGTCGCAGACACAAGATTTTATGAGACTTGTGACCTAACATATAAAATGCCATAACAAAGATTTATACAAGTTTATAGCTTATTAGCACTAATTTCAAGATCAAGCCCTTTAGTCACCTTATTTGACTGGTCTATAAGTGTACTAAAATGTATAATAATTATCATACTTTCAGAAAAGAAAATATTGATATTTTAAAACATTCGGAAGGTTGAATCAATTCAATATCTGATGTTCCATTTTTAGGCAACCAGGAGCACGAGATTTAATTTCTCCACTAGGTTCGCTTCAATCGTATTCTATAATTCCGAGTTCAGGAAAATTCGAAAAATCATCTATCTATCTATATATTTATAAAATGAACAAGTATGTATATTTGTATATGTTTGTATGATCCAAACGATCTGATTGGCCAGTGCATAGCCAATGGCAAATCGTTAAATTATTAGAACTATTTTGATTGGTCAGATAGCGATCGTGCTTAGTCAATGCGTTAAATAAATATTAAAAAAACTTTTTGCAGTCTTGAGACGCTGCCCGCCAGGGAAACCCGCCCGGAGGGCCAAGGTGCCGAAGCCACGCCTGGAGGTGCTAGTTCTATATATTATCTGGTCTGATTTAGTGTGCATTAATTTTTCTAATTTATTTTATATTTATATATTATTAATTTAATTTTTTAGGGTTTGTTCTAAAGTTACTAATTTATTTTAATTCTATTTATTTATTATATAAAATAAATTTAATTTTAACATACATAAAAAAAGACGATAGATTCTCTGGGACCACTCGAAGCACTTAGCCGACATCTGAAACGCTCAGCAGAGCATGGCGATAAGCTAACGCATATTAAATGTCCTCGTCTCTGTTATACTTAATAATTACTATCATCATTGAAAAAAATTGATCTATTTTAAAAAAATTTCATACCATATATTTGTAAATAGTTTTTTTATTTATTTTCCCAATATTAAAATTATTTTTTAGTGAAAATTAAAGAAAAAACTTTATCAACACAAGTGTGTATCTTTTAACAGTTCAACACCTTCTTATTTCAGAAATTGATATATTTTTTTATTGTAAATATAGGGTGTTCCGGAATAGTTGGGCGTTTTTAAAATAAGAATAACTCAACTTTTTTTTAACTTACAAAAAATTTTATTTATAAGAATTTTGCTGGCTTGGTGTGTACTGGATATATTAATTTTTTATTGTTAAGGATAAATAAACTGAATTTGCTTCTTTCCAGTAATTTATTTTGTTTTTCAAATGGTTATTCCAAATATTTCGAGAGCGTTCTCAGCATCTCTTCCTCAGTGGAAACCACTCCCCCACCAATGTGCCGACAATCTAATGGGGTTAATTACTGGAAAGAAGCAAATTCAGTTTATTTATCCTTAACAATAAAAAAAAAAAAAAAAAAATTATTGCAAAAAATAAAAGCTTAGATATTATCTTGTAAGTTTCTTTGACCGAAACCTCTTTGTGTTGACTGAAAATCTTGATTAGAGTGTGCTGATTGCGATCTTATTTAGCGTCAGTAGGAAATAAAAAAAATTTCTGGGCCCAGAAACAATGATATATATATAGGCCTACATTGCTTAATTGGTAACCTAGAACAAAAACCTAAATTTTTTTGTAAATTGAAGGAGACAATAAAAGAGTGTGTCTTCTGGTGGAAAAATAAATTTTTAATTTATTTATAACGAAACTATAGTCTCCTTATAAATAAATTAAAAACTCTTTTATTGTCTCCTTCAATTAGATATAGGTATTATCATTTAATAGAGAAAAAGTGAAATTCATAAAAAAATATTTTCAGAAGATAATTTTTTTTTCATGAATTTCACTTTTTCACAATTAAATGGTAACGCTTACATTCTCACAGCATTTTAACACCATAACGAACTTCCTAAGATACACTGTTCTTGATTTATTGGAGTTATTACAATCCAGACAGATATTAGAAATACTTTATTCAGTAAAGCTTTATGGATAGAGTAAAAATCACATAGGAAAATTATATTGTTTACTTAAACCAAATAAATAACAGAGAATGAGTATCTCTTTTTGAAAAAAATATTGATTTTTTCAAAAATACAACTCGTGCTGACAACCGAATTATTTATGAAAAAAATTTAATTTATCTGGTCTTTAATTTCTTTGATATTAGTTGAAATATTGTTATATTGCATTATCAGAGGGTTCGTCCCTCAGGAGTTGAACCCAGGTATTAACACACTTTCCGGGCATGTTAGTTCGATTCTCAAGACAAAACACCTCTGACATGCAATATATTAAAATGTAGCAAAATTGTATTGCATCTCAGAGGTGTTTTGTCCTGAGGGTCGAACTAACATGGCCGGAAAGTGTGTTAGTACCTGGGTTCAACTCCTGAGGATACGAATTCTCTTATTATTATTTTTTTTATTTATTTATTGTCACCGGGAACTAAGTCCATTTAGACACATCAGTAAATTGTTAGTAGGGTTAGTGAGGGAGCCGAGTTTTAGCCAGCCGGTAGAAATTTTATATGCCAGCCAGGATCAAACCCCTGCCTTCCGCTCCAACATCGTCCTCATCGATGCCGAAGCGGGGCTAGCGCGTTAGCCAGCTCGGCTAACCCGACTCACCTAACCCTCTGATAATGCAATATAAAAATATTTCAACTAATATCAAAGATATTAAAACCAGATAAATTAAATTATTTTCACAAATAAATAACAAAATAAAAATGCACATTTTTAAGTTGATTCCACAATGCGTCCGCTCTAAAATTTTAATTGTAAATATTATTAATTAAAGATTAATAATACAAATTTGTGTTAAGTTGGCAAAGTGCGTATCTATTGATTTCTAACTGGATTTAAGTAAATAAGATAGGGTAACGACATGTCCAACTGATATCTCCAGATTTCTGATGGAATATTTACGATCCACTTGGTTAGAACAGTATACGATAGCACAAATAGAATTCTAGTTTTATTACTGTTTACTTCTCAGTTAATATCCAGGAACAATTGTCCCCTTCGTAAAGCAATTGTTGAAAATTACCGACACGTGCTAGAAACTTCATAGTACTTAAACATTTCGCTGCTATGACAGTAGAATAATAATTTATTTACTTTTTGTTCACATAAACTATTCTATGAGCTTTTATTTTTAATTTTCTTCTGAAAGAAGAAATTGCTAGAAAAAAACAAGTTAGAAAGCCATTACTCTCAAGTTTGTAGTAGCAATAGCGTACTTTCCAGGATTCTTATTTATTTTTAAATTAAATTTTTTAGATTGAAATTTTTCGTATTCTTTTAAGATTTCTTTAGATATAGTGAAAGCGAGATTTTTATCAACAGATGGTGAAAGCATGAAAAGTGAATAAATAGGTATATATATATATACTATATAGTATACCGGATTCTGTTTTTTGAATGGTTAAATGTTAGATTTTACTCTATTAATTTTATAATAAAAATGCAAATAGAAAGGTTGTTTGAGGGGTTTCTTTGAGGGGTTCAAAAGCAGAGTGGACCAACCTACAAATCATATTTTCGCTGATAAACCTCTATAATCAAGTAGGTTTTTGATAAAACTAAATAGACAGAGTGGTCCAAACTTAGTTTTTAAACGTCCTTCTAGATTACACCACAGGTACCACTTTTGCCTCGAATCTTTATCTCTATTTTGCTCTCATAAAAAAAACAAAAGTGGGATGGTTCACTCTTTGAACGTCTCATTTGATAACTTCATCAAATTATTGGCATACTAGCTGCAAGGCCCGCCTTCGGCGGCCCTCTTGCTAGCCAGGGCGCACGCCCCCTGGTCCCCCAACCCTCGAACCCCACCCTCATACACTACTCCCACCCACTACACCCCCTCGAAGCCCACCCAGCACCTCCCACCCCACGCATCCGTGCCCAACCACAGCCCCCACCCCACCACCCATCACCCCAGCCCCCGCACCCCCACTAAGCCTCTGGACCCTCACCTGAACCCCCACTCCACCCTGCACCAGCCCACCTCCCACCATCCCCCGGACCCCACCCCCGCCTACCCCACCCCACTAAGCCTCTGGATCCTCACCTGAACTCTCATTGCACCCCCCATTGAACCCCCCCCTTGCCCTCCACCCTTTCCCGCCCCACACCACCACCCCACTACGCCTCTGGACCATCACCTAAACCCTCCACTCCACCGTGCACCCCCCGAACCCCACCCGTGCCCTCCACCCCAGCACCCAGTTTTTTCATTTCTAGCCTTCTAGTGGCCCACAGATTATGTATACAAAATATGGTTAAGTTGGCTCTAAGGGTAAGAATTTTCATTTTTTGATCCCCCCATTTTGGGTGGTTATTTTTTGCATTTCTAGCCTTCTAGTGACCCACAGATTATGTATACAAAATTTGGTTGAGTTTGGTCAAAGAGCAAGAATTTTCATATTTTGACCCTTCCCCCATTTTTGTGTGGTTTTTTGGGGTAATTTAAAAAAAAAAAGTGTCAGAAATCACATCCCCTACAACTTTGCCCATAATAAAATTTGCCGTAGAGTTAATAGTTTAGGAATTACTTGATAATTTTCATTCGTCCCCCCCCCCCCCCAAAAAAAAAAAAAAAAAAACCCTCTGGAGTCAAAAGATCAAAACGTCTGATGTAAATATGAAATTTCATAATAATCCCTGGAACCGTTTTTAAGTGAATCGTGAGCAACTTTTCGCGGAACCCACACAAACATACATAAATACATACAGACAGATTATAAAAAGATAGATGAGAGCAAAAATTAAAAATTAGAGAAACATGGTTTCATTTTAAGAGGTCACGATTTTTCTGAAGTGAAGAGGATTTCTAAAGATAATTAAAGAGTTTCTGTGATCTTTTAATCATTAAAACTATTCCTTTAATCATGTACATACAGTAGAAATGGGAAAATGGTTAAATGGTAGCATAATAAACAAAATGATTAGCTAGAGATTATAATGCGAAATCGTTGATCCCTCATTAAAATATGCTCGGCACTCGCCGTACGGCTAAAATGTTATATTACCTCAAAAAGTCCAATTTATTTTGCTTATACAAGCTTAGAAATTTCTGAAAAATGAATATAAATACGATTGAATAGTTTTGGGAGACGGACTGGTAAGTTGATATTGAATGGATTTTAAGGAATCCTCCGAAACGTTGGCTTTGATTAAAGAAATAAAGAAAGGAAAAAAGCTGTATCTAATTAAAATGACATCTTATTTGATAAAATTTTCTCTCTTTTTTTGAATCTGGACTTAATCAAATATAAATATAAATATTTTTCAAGCATACATCATTATTCAAGCGAGAACATAAAAAATTATTTCTGGTGCTCAAATGTTTCTAATTTCAAAACAAAGAACTGATTAGATATCAGCAGACACCTTTAGAACTGTGACAATAAATCTAAAAATAACACCCACACACCAAAGATGTGATTAATTCTCAATTCTCAGGATATCAATAGATACTGATTTTGGTCGATTTAAACGAAAATCTTGCCTTGATTACTCGGATCGATATAACAGGATTAAATTTTAAATTTTAGGGATTCATTTAAAAAAACAACATCTCTGATTTTCCACCTGTCAGAGTATTGAAGTTCGTAAACAATATACAAAGATACAAAATTGAAACTTACAAGTTATATATACTAGTATTTGTTTTGGACGAAATAAAAAATTGTAAACAAATTTTAGTCAAATTATTATTTTTTGGTGGGGATGAATGAAATTTTGGGCCCAAAAATATAAATTATTTTTTAATCATATGTTGTGAAGTATTCCAGGGAAGACTGGATAAACTTAAAATTATGAAAAAAGTCACAAATTCATTCATTATCAGTATATTAACGACAAACAAGAAAGGAATTTCATATTTCAAGTATCTTGGAAGAATATAAAAGCTACGAGACCTTATGTAACCTGTTCGATATGCACTTGGCCGGATTATTATATTCCTTTACCACTTTCTGTCCCAATTCGATCTCTAAAAGAGTATTTTCTCGACATAATGAAAGATATGAGATCTGGGGTTTTGAGAGAAGTGAAAGAGCCTGGGATAGAGGTGACCGAGGGGTGATCCGCGAATGGAAGTATTTTGGAAGTACTTGGAAATATTTGGAACTACTTGGGAATATTTGAAAGTATTGGAAATATTTGAAAGTACTTGGAAATATTTGGAAGTACTTGGAAATATTTGGAAATGCTTGGAAATATTTGGAAGTACTTGGAAATATTTGGAATTACTTGGAAATATTTGGATTACTTGGAAATATTTGGAAGTACTTGGAAATATTTGAAAGTACAAGTGGAAGTAGGTGTACAGTATATTAGGTCGCGATTCACTCCTCGGAGGTGACTGAAGTCGGATGGATGCGTCAAACCAGTCTTAGGACTGAATACTCAATTATAATCCCTTCACCTTTCCTTAGTCCAAGAGCTGAGACACATTTTGAGTACGGATTTGACCCAACTAGAATAATGCGTAATAGTACTGTCTATGATAGTTGTTCAGTGGACATGGCTGGTCAAGCAGCTGGACCAGGTACTGATGGATGAGCGCGGTAAAAAATACATATGTGTTAAAAAATATTTTTGACCCACAAACAAATTATAAAAAGTTATAATTTATAGTCAATTATAAACATAATATAATTCACTACAGACCATTTGAGTGGTGGGACGTGGAACAGATCACCCAAAGTGTATTTTTACAATATGCAATTTGCATCATGCTATTTATTGCATGTTGTAAAAATACACTTTGGGTGGTCTGGTTCCACGTCCCACCACTCAAATGGTCTGGAGTGAATATATTATGTTTATAATTGACTATAAATTATAATTTTTATAATTTCATTGTGGGTCAAAAATATTTTTTAACACATATGTATTTTTTACCGCACTCACACCATGCGCAGTACCTGGTCCACCTGCTTAGACCAGCCAGACTGGCCATTCCTTGTACAACTATCATAGACGGTACTATTACGCATTATTTCTAGTTGGGTCAAATCCGTACTCAAAAATGTGTCACCAGCTCTTGGACTATCTGAGTTAGCAGGCTTACAAAAAGACAATCAAACTCCAGGACATTTTTCTGGAGACAATAAGATTCCAATTTTTTATGAAAAATTGCATTAAAACTATAGGCTATAGTTATATTCGCTTATTAAGTATTGGAAAAATGAAAATCAAATTTATAATATTGAAATTTCAAAACTCCAAAAGTCCCACTTTCGGTGATATCATTTTAATCATTCTTCTCTAAAAATGATAGCAAAAGTATGGTCTCCTTGGAAAAATGTGTTAAAAGCCCACTGAATAGAAAATGACTATAATGAAAATGTTATACTTGAAAAAGGAGAATATGAAAGTAAATCCCATCTTATATTGGTTTGAATATAATGGAATAGAATATTAAGCATTTAAGGTGAACTGTCATAAGTTGAGGAGCTAAATGGCCCGTGAACTGATATTGGAAAGGTAATCATTCAACGGGAAACCAGGTAAATAACATGGAAGCGATTAATTTAATCCAACTATCCATGTTTCATGAAAGGCGCTTACTGTATGCGGGTAAAAATGCTGTTTCCAAAACAGGAAGTGATTGATTACTAAAATTTGAAAATGGATGTTATCTATAATAAAATGAATAGCTCTTTTATATTGTGTATGTATAGCCATGCCAATTAGTCCGAAACAAAAGAAAGATGAATTTAGAAAACCTTGCATCGGATTTATACGGATGTTTTAATATAAATTTAAATGGTAATATAATTTAGACAGGCCTCGTGGTTGGTGACAAATAGCGATTAATGAAAATTTTATTGATGGTCGATTAAACTTAAGTGGAGAACAACTCAGCTTCGGAGTGAAAATAGTTGTCAACCGGGGATAGATTTGTGCTCTATCTTTAGGGATGTTATATTTGAAGCCCAAAATAGTACAAAAGTTATTCTAGCAAATAGAACTATATGATAAAAGTTCTCTAGGTTGTAGTAATAGCCCAGTAAATAGAGGATCCAAAAAGTGGTTCAGCTTACATTAATTAGAAAATATTTTTTTTTCGTTTGGTATGGTGTGGGTATCCCAAATTTAGGTTTGCGACCTCGAAAGTGTGGAGGATAACTTTTGATGGCCGAAAATGAATGAAGGAAAAACTGCGATTTTTTGCAAAAATTGCATTTTTTCAAAACTTCAACCTCATTGCGGCACGGGTTATCATTACCCTATTAAGATGAAACTTTGTTACAAATGTAGTAAATTTAATCTAGTTTAAAAATGTATAGAGTGGTCTTTGTCGAAAATGTGCTCTTTCATGGTAAAATTGGGATAAATCGAAAAAGTGCGAGTTTTTGGGATATTCAAAAGTGATCCCGGGGGCTGTTTTTGGATCCCCATTAAAAATCGAACTACTGGACTAATTTTGCATTTTTTTACTCGTAGCAAAATTTTGTCCTTTTTACTATAGAACGAATTTTTACAAAATATAACTGTATTTGAGTTAAAAGCAAAAAACTGGAAAAAGTGCTAAAATTTCGAGGTAGATTTGGCATGTCAACACGATTCCAAACGATCCTAAAAAAAAAAAAAACATTTTCCCGCAATTAATTTATTTACTAGGTTATAATATTCCAGCAGTGAATTTTTTTATAAATTTATAACGTTAATTTCATTCCCCATATCTAATGGACCTGAATTTTAAAAATTTTTGATAAAATCATACTATCCCAGATTAGAAATTAAATATAGTTTAAATTATTTTAGCAGTCAACACTACTCTAGTAATTTTTTCAACAATTTTTGACATCATCACATTTCCTGCAGTAAAACAAAACAGATAAAACAAATAGAAGTATTTTTACAACAACATTTTGAGAAGACTAAGAAGTACTATAGAAGTACTGTATAAAGAAATTCTCTAAAAAAAAAATTTAAAAAATTGCTTTTTTTGATTTTTAGTCAAAACTGCTAAGTTCAAGATTTCATAATTATCGGTCTAACTGGAATATCGATAGCATACATATACTCATAGACAAATTGCCGATGTAGTAGAATTAAGATTTCTAAAGTAAATCACGAAAAGTTGCTAACTATTAAGTCCGGAGTCTTAATGATTAAGGGGGTTCGGGACTGTTTATCATTTTTATAAGAAAATTCTTAAATTCTTACCACCGAATCATTGATGTACTAAATATTTATTCCCGAAATTTGAAGTTGATCGTCTGTCCCTTTACCGAGAAATAAATTATTAAAAATTGTCCTTTTAACATGGAAGTAAATGGGCCGAGCTTTTAAAAGGTCTATAACTCCTATATAAATTTTTCAATTTTCAAAAAATTTATACAGATCAATAATTCAACTTTTATGAATCGAATGATACATTTTTGAATAGATTTGACAGTCTAGTCAATTAGCTATACATAAATGAAAAAATATTTGCAGCTAACAGAATATGACAAAAGCACTAATGTAGAATTCCAACTCTATTTCTTGAAATCGTTTTTGTGTTAAATAAATGTTTTTATAATGAGAAAAAATTTATCTCAATATTCTTTTTATGAATATTATCAAAACAAAGATTTGTATTCGAAATTAACCTCATTATTAACAATTTTTTTATTAAAAAATTTAGCAGACAGAGGTTGTCACTCTTCACAAATACAAAAGATTTTTTCGAAGTTCAACCAGATAGATAAGCTGTCCCGAACCAAGAAGAGATGGTGTGTTTTTCGAAATTTCAACAAAATATAAAAGTTCAATTTGCTGATATTATCACATTTAAGATTTCTAAAAAATAAGAGAGATTGGCGAATATCAAATCGTTTTGTTTGGAAAAAGAAATTTACATTTAAGAAAATTTGTATTCATCCCCTTGAGAATTGCACCAGAATGCCAAAAATCCCAATGGACCCGTGTGTTTTATCTGACCACGGTCCAACTTATAATATAGTCATTGACCGAAATTACTTTTTTACACTCGGGTTCAATTACTGAGGGGAGAATGCATCCCTTCTGGCATGTAATAAAAATTATTATCTCAGATATAATAAACGACAATTTCTAGGGATTTAAACTTAATAAAATAATTCTTAGAAAAAATGTAAAAGGCCATGACAAGGTATAACAAGTAGTTGTTTGATATGTTTAATTTCATGGGAGAAGATGGCTGTATTTCGTATATATTTTTAACCGACTTCAAAAAAGGAGGAAGTTCTCAATTCGACTGATTTTTTTTTTTTTTGTGTCTATGTTACCTCATATCTCCGCCAATTGTGAACCGATTTTGATGATTTTTTTTTGCATTGGGTTCAGACAAGCTTCCGATTGGTCCCGTTTTTTTTTCATTGGTATTGGACCGTTTTTGATATGATGTTTGTTCAGGCATAACTTCTTTGTTTATTAACCGATTTTAATGATTCTTTTTATTGGAAAGAGGGTACCTTAGGGGTAGTACCATATTAATTTTGTCAAGTTCTGAAGATATGATCAATGACGAAATAACGTAAATCTCCAATTCTATGACCAAATAATCGAAATTATAATAAATAAAATCTTTTATAAACAAATCTTAAAACATTCATTTAAAACCCGCAAACATTTCGAGAGAATTTCTATCTTTATGAATTGAATTGTATTATCATTTTCTGATTCATTCGCCTGACGCTTTCTCTTACGAGATGCATGCAAGGTATTATATTAAGTCACTATTAATAACATTACTAAAAAGAGAAAAATAAAAATAATTTTTATAAAAAAAATAAAACCGACTACAAAAAAATTAAATGGAATAATAACTTAAAAATCAAATAAAAAACACTAAAAGGTATAAAATAATTATCTAATTTAGTTACAACTAAACGACGAAATATTAACATGAAATTACTTTTTGAAGTCGGTGACAAACATATACATTTTATGAATCGCACTCGACGGACCTTATTTAGTACATTTGGCGGGTACGTATATAATTACAAGAAAATCTCTCTCCCCATTATAAAAGAATATTTTTTTTTATTTTCAGCCCTCTAAAAATCTGAGCACCTCCAAATAATCGTTCATTTAAAAATGTAATACAATTTTTAATTTTGGGGGAAATGAATACCTAATACACCATAACTTCTAAATTTCAAGTTTGTATCTTATTTAGTTTACCAATATCATACAGAAAGTTAGACCGACGGACATTGGAGAGACACTAAAGGATCCTGTTTTACTTTTGAACGGAACCCTAAAAAAAACTTCTTTCCCATATCTTAAATAACTACATAATAATTTTTCTTTGAATATCTCTAATTCTCTATAACTTAAGTGAAACAAATTTATAATAAACTAGATGACGCCCGGGCCTTCGCCCCGGCGTCACCTAGCCCCTGGCGGGAAGCGTCTGGTTTTAAGGTTAAAATTTATATAGATAATAGCTGACCCGACCACGTGTTGATTTGATCAAAAATTTAAATATATTTAAAAAATAATAATAGTTTTGAAAATAAATTGAAAATTCAAATAATTATAGAATAGGTATTAAAACAGTAAATTAATATATTCCTTGTCAAAATTGTTCCCTTAACAAAAAATTATATTGACATTTTACTATTTAAAGTGGTGTAGATCTTAGGTGAAACATGATATTAATAAATAACAAACCCTTTACTTTATTAAATAATATTGACAGTTGAAAGATTTCCAAAAAGCTATTATCGGCCATCTTGTTTGTTTGCTTTTACCCCATCCCAGAGAGGCTCTGGCGTTGTTTCTTCGAAAAAAAATATTTTTTTACATACTACAGGTGTGATATCTATAAAAACAATATATATAAAAACACTCCTGTATTTGAATAGAATGTTGTGTGAAAATTTCAAAGAAATCGGTTAAGAACTTTCGGAGATCCTTCAACGTATCACTTAAGCGTAACAGTACATTTTTATTTATAATAAATGTATTCATATAGATAAATATAAATATAATAAATCTTTTAATAATTAATTGATTAATTATTCAATAGAAGTGAATATATGCATATGGCATTATCTTCACGCCTTTCAATTTTCCCTTCTATTAATTATTCATTTCATTTGTAAATGATTAAATTTACACTATATTGTGATAACTTGTCGGACATTTTATAATATCCAATTAACAAAGATGCTGATAAAATATCTGGACCAAATAATAATAAGCTTATAGCTTTCTCACAAATCATTCACATTTTTTCCTTGCATAGATATTAAAAATATTGGAATCAAATAAATTCCATTCACTTATCCACGATTCTTTTTTTTCACTCCTCTTTCTACCCTCTCCATGCACATTTTTTGCGTCTTCTCATCTTCGGTTAGCAAAAGATTTATCATTTTTAAACAGCCCCAAATCCTCGGGCTTAATTTAAAAGCATATTTCCATTAATCGATTGGCTCTTTTTTGTGTTTTATTAACTCACCGAGCCGATACTCGACTGCGGTTTTTACAGGCAGTTAAACCAAGGTTAGATTCACCTTACCATGTGGTAACGCAACGTTTCCCCCCTCGCCTCCCTTTAACCCGTTCTGCTTCTATTTGTTGTTAGGGCGCTCGTGTGCTGAGTGCTGTGTGGTGCTTTGTGCGCCCCCCATCAAGTCGATGGGGTCCTAACAATCTGTTGAGTGCAGGTTGTAGGTTGCATTGTTCATATAGGGTGTGTGCAGGGGAGGGGCTGCTGGTTGGCATTTGGCCCCTCTAGATTCGCGTGTCCGAATCCGTTCGCTACCTCAGTCGAATCGAGCCGCTTTAATTATAGCATGGGTGAATATATTTCACTCATGCAAAAGCGACTCAACGATCCGACTGAGTCATCTAGCGGCCGTGGCTCAAGGCTCGTCGCCATGAGCAAGAGCGGGCCGCGGGCCGCTACACCACACCCTTTGTTTCTTGTGTGATTGCTGATTACCGACTAAGTCAGCCGGGCAAGGCTCTATCCACCTAGCTGGCGGGTCAAGAGGCTGCTTGCTTTGCAATCACGTCGGGCGGTCACCAGTGTTGTTCAATTTTTTTTTTTTTTTTTTCTTGAGAATTGTCATTTATTTTTTTTGATTTTTGAATAATTTTTCGAGTTGAACCAACATAATTTTCTATCCTACTTTTTAAAGTTGTTTGCAATTCATCTAATAATTGATAGAATTTTAAAACTTCTGATAAATTATCTAAATCAACAAAAGTGATCTAGATAATTCATCAGAAGTTTTAAAATTCTATCAATTATTAGATGAATTGCAAACAACTTTAAAAGTAGGATGTTGGTGGTGGGGGGTGTGCGGGGGAGGGGCTGCTGGTTGGCATTTGGCCCCTCTAGATTCGCGTGTCCGAATCCGTTCGCTACCTCAGTCGAATCGAGCCGCTTTAATTATAACATGGGTGAATATATTTCACTCATGCAAAATCGACTCAACGATCCGACTGAGTCATCTAGCGGCCGTGGCTCAAGGCTCGTCGCCATGAGCAAGAGCGGGCCGCGGGCCGCTACAATTTTCTCTACTCTTTTGACTTTTCAATGCTAATCAAACATGAAAAAGGTGTAAATCGTTTCAAATCTATAGGATTAAAATTAATGGGATATTTTTTCGAGAATCTAGTATGGACTGTTCGGAAAACAAACTAACAAATATTTAGAATTTTTAAATTTAAGTGTGTGTGAATATTAATGAAATGGAAATAACCCAGAAAACTAATAAGGCCATAAAGTGCGATTCGTACTCGCATGCCGTAAGATCCGTATCTTAAATATATATATCCGTATCTTAAATATATATCTTCTTATAGTACCATCCCCGAACTGGCGTCGGCACCTCTCCAAATATACCTGTGTGTTTAGCTGTTTTACACAGATATACGGGACCTACTTCTTAGGGCCGGTTCCGAACGGCTAGTTTTGGAGAGGTTGTCTAGGCAATTATACTCTTGGTAGTTTGCTTTCCAAGAGAAGGCGACTGCAAATATCTGCCGAGACTAAGTCGCGAACTAGCATACTTCAGGACAACTGCCCGACAATCTGACCACTCAAACACTCTTAAATATATATAGAGAATGGCAATTAAATCATAGATATAAATCATAAATATAGATTTAACTATGATCAGTTCAGAAATGTTGGACATATAAGGAAATTGTTAATTGATTATGGCTCTCTTAGAGTTTGATTTTGTGGGACATTTTAATTTTTAATTTTTGTTTTTTGATTTATTTTCTGTTTTTCTGTTAATCTAAGAATTATGAATGAATAAATAAATAAATAAATAAATAAATAAAACCCCGCAAAGGTTTCGAGAGAATTTCTATAATTTCTTTATTTATCGTTTATGCTGAATAGTTTAAGATCCCGACTTAGGTCGACCTTCGCCTATCGAGTTTCCTAATGAAATTAATATTTTGATAATTTAATGTATTAATAAACAAAACATAATAGGTTCGACATCCAATTTCCCTACATAGCTATTTTATTAAATTTAATAGATTTATTTATTTTATTTTATTTTTTCAATTATCTACATTTTAATATATAACAATAAAGGAAACTTTATAACTACAAAATACTAATTTGAAGTTACCTGTTGATACCCTGTCTACCTAGAATTATGCAAAGAAAAAAGATGGCGACCCAACTTTGGCATTTTATATACATATTTTACTGTCGATTGGTAATATATTTATTCGGGAACTCGAGAACTACATCTATCTGTAATAAAATTAACAACTTTAATTTTGTATTAAAAATAGATATGCAGGGAAATTGGATGTCGACCCTATCAAGTTTTGTTTATCAATACATTATATTATCAAAATATTAATTTCATTAGGAAAATCGATAGGTGAAAGTCGACCTAAGATGGGATCTTAGACTAGAACACAAAGAGAAACAAAGAGGTTGTCCTCTGCTTGATGCAAAAAATAACTTAGACTAGAAGTTTGACCATCGACTCAAGATTCTTATTCTTATAGAGGGTTACATTTTATTTTATTTATTAATGTTAATTATGTGTGGATGTTTCTACCAATTTACATATTTGATTTTGTTAAATTTTAAAATATGTAGGTATGTATTAATATATATGGTGAATAAATAAATAAATATATCGATATGGATTTACCTGGACCCTGGGGGAGCTTGTCAAAATACATTAGAGCTGGAGAACGGAGAAGTGTCTTTTGTGCAAGTTCAGGCCCTTTCGCTGCAAAAGTATACCACGGACGTCTTAACAGATTATATAATTATAAGAATGAATAGGAATAAAGATATGTCGACCCGGATGCACCTGGACGCTGCGGAGTTCAGGTCGAAATAACTTACATTTGGAGAAGGTTATAATAAGCCAAAGTGCTAATGATCGGGCCCTTTCGTTGCAAATGTATAACAGACACCTTGACATATTATATATAAGAATGACGACGGTGATTACAAAATAACAATAATAATTTTTTTAACCGACTTCAAAAAAGGAGGAGGTTCTCTATTCGACTCAATTTTTTTTTTTTTTTTTTTTTTGTGCCTATGTTTCCTCATAACTCCGCCAATTGTCAACCGATTTTGAAATTTTTTTTGCATTGGGTCCAGTCTAGCTTCCGATTGGTCCCATTTTTTTTCGATTTTTTTCCATAGGTATTAGACCTTTTTTATTAGGTTTGTTTAGACCTAACCTCTTTGTTTATGAACCGATTTCGATGGTTCTTTTTTTATCCGAAAGGGAGTGTCTTAGGGATGGTGTCATATTAATTTGGTCAAGTTCTGATGATATGATCACTATTAATGACATCACTAAAAAGAGAAAAATAAAAATAATTTTTAAGAAAAAATAAAAACCGACTTCAAAAAATTAAATGCAACAAATAAAATACACTAAAAGGTATAAAATAATTATTATCTTATTTAGTTACAACTAAACGACGAAATATTAACATGACATTACTTTTTGAAGTTGGTGCCAAAATATATACCTTTTATGAATCGCACTCGACGGATCTTACTTAGTACGTTTGGCGGGTACGCTCGCTTATAGGTATAGTTTGTTTGGCACCGACTTCAAAAAGTAATTTCATGTTAATATTTCGTCGTTTAGTTGTAACTAAATAAGATAATAATTATTTTATACCTTTTAGTGTATTTTATTTGTTGCATTTAATTTTTTGAAGTCGGTTTTTATTTTTTTCTTAAAAATTATTTTTGCAAAGAAATTTTCTCTGGAGAGTGACGGACTGGTAGAACTTTTAATTGAATGTAATGGAAGGCAGCCCAGAAATAGTGAGGAAAGAAAAAATTTACATATCAAATAAGCTGTAATTTATTGGCATCCTTTCTCCTTTCCATTCAAACCGACGTTTCGGAGGATTCTTCCCTCCTTCTTCAAGGTTTCAATGAGTTAATGAAGGAACAAATAAAATGCCTCTTTCCTCTCTTCACAGTAGTGTTTAAAACTTTTTCTTCCTTAGTAAAGGCATAGAAAAACAATTGTTGACCCCTTAAAACCCTGAAGAAAGAGGAAGAATCCTCCGAAACGTCGATTTGAAAAGAAAGGAGGAAGGATTCCAATAAATTACACCTTATTTGATATGTGTTAATTTTTTCTTTCCTCACTACCCCTGGACTGCCTTCCATTACATTCAATAACAATAATATGGTTGGGGTGTCAAAAAAAATTCAAAATTTATAAATTTCAAAGCTTAAAAACTGAAAAGAACAGGCATTTAGTAGGAAAGAAGCATTTATTTTAAAAAATGTATGGGTATTTTAGAAAGTACGAAATATTAAATAAAAATTTTCCAATTGAAAAAGAAGCAAGGTTCTAATTTTGAGTAAGATATGTATATTTATTAATATTTTTTGAAAAAAGATCGATGGATTGTTAATTAAATTTTATTCTTCTCGAAGAAAAAAAACCAGAACCGAATGAACTAAATAAATATTTAATTTGTCTTTGCTCTGGGATGAAATAGAAAAAAAAAAGTTTTAGTGAATGGCTGAACAGCAATAGAGGGATTAAAATGAAATCGATTTCTCTTAATAATAGAATAAGCTGTTCAAGTGCGAGTTCGACTGGCCCTTCAAGAGTTAGTTCCTTCCCAATCCCATTCAACTAATCCTATTTAAATTCCAAATATTTTAAGACAAGAGCAAGATCAATCTCTAGTACTTTTTTGATTAAATTTTTTATTTAAGCCAACTATACTAATGGAATGCCTGTTCTAATTTTATATTCAATTGCTCTTTTCTCTTTGATAAAAAGAGATCGGAGTAACCCCGAACGGTGTGTTTGTAGAAAGTGCTCAAATTCTTGAAATATCTTTCTTTATTGGAGACTTTTTTAAACTTTTTTAGTGCACTAAACCAGATAAAATTTCTTTAAAATTTTCTACATTATCACCGTCACGTAATATTTTGTAAAGTATAATTATAATACAACTTAAAATAATTAATATTCTACTTCAAGTGATCTTCTTAATAATACCCCCCACTTTTAAATCATTTTTTTCCTATATATTCGAACCTCAAAAAATTTGAATTCTATTATTAAAATTTAATACTTTTTTTTATTTCATGAAAATAAATTACTTGTTAATTATTTTTAAAACACCCATTTTTAAAATAGCTCTTAAGCCATTAGTAACATAAGATTAAAAAAAAAAACCTTTTTTAAAATCGAACAACTCATCTGCTTTAAGGAGGTTCGGGACAGCTTATTTATCTGGTTGACCTTCGAAATTTATTTGTGTATTTCTGCAGAGTAACAACTTCTGCCTATTTAATAAAAAAAACTTGTTAATAATAATGTTAATTTCGAATAAAAATCTTTGTTTTGAAAATATTAATAAAAGGAATATTGAGATAATTTTTTTTAATTATAAAACATTTATATAACACAAAAACAATTTCAAGAAATAGAGTTGGAATTCTACACTACTGCTTTTGTTATATTCCGTTGGCTGCAAATAACTTTTTATTTTTTCATTTATGAATAACTAACTAGAATGTCAAATGTATTGAAAATTTATCATTCGATTCATAAAAGTTGAATTATTGATCTGAATAAATTTGTTGAAAATGGTGTAATTCGTATAGAAGTTATGGCTCTTTTAAAACTATTGGGTAAATAATACTTGGTAGGTTTCACATTAAGATATAAAAATAAAACGAATTTATTTTTAGAGAGACTTTTATCTCTCTCTCTCTCTCTCTCATATATATATATAGTGTGTAACCCATCTTCACGAGCAACAGAAAGTAACATTTTTTGAGTTACTTCTGTTGCTCCTGAAGATGGGTTAGTCACCCGAAAATATATATATCGAGATTAAAGTATCTCCAAAAAATAAATTCGTTTTATTTTTATATCTTAATGTGAAACCTAACAAGTATTTTTTATCCAATAATTTTAAAAATGTTTCACCAAGTACCAACACCAAATTCCTTAAAAAGCTCTTTTAAAAGTTCGGTCCATGTAGATACTTCCTGTTAAAAGAACAATTTTCAATAATTTATTTCTCGGTAATGGGACAGACGATCAACTTCAAATTTCGGCAATAAATATTAAATGCATCAATGATTCGATGGTAAAAATTTGAGAATTTTCTTATAAAAATGAAAAACAGTCACGAACTCCCTTAATTAGTAATATGCATTGGAGAAAATCACGATAGGCGTAACAGTAAAATTTCTTCGATATAGAATTAATAATTACATGTAAAATTATCTAAATTTTACCCCTCCTAAGATCTAATGGCAGAAAGTTATCGGGGAAACAAAATCTTTTCTCCTATAAGAATAATATATTTACTTCACCTTTAATTAGTGCTTTGGTAAATAATAAGAGAAAAAAAACAATTTTTAAATTTAGTTAGTTATTTATATAGAATATTCTTATATCTTAATTGAATGTAATGGAAGGCAGCCCAGAGGTAGTGAGGAAAGAAAAAATTAACTTCATTCTTATATCTATTTCATAGTATGGGGTTTTTTATCAATTTTTTCCCAAAATAAGGAGTGAGAAAAATATGTTAAAAATTAAAAAAAAAAAAATGGACATTCGATGGTGAGACTTTTGGGCCTCGAGGTCGAAGTTTTTTTGTATTTGTAAAACATTTGTATTTTTTTGTATTGGATAATAAAGGTCATTGTTTATTATTATTATTATATCTATTTCATGTAAATACTATGATATTGAATTAATATTTTATTTTTATATATGAATAATAAATACACTCTAAAGAAATGGATTTTCAAAAGCCTAATAGTGATAAATGCAGTGAACATTTTCCTATTCAATATTTTCATTTATCCATCATTCGAATGTCATGTTTTGTGTTTCAAATTTTCCTACAATTGAATAAAAGCAAAACAAATAGAATAAAAATGATTTCTGTCACTTTCATTCTTTTCTATCTTCATTGAATGTTATAAAACAAATGTTTTCAAGAAATTTTTCAATTACCTTTAGAAGAGAAGAAAGTATATTGGAATCAAGAAGTGTGACGAAAAAGAGCTTACCTGAAAGAAAGAAAAATAACAGAATTAATAAATAAATATATTATAGAGTAGGTATAGATGAAAAGTGTCAAAAGATCAAGCCCCTGTAGATCAGCAACCAGAAACCGAGGGTTTTTGGCGCTCCTGGATTTAACTATCATTTAGTTGCTTTTGACATTTCAGAGTAAATTTAAAACCATCACTGCTAAAAAATTAGTTATTATTATAGTATAATTTGACACATGATCAACAAGAATGAGAGTGCACATATTCTTTTTAGTATTAATAAATATTTAAACAATTTATAACCAATAACTTTTAAGGAGTTCGGTGTTGGTTCTAGGTGAAACATTTTAATATAATAATAAAACTAAGATACGAGGTAGGTTTCACAAAAAGAAATAAAACAAAATTGAGTTTTGAGTTCGATATATTTCGGGGGTTAGCCCATCATCAGGAGTCTAAGAAAAAACTTCTTAGACTCCTGATGATGGGCTAACTCCGAAATATATCGAACTCAAAACTCAATTTTATTTTATTTCTTTTGTGAAGCCTACCTCTGTGTCGTTTTATTATTAAATTTATAACGAAATTTACATGTAAGTATACAACAATCCTCTTCTTCTTGATAAAAGGCTTAAAGCTTGTTTTTCTAAAAAAAATAAAACTATAAATGTAGCTTTCTTTCCATAGGTCTTCTTGGACTTCGAAAACACTCAGAAGGATTTGTTGCTACGATTTTAGGGAGACGCTCGTTATCCATCCTTTTTTCAAAATTATTTCCAAGTCAATTTTCAAACCCCTATATCTCGGTTATTATTAAATTTATCAAATATCATACCATAGACTTAATTGTTAAGCATATTATAGGGAATAAAATAAAACATTATTTTTGAAAATTATCCCATAAACAGCCAATATAAGTTGGGAAAATAAAATTCATTTGAATATTCTGCAGTGATTTTCAATGTTTAGAGCAGATTTCTACTCATATTAATGTTCTAAGCTTTACCAGTATGCCAAATTTCAGAATTCTAGCTTGATTTTATTTTTAACCGACTTCAAAAAAGGAGGAGGTTCTCTATTCGGCTGATTTTTTTTTTTTTTTTGTGCCTATGTTACCTCATCTCCGCCAATTGTCAACCGATTTTGAAAGTTTTTTTGCATTGGGTCCGGTCTAGCTTCCGATTGGTCCCATTTTTTTTCGTTTTTTTTTTCATAGGTATTAGACCTTTTTTATTAGGTTTACGACCTAACCTCTTGTTTATGAACCGATTTCAATGGTTCTTTTTTTATCCGTAAGGGGGTGTCTTAGATGGTGTCATATTAATTTGGTCAAGTTCTGATGATATGATCACTATTAATAACATCACTAAAAAAGAGAAAAATAAAAATAATTTTTAAGAAAATAAAAACCGACTTCAAAAAATTAAATGCAACAAATAAAATACACTAAAAGGTATAAAATAATTATTATTCTATTTAGTTACAACTAAACGACGAAATATTAATATGAAATTCTTTGAAGTTAGTGCCAAACATATACCTTTTATGAATCGCACTCGACGGATCTACTTAGTAAGTTTATGGTACGCTCGCTTATAGGTATAGTTTTTTTGGTACCGACTTCAAAAAGTAATTTCATGTTAATATTTCGTCGTTTAGTTGTAACTAAATAAGATAATAATTATTTTATACCTTTTAGTGTATTTTATTTGTTGCATTTAATTTTTTGAAGTCGGTTTTTATTTTTTCTTAAAAATTATTTTTTTACTATATGTTAATTGAGCCTATAATAAATTTTACTCCTTCATTTTAGGTTCTGAAAAGGGGAAGGTTTCACTTTTTCGAATTTTTCCTTTAATTATAGCCCAAACTCTACCAGTATGCCAAATTTCAGCGTTCTAGAATGAGCGTAATTAGTTTAAATTTTTGAAATGTCAGTCAGTGAGTGAGTAAGTCAGTGTTAAAAATGCACTTTTCAGAACTTAATAACTCAAGAACTATCATATATGAGATTTATTTATGAAATTTGGGATCCCAGGTGTTCTAGTGGGTCTTATTAGGCATGCAGAATTTCGAGTGTGTAAGTCTAGTAGTTTTTGAGTTATGGGGGGGTCGAAAGTAGCTTGAAATGGTTTGTGTAAAAATACATATGGCCGGTGAGTCGCCCCTTTTTCCGAATTTGGCTGACACACTGTCGTGTGTCTAGATATGTATATATAATATTTTAATCTTTTAAATAATATTCTAATTCATGAGCTTTTAAAACAGTGAGTAAATTAGCAACACCCTGGCCAATTTTAAATAATTAACTAATAAATATTTATTATAAAATGATTGCTATCTTTGGAATTAATATTTTTTGTCAAGAATCTGACAAAATCCATTTACAAAGCGGAAGGAATTTCGCAATCTGTTCTGTTGATTAACTTAAACTGAAGATGCCAGTTAGAGGAACATCCATTTCTATTTCACAGTGAATTTTCTCTAAAGATAAATTCGAAATATAGGAGTTATCCATTATTTAATGAGAATTATATATTATTTCTAGATTTGCCATTTATCTTGATAAGAAGCAAAGTTTAAGACAAATTTTGCTATTCGAACTAGAAGCAATTTAGCAGATAATGAGCAGGATGAATGGACTAATTAGGAAGAGAGAACTCCCAACTGTATATTCCTGAACATGTATAAACTTGTAGCAAACTTATTCTCAAGATTTAATATAAACAATTTAGAAAAGATTGGAAAAGAGAGGAGGGGCGTAAGATAAAATACAAAAAAAGGAATAATTAAATTAAATGAGAACGGTTGTTTAAAAATTACCGGATATTTACTAAATGAATTCAAAACACGAAGATTAATCAAAGAGACGAAAAAATGTTGTTCATTTCTTTAGAATTAATTTCAAAGAACTTTTTGACTAAGACCTAGATAAAACTACCGCAAAAAGTTTATAGAGATTCTGGAAATTAAATTAAAACTGATGCCCCAAACACAAGTTTAAGTTTGCAAGAGCTTGATAAAATAAGAATTAATTCCATTATTATACCATTATATTACTAATTTATTGTCTTTAATGGCGTTTTGTTCATATTTAAGTAAAAAGAAATTAAAATTATAAAAAAATATTTTTTTATAATAAATTATATAAATGAATAATTGTTTCTAAGATTCTTCCAAAACTTAAGTGACTTTTGTAGAATTAATTAATAGAGATTGTGGTGTTGGTACAAGGTGAAACATCTTTACAAAAAGATAAAAGTAAATAATTATTTTACGAACTCATAGTAAAATAATATCTCATAAAATGTTTATTTACTTTATCTTTATGTAGAATTTAATTTGATAAACTAAAGGGTTTATTTAGTCACATAAAATAAATAAATAGAGTAATTTTAGTCAATTAACATTATTTATTTGATAGATTTACTAAACACACTTGGTATTTTCAGTACTACTAAAGATGGTCTACTAGGTTACCGAAACGGTTTAGTAAATCTTTCAAATAAGTAATGTTAATTGACTAAAATTACTTGTAGACCATCTTCAATAGTACTAAAAATAGGATATTTTAGCGCGAGGTAAAGTGGGAAAGAAAGGTCGTAGAGGAGGATAGTTTGGAGGGTTTTAGCCAGATAGTGAAAGATATGAAATATGGGACTTTTAGAGAAGGGAAAGATTTGGCATGCGATAGAGTTGAATGGAGGTGTGTGGTTAACCACTCTATACATATGAACGGTGCTAAAATTTTAGGTTATGTTTTTTAATGTGACTGTACTTCTCACACTACTATATCCTGTTTATGAATGCATCATTTCCAACCCATTGATGTTATATCCTCCACTAAAAATAATCGCCCAAATTTTTTTTTTTTTTTTATTTATCAAAACTACGAGGTAAATAATTTCATTTTTTTTAAATTTTCAACTCATATTTTCCGCTTTTAAAAAAAATAAAAATGATCACCCTATCTTGGACAAAAGGACATTTTAGAAATAAGGGAAATGAATTTTTTTTTAAGTTACTCCGAATATATTATTCCTAACAAATATTAGTTTTTTCATCAAGATGGTGAAAGTCCTTCAATGAAAGAAAAGAAAAATAATGATCATTTTCCCACCCTTTCCCAATTTACCATATGTAAAAAATTTCATTTTTAATTGCAATTATTTCATGCTTGGTATGGTAAATCGTCTTCTAAATTTTAAAAGAGTGTTTATTATGCTTTTAATGACTTATATTCCAAGTTAGAAGACTTTGAATTTTCGCATTTGCGAAAGAACTAATTTTAAATGTAATTTATCTAAAATAATATTTAAAAATATATTTATTTGATCTATGTCTTGTGAAAAGATATGACCTAAAATATACCACTTTGAGACTCTCACACCGCCATTTTAAACCTAATTTTTTTGAAACAACCCATATGACATAATATAAATAATCCATAACATACGTATCTCAACCTCCATTATAAAAAATTGTTTTTTTTCCTATCAAATTTGCTTTAATATATTTATCTCGTAAATAAATTTAAATTAGACTATATAATATGTTGTAAAAAATTTCTCGACAGTCACAAAAATTCCCTAAAAATACCACTTTGAGACTCTCACACCGTCATTTTAAACCTAATTATTTAGAAACAACCCATATGACATTAAACAAATAATCCATAACATACGTGTATCTCAACCTCCATTATAAAATTTTATTTTTTTATTTTGGCCCTACATAAAATTCAAATCCCCCCCCCCCCCACCAAAAAAACCCGGCGCCTATTGCCTAGGGTTTGAAACCATTTGTATGCATTTATTCAAGATTCAATATCATAATCGAAATAAAATAATTATTCAATGGAAAAATATTTGAATTCTTTTTTTAATTATTCATAGGTATATAAATAAAAGGTAAGCCTCGGTGTGTGAGTCCCGTTGACACTTGGACGCTTTTTGTATTATTTATTTTATTGAGTAGCTACATACCTATTGAATTATTTTATAAAATATTGATTTTGTGGTGATGCACATCCACTAGTTTATTTTTGTTTTATTTTTCATGAAATTTTACCTATAATAAATAAATCTATTATAAATAGATTCAATTGAGTGATTAGATTTTCTGTTTTGGGCGGCCACATATACTGCGCAGATACAGATAAACCAGAGCCCGCAAAAAAGCGCTTATCTACTAGAATCTCAATAGGTGAAATTTAGTGTGAAAACAATACGAGCCTTCGATATAATAGGGAACAGTCGGTAAAAGGTTAACGATCCAGGCTGGATTAACAATGAATAAGAATTTTTTGCGATCAATGTTAAAGCAGGAATGTTATCTCCTCTCTTTGTTATCTTTTAAAAGTCTTTTTACGCGTACAATACAAGCTGCTAAGCCGTGGGTTTGCCAGAAGCGACAGTCAGCCCTGATATGAGGGGTAGGCTTTGCTTGACATGATTTATTAAGAATTCAAGCATTACTAAAAATTAATTCATAAAAAGTACAAGTAGTAATTTTGTAACCTTTCTCTTATTTCAAGTTTTCTAAAAATATCTCATTTTTAACTGACTTCAAAAAGGAGGAGGTTCTCTATTCGACTGATTTTTTTTTTTTTGTACCTATGTTAATTACATATTCGCCAATTGTGAACCCATTTTGAAATATTTTTTTTGCATTGGGTTCAGTCTACCTTCCGATTGGTCCGATTTTTTTTTTCATAGGTATTAGACCTTTTTTGTTAGGTTTGTTCAGGCCTAGCTTCTTTGTTTATAAACCGATTTCGATGATTCTTTTTATTGGTATTTTAGGGATGGTGCCATATTAATTTGGTCAAGTTCTGATGATAGCGATCACAATTAATAACATCACTAAAATGAGAAAAATAAAAATAATTTTAAATAAAATCGACTTCAAAAAATAAATGCAACAAATAAAATATGAAATAATTATTATCTATTTAGTTACATAAACGACGAAATACAATATGAAATTACTTTTGAAGTCGGTGGTACAAACAAACTATACCTAAGAGCGTACCCTACTAAGTAAGATCCGTCGAGTGATTCATAAAATGTATATTTTTGGCACCGACTTCAAAAGCAATTTCATGTTAATATTTCGTCGTTTAGTTGTAACAAAATATGATAATAATTATTTATACCTTTTAGTGTATTTTATTTGTTGCATTTAATTTTTTGAAGTCGGTTTTATTTTTTTCTTAAAATTATTTGGACTGCATATTTAAGATTTTATTTTTTAATAAACTATGTTCAAAATTACATTTTTAGATATCCATTTAAAGTCGCGCGGGCGCAAGATAGTGTGGCTACAAAATGCCTGTCAGAGTATTGTAGCTATAGATAGAAACGAGGGGTGAACCGCGATTGAATTAGGTGTACACGTCTTTGGAATTATCTTGAATTATTTTGGAATTCATTAGATAGATTCATCTATTGTCTTTTATTTGAAATGAAAGTGGAAGTAGAAGTAGGTGTACACGATATTAGGTCGCGGTTCACCCCTCGGATAGAAATAAGGAAATTTAGAAGAAAATTTTTTTCATTTTGCAATCAAAAATCGTATTTATATTTTAATCGAATGATTTTTTTTTGGGTACGGAACTTGAATTTTGTATGGGGTCAAAAATAAAAAATATTTTTTTATAAGGGATGTTGAGATATCTCTGTAATATTCTCTTAAAATATAAGTATATAATTTTTTTTTTAATATATAAGATAAATGCCGATATTAATAGCTTTAAAATTATTATACCAGGGGTGCCCTCAGGTGGTGGTTAAGATCAGAGCAGTGTCATAGAAATTTCTGGTGAGGGGGGTTGAAATTGTTGCAAAAATTAGCATTATATGCTAAAAATAAAAACGGTCAAGTTATTAAATGCAACAAAAGGTAATAAAACCTCTCTATTTAAAAGTAAATAAAATATAATGTACAAGAAGGGGGTTTACTTTTCATGAAAATAGGGGGGAGTAATAAAGCTTATGGGGAAGTGGGCACCCATAATTATACTATTTAAATAAAATCAAGAGAGATGATCAACTCTAGGATCCGGGGATGTTATTGATTACTTGTATTATGTCAGATGTGGGTTGTTTAAAAAAGAATAGGGCTTTAAAAATGACGGTGTGGGAGAGTCTCGTCTTTTTTAGGAGATTTTTGTAACTGTCGGCATTTAGAAATGGCTAACTAAAAATTATGAATAAAAAATTCCACAAATTCTCTCTTTTTTCTCATCACGATAATGATGTATCAATTATTTTGAAGTTATTTTTCTGCCTGCCTCTGGTGGGCCCACTATTTAATTCACAGGGCGACAGGTTATTCACTTAATAATGTATCTTATATACTAACCTATACCTATATATGAGGTGTCCCAAAAGTCAGTGATCAAACGTAAACACGAGATGTATTCAAGATTGTCCAAAAATATAAAAAATTTAAATAAAACTCTCTTGCTGATTTTTGAAAACCTCGAAAATCAGCAATATGCTCTAAATATTTTTAATGCTGTGGCTACGAATTTGATATTTTATAACTCTACTTCTGTACGGACAACCTTGAATAATACTGCTATCGATCAGAAAAGAGAAAATAACTAAGAGTATTATACTTTGAGAAAAAAATATTTTTGTCAGATTCATGTGTCAAAAAATTTTTAATCAGCTAACTTGACTTTGATAATCTTGTGGGAACTGTGTGAGCACGGCAATATCTAAAAATTGACGCATTTAATCAAGATTAAAATGGTATAAAACATTCCAGTTTTTTAAAAACAAAAAATGATTATTCGCATTTTTATGTGAAAGAAAACCAATTTCAAAACACAATTCTTAATTGGCTAAATGGTAGAATTTAACATGAAAACTAATTTAATTTATTAAAATATTTTTATTCAATTAAAATAAATGTTCAAAATAATAATTGTTTTTATTTTCAATATCTAATAATATTTAAAATTATAAATTAAAATTAAAATTATTTGATATCTGTTTTCATGTTAAATTCTACCCTTTAGCCAATTAAGAATTGTGTTTTGAAATTGGTTTCTTTTCGCATAAAAATGCAAATATTATTTTTTGTTTTTTAAAAAAGTGGAATGTTTTATACCATTTTGAAATCTTGATTAAATGCGTCAATTTTTTTAGATAATTTGCCATTATTATTTGACACAGTTTTTTTAAGATATCAAGAGTCAAAGTTAGCTGATTAAAAATTTTTGACACATGAATCTGAAAAAAAATATTTTTTTTTCAAAAAAGTATAATACTCTTAGTTATTTTCTCTTTTGTAATCGATAGCAGCATTATTCAGGATTCCTTAACAAAAATTAGAATTATAAAATATGAAAAAAATTTGTAGCCACAGCATTCAAATATTTAGAGCATGGTAGCGATTTTCGTTTTCAAAAAAATGCCCTAACTCGAAAAACTAAGAGAGTTTATTTAAATTTTTTGAGGATTTTGACAATCTTGAACTCACCTATCTCGTGTTTACGTTTGATCCTTGACTTTTGGGACACCCTGTATATTAGATACAGAACACTGGTCGAGACTGACTCGCACTTGTCCGGCTTTTTTTTTAATGATATTGATGTAAGAAGGTTATTCTATGTTTGTGTCTTTTTGTCGTAAAAAGTTCATTCTGGTACCAAGATATTTATATTTCTAATACAGAGAGCTGAATAGATGTAGCTTTTATTTTTTTATTTTTTTTATTTTGCTTATTTCTATTCTATATTTACTTTCTTTGTCTGTGTACTTATAAGAGATGAACCTCTTGTGCCATGTTTATGTGAATATATGAATAATATAATGAATTGACTGTCTAGGTGTCTTTGTAGATCGAAGAAAAACCATTTTATTGTTTCTATATGAAGAATTAAAGATCCACGGAAAGAACGGAGTGAGTAATACTTTTTTTCATAATTTAACATCACTTGTTATTTTTAAATGTATCTAATTCCTTTATCTTCTTCCTTCAAGTGCCATACCCGATTCCGACGATTACTATGGAGAATAATTATCTCAATTGTAATTTTCCTGGGAAAATTTTTCACAGGGGTGGTTTACCATGGCCATGGCCCGAAGGAATTAGATTATATTCGTCAAATATTTTTTTTAATGATATTGATGTGAGAAGGAGATACACCAGAAGGCCTGTATAGGATGGCTCCTCCATCGTGAAAAGAACAGAGTAGAAGGAAAGAAGCCGGGATCACGAGCCAAATCTCAGAAAGTTAGATATTAATTCCAATTTACTAAGTTTTTTAAGGGCTTCGAGCAGTGGTAAATTCTCCGCGCGATAAATTACGTTAAATTTATCTCCCAGTTAAGTTTTATTACCAGGCCCTATTCTTACAGGAAAAATGTCTGGCTATAGGCGGGAATAGAACCCGAGACCTCCGGGTTGCCAGCCTGAGATGCTGACCATTACACCAGGGAGTAGGGCTTGAACCCGCAGTAGCTTGATTAGAAGGCATGCTCTTTAATCTCTCGGCCAACCTGACTCATTCGTAAGAAATAAATTTGGCATCGTAATTATATTACTTATACTCGATTGGGATGTTTTAATTATATTTTTTATTATTGAAAGTTTAAATTTGCTCTCCTGAAAAATTTACGAAATGTAATTTGACTCCTTTTTTGTTTTCGTGGAGTTTACATATATTTTTTGTTTGCGGAGGGTACCTAGCTTTATTAGCTCCCGAGCCTACAAGAATGGCAATCATTAATTATATACGGGAAAAGGAATTTTGAAATTCAGTCGCCTTGGCTTGTTATTCGTGCCTATTTCATTCTCTTCCAAGTTACCAATAATTAATTTATATATTCAAAAATATCTCAAATTCGTTGGTGCCTGATGTTTGACTCATAAAATTTTAAATTCGAGTTATGAACCCTCCCCCTCTTTGGGAAAGTATCTAATAAGGAATTAGAATGAATAGTTGATAATGCCGTTTCGTGCAACCCTTCTGCTTTGCTCAATACAATAGAGATTCTCCAATGTAAACATTCATCTACCTTAAAATTTTACAAGGGGTTGGTTCTAACCCCGTCGGCAATTAATTAAGTCGCTACCTTTTTATCCTGAGAGAAATTATATATGAAAAAAATATTCACTTAATTGATACCACAAAGAAAATCATTCACCACCCCCGACGTTATTTGTTTCAGGCATGATTGAATTTAAACTTTAATATTATATCAATACAACCAACCTTTTCATCTCTATTATAATAAATCAAACATAACAGACTCCTGGAGAAAATTATGAAAAATATGCTCACCGAACAGGCATTTAGTTCCCGAGGCTAAGAATATAAAATTCAATAAAAACATACATAGATTCTGGGCTACTGATAATAAATGTTGTATCATGAAATTCGCTTGATATTCAAAGCATTATTAAATAAAACAATAACAAATGCTTTTTATATTATTTTATTCAATTTTCTGATTTCATCGTAAAATTTTATATATAAACTTCAACGAATCGTTGCTACATTTTATCCATAGTCGTTTGAAATATTAATATGCTTATTTCTTTATTATTAATCAGATATCACTGGCGTTTGTAGTCAATGTCGAACTGAAATTAAAAATAACCAGCGATTATCATATAATATGTACTTGAGGAATAACCATTCTACGTTGCATTTTTTGGGTTTCGATTATTATTGAATACCATTGCTGAAGACATAGAGGAATCAACTTAAAATAAAAAATAACGATAGATTCTCATTTAATAGTGAAGGAATCACCCTCTTACATTCCATTTTGATGTTTTAACCATCACTGGTTGTAACCAGTGCTGAAAAATGGAGGAATTGACTTATAATCAAAAAGATCAAATTCTTTTTTGATAAGCAATTCAACCTCCAAAGCATTAAATCGACAATTGGTAAGTGCTTCTTCCCACTCGTGGTCAAACATATAATTAAAACAAACGGGTAAGCTGAACACTTATCAATCATACCTAGGATAATTCTTTCAAAAATTGAGATGCAGAAGAATATTTAAATAAAGTACTCATTATTGGTATAAGATAGTAAACAATAAACTAATTATCTTGTTTGGTTTGTTTGTTTTTAAATAATTTTCTTTATACAACAAAATAAATATGACCCGATTGTGTTAGTTTTTATTTGACCACCAATTAACGCTGTTTAGCAACGTGCAGAAACCAATAGCACAATCGCTCATTTGAAGTTCTGGACGAGGTCCCAAGTAATTTTTGGCTAGTCCGGTCCTAAAATTCAACTTGAAATGATACTAGAATTTATTTCGCTATGGATAAAGTAACATTTTTTTAGAAACATCCAGATCTTTCAGGTTTTTTCTAAACGCATTTTCAGTAGAAACATTTCTTTAAAATATTCAGACATAGTAGTAAAAATATGTATATAAAAATTTTATATTCCTACATTTTAATTAGTGAAGAAAAACTTAAGATTAAGTCAAGAAATCTCAAGAATTACACGAACCAATTTTCTGAAGAAATACGAGTTGAAATTTTATTAAAATCAATAATGTAATAAATTTATTGAACACGAATAAATAATACACAAACTACGACATTTCTTTTTATTTTTCTCCAATTATTTAATAGAATTCGTTGAAAAAACCTAATAATTTCTATTTATAAAATTAAAAAAAAAATTAAGTTAACCCTCTACTTTTTTTCCGGCACTGATTTTTTTTATATTAAAATACTAAACAAAACCCCACCAAATTAAAAGCACAATGAAATTCAATACGAAAATAGAATTTCCTGGCGTCAGAAGGCATTTTCCCTAATTTTGGAATTAATATATCATCAGATGGTAGAGAAAGGCGGTCAGAGATCCTAATAATAGAATATGAGAATGGTGCTTTTCTATAAGCATTGCATCTTTTGCTTATTTTTCTATACTATTAAATGTTTTGCTTTCATCCCCAGGCTTGATATAAATCATTTATTGCATTCAGTTAATTAAATCAGATATTTAATACAAGGACCCTGCTTATCATAAACAAAGAGAAGATGTTCTATTATTGTTTAAGAAATAAAATTATTCCATTCTCTTTACTATTTATAAACGAGATTTTCAAAAGTGTGCCTTCGGCACGCCCTCGAAGCTCGGCCTTCCGGGCTGGTGCGGGCAGCATCTCGGTCAGCATCTCGGTCCAAGAATTTTTTTTTCCTCTTAAAAAACCACACTCCAAATGTATACCTGTAAACTCCCGAAAATACATAGTCTCTTAAAAAGTTTCGCCACATTTTCGACTCCGGCACACCTACACAAATGAGGCTCTAGATATGAATCTGGAAGTATTTTTTTTTCTATAATCTACAGCATTGTGATATTTTTTTGTGGGAAAATAGATTTAATTACATAAGTGGATCGTGAGAGGAGAATTATATTATATCATTTTTTTTAAATTTGGGATCGATAATCGATGTAAGGCACCAAATATTTAAAAGAGATCAGGTGTTGTTTGTATAACAGGCTGCTCCAGTATTGCCATGAGAAACTCGGGCATGCGTGTCCTAGTCGTTCAATTTTGTAAAAATCAAAAAATAAGAATAACAAAAATTTAGATTTTAAAAATTATAAAAAAGTGGCAAATTATTAAAAAATAAAAACAAATAATATATATAAAATATAAATCAAATAAGATGTGATTAATTTTCTTCTGTGCGCAAAGAAAAGCGAATTAACATTTAATTTTTTGAGTGGTGATGGGGGAGGAATAATTATCAATATATTTAATGTTTCTAATTCTAAAATCAATTGGAGTCTTTTATTTCAAAATTCGAGTTCAAATTACAATTATATTTCAAATTTGCCGCAAATATACCGACGGCTTCAGCGCTCCCCTGCCGGCAGCATTTACGTGAGCGTTGCTGCACATTAATCTAGCCTATTATATATTATATGGTTGCGGAATGCACCAGATCAGCAGCTTTGGGTTTCAGTATTTGTAGATCTTAAAGCAGGGGTGTCTAACCTTTTGGCTTACACAGGCCGCATTTGAAGGAAAAACAAATGCCTCGGGCCGGATATAAAATTTACTAATTCCATTGATATTTGTTAATAAAAAATACACTGGCTAATGTAGAATAATATATCCACTAAGACAAAAAAAGCAAAAATATCATAGCATTATAATCTTTGAGTTAATTTCTATCGGCTAAAAAAACCGGTTCCCACTAATCCTACTAACACTTTACTATGTGCTGTCTAAATGGGCTTTGTTCCTGGTGACAATAAATAAATAAAAAAAAATCTTTGAATTCTTTTCCTTCATGATTTTGTTTTTAAATCATTTATTCACTTCTATTAGCAATTTGAAATCTTTTGAAATATATCGAGTTGTATCGCTTCTAACATTTCCAAATTATTGAATTAATTGAATGTTCTTTCTATATATACTACATATATACATATGGTATAATAACGAGTATCCTATTAGTCCAAGTGCAATAGTCAAAAGACTATTCCTAGACTAATAGAAATTAAGAAATTAACTTCTACTAGACTAAAAACAGGTCTGGGCTTATATTTGGAATCATTGGCTTCGCTGCAAGTCTGAACTTATATTTCGTCGGCTTAGAGTGTAAAGCTGTTGATGAAAATGAAAATGTTAAAATATTGTAAAGAAAAAATGTAATTATGTACAACCCCGAATGCCAGGCCGGCAATGTAGGTTAAAATCAATTATATTAACACAAGGCTCCTAAAATGATAGGGGACCTAAGAAAAAAATGTATATATATTTGCTAAATAAACTAACATTTAAAAAAGTGTAAAAGCTGCTAACTCCATTTTTTATTATATATGATATATTAATACCGTTCAAAAAGAAATGCAGCATCGTCAAGAAAACTGCTACTTAAAATTACGATCGTAAGTTGTAGAAAAAAATGTGAAAAATAGCTTTTTCCACAACAACAATATTAAATTTTGTTTGTTTTGTCTCTGCCCTGTAAAATTTCCTTGTTGTCAGTTAGTAGGTTTACTCTCTAAGGCGAAGATTTAAATCCTTGCCTTTTAGCTAAGCAGGTAAAGAAAGAGAGATCATTCTATCCGCGCAATATTTTAGTCATTTTTCTAGATTAATTATTTTTAATTACAGAAATAATAAATATTTTAAAAAATGGAAATATGAGATGAAAAATAATTTTTAATTATTTTAAACTTGGATATTTTTGTCAGTTGAGCTTATAATTTTGCTTTTAGTGAATTTTATTCTCGAAAATAGCTTTAGGTAGGTATATGTAAATATATATTTTTAAAAAGTGAATTATTATTGCGAACCCACGAGGAATATTAATTTTTGGATAGATAATATTTATGAAATTTTACCAAAGAGACATTATTAAATATTCTCTAGTTCAATGTCTGATTGCAGTATCATTCAATCAGAAAGTTTGCAGTTAAAATATTTAAATCTAATACAAATGGCTCAAAACGAGGGGTGAACTATGACCTAATATGCTGGACACCTACTTCCAAATATTTCCAAGTACTTCCAAATATTTCCAAGTACTTCCAAATATTTCCAAGTACTTCCAAATATTTCCAAGTACTTCAAAATACTTCCAAAGAGGTGTGCACCTACTTCCAATCCCGGATCACCCCTCGGTTCAAAATATGCCAAAATTGTGATTATTTTTTCGGAAATCTCGATATATTATTTAACATTCAAAATTGAAAATCTGCCTTTTATTCTTCGAAACCTTTTTGGGGAAATTTTCTAATTTCTTCTTATTTTAGAAAAATATCAGGTCAAATTGTATGAGATATCTATATTTTCCAGTAACTTAAAAATCTCAATGTTAAAAGGAAATTTAAAATTTTATGTCGTAATGCATTAATGCTGTGCTGGGCCGTAGGTTGGACAGCCCTGTCTTAAAGAGCCAATTTTATATATCTTTAATAGCGTTAGTCTATTACACAAATAATTATAGTATCGTCCAATCAACAAGCGTAAATATTTATGATGAGATTTAAGTATACAAAAATAAAAAATTTAAATATTTTTTTTTTTCAAGATATTAATGGGGATTTTAACGGATTCCTCATTGACGGTTAATGCGACGATAATCAAAACTAAAGAATTCCGCTTTTAATGCCTATGGAATTAGATGTAAGAACCCGTCTCATTAAATTTCTTATTGGATATTTTATGACCGTAAATGAATTTAATCTTCTAAGCTATAACTATGCATACCATAGTTATTAATATTTCCAGAAAATCGAAAATTCAATTAATATATGTTTAACAAATTTATTAAATATAATGAAATTTATTTATGACTACTCAATTGTGACCTATTCACCAAATGTATTCTATTTGCCCTTCAAAAAGGATTCTTCAAATATAAATGATATATTTTGTGAATATATTGTTAAAAACTTTCCGGATATGACTAGAATATTTTGCGACGGTTCTAAGATGGACTCAGGGACTGGTTGTGCGATTTGGTTCCCTAAAAATAAATTTAGTAAAATGATCAGACTCTCAATTAATACATCTATTTACAAAGCTGAAGAATATGCCATTCTACAAAGTCTTGATATAATCAAACTTTGGAGATAAAAATTACATCATATGTTCAGACTCTAAGTCCACTCTAAAAGCAATAGAATGTTTTAATAAAGGTAATTATACACCTTCATTAATTCCGAGATCATTTCCAACATCGAAATCCTATCTCGCTCAAAAATTTTAGTGAATTTCCTTTGGATACCGGGACTCTGTAGAATTCGATAACTCCATTGTAGATCGCCTCGCCAAGGACGCAGTCTCCAATGGGATATTTCATCACCTTAATGATAATCAGTCTGATATGAGAAATCGTATTAAGAAAAGAGCTTACGTTGATTGGCAGAGCTTGCTGAGTCAACTGCACAATCCAAAGGCAGACATCTTTTTTGTATAATGCCGAAAATACACGTAGACCCTGGTATGATTCCTGCCTTTTGTTTAGAGGTCTGATTGTGGAAATAATCCGTTTAAGGTTGGGTCACACGATCACCCCCAGTATTTACACAGGATGGGTTTGAGAGAGAACCCACTATGTGTGTGCTGGTTCCGGTGAGGTTGGTGATCTTAATCATTTCTTCTTTGGTTGTGCAAGAATAAAAAATAAAGTCGAAAAAAATTTTCAATCAAATGGCAAATTATTGCGCATCTTTTTTTTTTTTTTTAATGCAATCGAATGCAAGAAGGGGTGCACCAGTAAAGATGTAGCCCCTATGGATCTCGAAAGACCCTTGCATTACCGAAGAGAAGGGAAAGTTGTTTAAGTGAGAGGGTGTAGACGTAGGTGTCTATGCACCCTGGTTTTGAAGGTTTGAAGATCATAGGTGCTGGGAAAGATAGAGGCTGGGAGAGAGTTCCAGTTCCTTGAAGTCATGGGGATATATGAATTGGCGGAATGAAGTGGTCCGGCACTTTTCAATTTGACCGCGAAAGAGTGTTGGGAGTCGGCAAAACGTAAAAGGTGCAAAGCATGCTTTGGGGGAATTATTGATTTGTCCATCCAACCAATATGCTTCTTATTCTAAAATATTTCTTGAAAACCCGAATAATTTGGCGTTGCTTATAAATTCATTATCTCAATAAGACGAGAATGTAAAAACTTGTGATTTTTCTTTTTTATATTTATTTATTATTGGTTAACCCAAGAGTTCAGACTCTGATTTTGTCTATTATTTATTAGTAATTACTATAAATATATGTATTATAATTTGTTAAAAAAGTTATCTCATAAAATTTTTATATTATATATGACTAATGTTCTATCAATTTAGTTTGTTACATATCCTTTGATTTATTGAACTGTAAAAAACATTGTAATACTTTCTTCATAATGTAATGCGTATATTTATGTAATTTTATGTATTTTGTTTGGCCTAATGACCTAATGTTCTTTTTTTAAAATTGTTAAGCGCATTTTAATAAAAAAAAAAAAAAACGAAATTTATTCAAATACATAATCTCATTCCTGGCCGAAGATTATAGTGTTAGTTGGAACTATCGAAATGTGCTTAAAAAATTTTCATTTTAACCAGGAACCAAAAGAAACGAAACAACTAAAGGTTTGAAAAGCTTGGATTTGAGTAGTCTAGCATGATTAGCAAAAAATAAAATCTAATGCAGTAATCGTATGAAAAATTTAAGTAATCTCGTGTGAAGTTGGTTGCCTAGTTAACAGGGGTTAAGAGAATAAATGGATTTACTAATAAAATTAATAAATAAAAAGTAATTCTAAGATCTTAATCATTTTATAATTTTATTTATAAAGTAAAGAAAAAAATAATTTTAAATTTCAAAACTTTAAAAATAATTTCTCGAAGTTTTTTTTTACCCAAACTAAATTTTGAAATTTTTAACTTTTCTCAACGTACATCCGGGGGGTAAGGGTCAGTTTTAATATAATATACATAGTAATTTAATTTTAGTATATAATTTAGTGAAGGCTGAGTAAACGAGTGTATAAATATTTGACTACTAATGTAAATTTATTTTTTATTTTGCGTGATTATACTACCTATAATATTACTAGCTTGCGGGGAGCGTCTCGTTCCGGACCTTGGTGACTTCGCAGCCAAGGACCCCTCACCCCTTGACCCACACCTCCTCCATCCCACCGACTCACTCCTCAATCCCCCTGGAGCCCCACATTTCCCCCTGGGCCTCTCCACCCCCTGGATTCAACCGACCTTCTTGCCAACCCCCTGGACCCACGCTCCTCTCTTAAACCCCCCGGGACCCCTATCCCCTGAACCTACTGAACTCGGTCCACCTGGTCTACATATTATGTATACAACATTTGGTTGAGTTTGGCCAAAGGATCATCATTTTGACCCCTCCCCCTCTCCATTTCTGGCATAGTTTTTGCAATTCTAGCCTTCTGGTGGCTCACAGATATGTATAGAAAATTTTGTTGAGTTTACTCAAAAAATAAATTAGTCTTTCTGATTTTAAGTCAATTCTTCTATGTTTTCAGAAAGGGTTATCATTAATTGTCAAAAAATCAAAAATTGAATGCAAGGCGATTTGTCTTCAAGTATTAGATGAGAATCTTGCCATTTTTTATTTGAAGTCAATTCCTCTATCCCTTCAGCAATGGTTACCAATAATAATCGAAAGGTCAACAATCGTATGTAGAATGGTTATTCCTGATGTTTTTAATTTTTATATAATTTCACCATTAAAAAAAAAAAAAGGATTTGAGTAAACAAAAACATGGCAACGGAATCAGCCAATCACAGATCTTTAATGAATTAAACCCCCATGTTATACCCTTAAAGGTGGATTTTCGTAAAATCACTTCTTAGCTGACATCTAGTTCTATAAAGAACTTAATAAAATTTTAAGTCGGTAGGTCTAGTAGTTTTGGAGATATTGTGTTGAGTCAGTGTGACTGAATGAGTGAGTGGTATTTCGCTTAAATATATATATATAGATATTAGAGAATCTTAATCGGTTTAGTATAGTACGTCATACTATTTTCACTTATTACTTTCACTATTTAATATTGTTTAAACATCTTGAATTTAATTATTTCAAAAAATTACATAATTAAAATAATACTAAGCCCATGAATAGTTAGTATTGTTGTAAATCATCGGGCAAAATATAAATTTGGGATATTTTAAGATTTTGACTTTGACAAAAAAGTATATTCAAATTTTCAAATTAATTTGGCGATTAGTTAGTATCAGGGCCGCATTTAAGCACAGGCTATACCCAGGATGCAGCTTAACTGTCTGCTTTTTAATATTAATCATTTAATCATTTAACCCCCAGGAGTCAATTTTATCGTGTTGTAAATTTATTAAAAAAAAAAAAAAATAAGAAATGTAAAGGCTAAAGGAAGAAAACATAAAAAGCCAAAATAACGAAATTGTAACTGGAATTCATCCAGAAGACTTGCAATACACTCATACACTCTAGAATGTCTCAGAACAGTGTCGCAAAATTATTAAATTATTTATTTAATAATTAAATATTTCACTATCATTATTATTTGATAATTAAGTTGTATGATTTTAAAAATAATTATTAGGATTTTTTGAGATTTAATTGATTTAATATTTTTTTTTTATTTGATGTCGTATAAAAAACAATTCTAACAAAATTTGTTCAGTTTTTTTTTCTAGATTAAGAATATGTACAGAAATATATAGGTTTCTGATAATTTTTTTGATATTTTGTTTATTGGGCCTTTCGAGGAGCGGGCCGCCTCTTACAAAGATAAAGTTCATTACATAGTCTCTCACACTTTCAGCTTCAGAACAAATAAATTCAGATTCAGAGCGGGTGGATGAGAGAGCCAAGATTAATCCTGACTCACATTTCACATTTCATTTTTTTTGTATTTACAATTAATAATCATACGCCACCTCGCTCTATATGTTCTTTCTGCCGAAAGTGTAAAAAATTATGAGAGATCCCTCATTGCACTATATGTCAAATTGTTTATTGTTTTTTATGATATACCCAGGGTGATGAGGGACCTCACTGCTTTATGCCACCACACTCCCCTTCCACGAGAGTGTGGTGGCCTCGACCCTGACCGAGCCCGCCCCGACGCCAAATTGCTCCGCAATATTGTCACCAGACTGGAGTTGCCCCTATATTTTTCTATTTTGTTTCGGTGGCAACACCCAGTCCTGCAAGCGCGGAGACGATCTGGATGTCCAAAACCCAAATAGAAAATTTTTTTATATAAACTCATTACTTTCATTCTGAAACTTTTGGGTCCAGGCACGTTATAAATTTACATGAAGCTAAAATTTTTATTTTTATTTTTGACAAGGCTTGGTTCGATCACATATGTGTACCGCATTTTGATATAACTCCTAATTAACTGAAGATGGCCAAATAAATTCAGTCCGAAACGTTTTATTAAAGGTGTTTTATTGAACCCAGTGATTCCATTTTTGGCTGATACCTCCTCCTTCATCTAATACAGTTTCATCACAGTCACGAACTCTAACAATATATAGGTTTCCATTTAAAAAAACCGAACTTGACCTCGAAATACCATTGGAAAGCTTGTTCTAGGTCGACAACAATAGCGTAGTTTAGTTTCCTCCTTGATATAAATAAACTTTTATTTTAAACTTTTTTTTCATATAATGCATTGTTTTTGAGTTATAAGACTGTCTCAAGATAAAAAACTCACTCGGTATATAATATCGTCGCCTTACAGTGTAAACCTGCTAAATCCATTTTTTATCATATATCTACTCTTATTAAACGAGCAAAAATTGTATATTTGTATATATATATTTATTTATTTGTTTATATATTTGTATCTTGGTTCTATTTTAAAAAACGGCTTTACCGATTTTGATGAAATTCACGGGTTAGGGGGTTTTTGGGGTAACAATTGATTCGTCACGGTCTCATCTTCGACAAAATTGTTTTGAAAGGTTTTTCGTAATCAAATTAATTATTTCAGGTAGACAACTCATTCTTAGGGTTTTAAAAAAAGGTTTCCCTTTTCCTTTTGTGCTCAGGCAGACAATGAATGGCTCGGGTAAATCCTTCATTCTCAAAGGCCTTGAAGAAGTAATGATTGTGGATTTTAACATATTTTGTTGTCCCTAAACGTTAGAAATATTAATAAACGTTTTATAATTGTTTTTATAATAAACTTTATTTATTTAATAGAATAAAAAAATAATCAAGAGCAGGTCTCAATTTTCTGAAAAAACAACACATTTTGATAGGTTTTATTTATTAACAATTGGATGAATAAAAATGAATCATATGGTTGAATTAAAACAGGTGCAGGAGGTGGGGGTGCAGTGGTGGGGTGATTCGGGGTGGGGTCGAGCGGGGTGGGAGGGGGGGGTACAGAGGGCGAATATTATATATTTTTGTATTTTTTTAATTTGAAAGCGGCTCTCAAATAAAAATCGAACTTTTTATCAGAATTTTAAATTAATTTAAAAATAATATTAAAAATAAAGCTTTTAACTGAAGCAAGAAGTTACCGAGCACGTTTCGGTGCCTCCAGGTACTGACATAATAATACCGTTCGAAAGAAAAGTGATGCAGCATCCAGCCACTGTTTAAAATTACGATTGTAAGTTGTTGAAAAACAAATGTGAAAAATAGTTTCTTTCCATTACAACAATATTAAATTTTGTTTGTTTTGTCTCTGCCCTGTAAAATTTCTTATTGTCAGTTAGCAGGTTTACACTCTAAGGCGAAGATATGTAAAACAAAAACTAATTAAAATAGTCAATAGATTTTTGTTTCAAATATTCTTTCTTCTATTCTTGGTGATTCTTATAAAGCACAAACACACATTCACCCATACATACTTCAAGAAACAAAGAAAAAATATTAATATTAATAAATCCGTCAACTTTATGCAAATATTTCACCTATTTATGAATAAACCAACTGACTACTACAAAATTATTATGATGATCGATGACTGAATGTAGAGTGCAGACACGAATGTGATCATTAACAACCGTCTGTTTTTCAATGGACATCATTATCATTTTGTTTAGCTTATGATTATTAACCTATCAAGTGAATTCAAATATGTTATTCTATTTTGAATATTTGTTTAAAATTTATGCAAAATCATTAGTATTTTTTTTTTTTTTTTTTTACAAAATTATGCTTAAGCGAATTAATAATGAAGAGCAACAATTTATATTGATTGTGATAGATTGGTCCACGATTTATGTAAACACAACCGGGATGGGTTTATCTAGTAAAGTGGATTTCTATTTTTAAACTGACTTCAAAAAAGGAGGAGGTTCTCATTCGATTGATTTTTTTTTTTTTTTTTTTTTTGTGTGCCTATGTCACCTCATATCTCCGCCAATTGTCAACCGATCTTGAAAATTTTTTTTGCATTGGGTCCAGTCTAGCTCCGATTGGTCCCATTTTTTTTCGATTTTTTTTCATAGGTATTAGACCTTTATTAGGTTTGTTTAGGTTTGTTTAGACCTTAACCTCTTTGTTTATGAACCGATTTCGATGGTTCTTTTATCCGAAAGGGGTGTTCGATGGTGTCATATTAATTTGGTCAAGTTCTGATGATATAATCACTATTAATAACATCACTAAAAGAAAAATAAAATTTTAAGAAAAAAATAAAAAACCGACTGAATATAAAAAAACACTAAAGCAGTATAAATAATTATTATCTTAGGTTTTAGTTACAATCTAAACGACGAAATATTAACACGAAATGCCTAGTTGGCGCCAAATATACCTTTTATGAATCGCACTCGACGGATCTTACTTAGTACGTTTGGCGGGTACGCTCGCTTATAGGTATAGTTTGTTTGGCACCGACTTTAAAAAGTAATTTCGTGTTAATATTTCGTCGTTTAGCTGTAACTAAATAAGATAATACTATTTTATACCTTTTAGTGTATTTTTATATTTGTTGCACTTAATTTTTTGAAGTCGGTTTTTATTTTTTTTCTTAAAAATTTTTTTGGATTAAAAAAATAAAAAAAAATAAACGAGAAGAACTATGTTTTTTTAAAATTATACTATGTGTTATAAAAATATAAAATTAAATAAAACTTTCACGAAATTTCGGATCCTTATGTGTAGGAGTTTTTTTGGCAATTACCGATATTTCAATTAGACATGATTCAATAAAATTATTATAATTATATCAATTAATAAATTTTCCTTCCCTCAAATTTCTCAAAGAATCCTTTAATTATTATTTCTTATTACATAAAAGAAGTCAGATGTTCATTTTTGCAATAAGTTTGCAATAAATAAATGTGCTTTTTATAAGAGTTCAATTGCTAATAAAAGCGGACTTAAATTTATAAAATCACGAGAGCTTGTTTAAGCTAAATGAGGGTGTAAATTTATTGTTCTAGTGATTCTAAATTTGAACACATAGTCATATTGTTTTAATAAAGATTGGCCAGTGTTTTGAATTTTAAATTTCTAAGAGTAATGGTATGTGTATTATCAGGGTTCATTGTCCAACCATAACTTTTCTGACATACAATAAAGATTATGGAACATCAAACTCGAATTTGAATTTTTGAGCTTCATTGCGATACACACTATGTTGATATTAGTAAAATAAAGAGTAAGCTATAACACCTATTTCAATCTAACCATAATATCTAATTATATAAAAAATTAAGATTTTGTCTGTACATTGCTCCAAATCGCCCCAATTTGCTGTTTGTTTGTTTCAATGGGTTCCGCCCAAATTTTGTTTGAAATTGGTATAAAAACAGCTGGAGGTATTTGAAAAAAGATTTGCACATTTTTGTAAAACACTAGCCTAATTTATACAACCAGGCCTCCAATGGTGATTCATTTATTATGAAGATGTTGAATTTCATTATAATCTTCTTTCTTCTTCTTTGTATGTCTATCCATTAATGGATGTTTGCGACCACATTTTCCATTTCCTCTCGATTTCTTGAGACATGAATCAGGCCTTGGTAACTGTCCGTATCCCAGGCCAATGTCTTATATTGCGCAGCCATGACATCTTCTTCCTACCACCTCTCCTACCCTCAATCTTTCCCTCAATAATTAGTTGTAATAACTGGTACTTCGTGTTTTCGCATAATATGCCCTAAGCATGCAGTTTTCTTTTATTATTATTATATTATTAGCAGCTTTCTTTTCCGCGAATTCTTCTGAGGACTTCTCATTCGTTATCCGTGCCGTTCATGGTATTTTGAGTATTCAACGGTAAATACACATTTCAAAGGCTTCTATTTTATTGAGAGTACTAACTTTAAAGTCCAGCTCTCCATCCCATATAACAGAACCGACCAAACATAGCACTGTATAAACCTCTCATCCTAAGGCGAAATCGAATTCGAGTTTGTCAAACGTTCTTGAACTTCATGACACACCTGCATTTTCTATTCGGCATTTTATCTCCAAATTGATTTCAGTCCTCAGTAAAGCTACTGACCCTAGAAATTTAAATATACTCACTCTTCTAATAAACCATGGGACGTAATACCTACTGACGGTCTTGTTTTCCGGATTACGAGTCACTATCATATATTTTTTTGTTGTTGTTGATGTTAAGACCTATATTTGAACTGTATTTTCCTAGCACATCATTTAAGCCTTGAAGATCACCCATATTCTCAGCAATCAACACTGTGTCATCAGCATATCTAAAATTATTTATCCATATTTCATTCACTTTGATACCCTTTTCGACATCTTCGAGTGCCTCCTGAAATATTTTCTCAGAATCTTAATGGATAGAATATTAAACTTGGGTTAAAAATGAGATTGTCATTTTAAAAGATGACAAAAATAAGTAATATAAATACTAGTATATGGAAATATTATAACATTTCTCTAGCTAAAAAAAGTATATTTTACTTTAATAAATATACTAATTATACTTAATAAGTACTTAGTAATGAAGCTGTTGAGGCTTTTATATTGTGATTAATTTGTTTAAAATTTGAATTTTTATTTAAATCACACATAATTAATTATAATTATTTATTGAACACTAACAAATAATACAATATAACTACGACGTTTCGATCGACTTATTCTACGATTCTTCATTTTAATAAGTACTTATTTATTACTCTCAGTTCTGTGATGAAAACTTTTTTGGATAATTTTATTTGATTCTTAAAAATTTTTGGCTGTCGAATCCGAAAATAAATATAAGTATTTTTTGGATATCACATCATATTTTTTCACAAAGCAAGGATTAATGACCATTAAGGTATACAATTACGCTGACATTTTAAGAATTAAAAATAAATAAAAAAATTACTAAAATCTTAATTTTTGAGAATTTATAGTATTTGAAGAAAGAGAAAAAGTTGAAAACTTAAAAATGTACCAAAAAATTGTGATCCGATAAAAAAATTTTAGATACCATTTTCTGTTATATATTTGAGTGTATGAATCAACGAACAACTTTTTAAAAGTTGGATTTGTTTAATAAAATATAATTTTTTTTACTAAATAGATTAAATAGCTAGACAATTATTAAACTTCCCGAAAGCGTCACTCAAAAGAAAAACAAAATTGGGAACTTGGGGTAAAGCTGAGAGGAAAAATAATAAAATTTTAATGAGGTGAAGCAATTTATTTATTGAAAATAAATATTATCATTTGGCGCAATTAATCATTATATTCTCCCTACTAAAATAAAACCAGCAGAAGAATTGATCCGTATAACGTTTTTATACAGTAGTAATCATCGAAGGGGTGTGGGGGCTGGGTTTGCTTGAGACGTGATGAAGTTGGTTGATAATCGATAAGTAAAGTTATAATTTACGGTTCATTTCTCTCAATTACTAAAATTATTTCCATTTTCCTTTTATGTGCCAATTTAAATTTAATTTGATTTCATTAAATGATCTCTATTAGGGGAAGAATAAAAATAACATTTCATTAAAAGGGTAATTTACAAGTTGATTTTATTTACTTATTTATTTCTCTAATGAAAAGGGATGGTTTATTACATTCTTCAATAAAAGAGAATAATCATCAAAAATGAAAGTTATTTTTTGGGGATGGTTTTTAAAAAAGTGAAGGGTGTAGAATACACGAATGCGAATTTGTTCTAATTTGACTGTGAAGGGATTTAAAATGTTTTTAAACAGGGTATTAGCCATAAATGAAATTGTTGAGAATATTCTTGATTTTATTTCACTAAGTGTGGATTGCACTAAGCAAGTTTCATGCAAGTTTTTACTCAAATCTATTTGTATCCATATAGACACTTTCAAAAGTTTAGACCAGAGCTGCCCAGGGGGGGGGGATGCCCAAGGGCCCGGACTCTTGTTTAGACAGACCAAGTTGTTCGGGTGCAAATCAAGTAGAGGCTTGTATGAAACGAGCAACAGTGTAATTTAATTTCAAAGCATGGACCAAGATAGTAACGATTAAGATGCTAAGAGACGAACACGATTTAGAGTAAATAATTCAGTATCTAGTGCAGGTCTGTCCAACCCGCATGCGGCCCAGAACAACAATGAGTGTGGCCCAACATTAAATCATAAACTTCCCTGAAACATTGAGATTTATAAGTAGAGATATATTTATTCTCTTTTTCGAAATATGAATGTATATTTGAACAATACGTGTTAAGCTTTTTTCAAGAATAAAATTAACTAAAAGAAAAATTATAAGTTCAACTATATAAGATAAAAAATAATGAAGTTTCGAATATTTAAAAATTCTTCTTCTCATATTTTAATTTTCTAAAATATTTATAATTTCAGTAATTTATATGCTACGACACTAACCAAGTCTATAGTTATATCATTCTAGTACAAGGAAATAAGGAATTGGGGGTTTCTAGAACAATCACAATTAATTGATAATTTGTCTTCTGGACTAAAACTTGTCAGGACTAGTCTTTTAGATCTTTGCTCATTCTTACATGTCAATAGATAATGAATAGTCAGGAATTATTATATTCGTGACACTTTTAAAAAATAAATTATCACTTCTCATATCCTTCTTTGATCCCATTCGATTTAAACCAGGGCTGTCCAACCCGTGTCCCAAATAAAGTCATAAAATTCCTTAAAACATTGAGATTTATATGTAGATACTGGAAAACACACAACAATTTGGATTGATAATTTTTTTTTCTCTAAAATAACAAATCTGAAAATCTTCTGTGAAGTGTTCGAAAAATAAAAGTGCTAATTTTAAATTTTGAATCTGGAACTAGATTTCAAGATTTCTGAAAAAATAATCATCATTTTGGACTATTTTGGACTCCAATTTTCATAAGAAATAAATTTTCTACTTGCAAACTTTCTGATTGAATGTTTTAGAACAACATTTAGATACCGATCTGAAAGAAAAATTGAATATTGACTCTTTATTAGAAATGTACTTTTAATTTTATTAAGAAATTATTTTATTGTATTGAAAAAAATAACAAATGAGCACCCAGTAAGATTCGAATATGTGATCTTTCTTGAATTAAAAAAAAACATCAAAAAATAACATAATAATCGATCTTAGAGGACTCTTGGCAACAGAAGATGTGCGTTTCGTTTATTTAAAACTAAATAAGTTCTTCTTCTTATAGTGCCATGCCCAAACGGGCGTCGGCTTCTCTCCACATATACCTGTGCTGAGTGTGTTTAGCTGTTTTTTACACAGATATACGGGACCTACTTTTTAACGCCGGTTCCAAACGGCTAGTTTGGAGAGGTTGTCTAGGCAAATATGCTCTTGGTAGTTTGCCATTTCATTTTTTAAATATCAATCACTATGCCATTTCTTTTATTGACCAATTTAAAATTTTTTAAGAAATTAAATATTAACTAGTTATAAATAAAAAGTTTACACTAAATTAATCATCAAATTATGTGATATCTCGTTTTTTAAAAAATGGACTTAGTCCATTTTCAAAATAAATGTTCCATATAATAAAAATAATAAAAAAAAATGAAATGTTTAATCAAAGTGGAAATATTTCTCCTTGCTTAATAAAATGCTTAAATTTATTATTATTATTTATTTTAATAGTAATGATTTTTTATTTTATCATATATAGAATCGAGAAATAAATATTATTAAATATTTACAGACTCATTTGAATATTAAATAACACTTGAAAACCATAGATAATATTTATTTTAGAATATATTTTCGTTCATGGGGTTATTTGCGTTAAAATTGCCTCCTCTTTCACCCTAATCGATACTCAAATATAGACATTCCCTGCCGTATCTTAATGGCACAATCCCGTCAAAGAAAAACCTGTAATTTTCTTTTATTTCCTTCATCAGCAATGATCATCTCTTTCTCGGAATCTCAGCCCCTTTGCCCCTCCCCCTTGAGTCCCCCCATTTGAAAAACAAACTCACATTTTTCCAGTATCGTGGGTAATTATTCTGCAGACAGTGGTTTTAATATAATTAACCTCAGTATCCCTTGTCGATAAGGTTGTACATCAAGTCCAAGGGTCGATTTTCAATTCCCACCGGAAATCGCCAAACTCACCAATGGCACGTCCCAGAGAATCGAGAGGAACATTTTGATGCCATAAAATGGCTGGAGATTAATCAAACCAATTGGAAGATACAATGTGACACACAAGTGGATCTCTATTGAAATTTCCGTGGATTCTATTTATTACATGTCAATTATTTTATGAAGTATCGATTCACAAACATGAAACAACTTGTTATAACTGAAATTGGTCTTTTTATTTCTTTTTTTTTTTAACTAAGTGAATAATGGATGAAATATCTCGGCGAAAAAAGATCTCATATGACAAATAATAAAAGCAAAAGCTTAGTTGAATGGGAGTTATATCTATTTATAATATGCTTAATTTTCCAGAAGGGTTGTCAAAAAGTTGTATTGGACATTAAAATGTAACTTTTTCCAGAGATATATCATTTGACAACCAAAAATAGTTGATAAGATTTATCCGTGTGACCCTGTGAGCCATTACCGGGGGTCCGCGAAATTAAAATGTTGCAAACAGTTCAAGAAGACGATGAAAAAAAGACAATAAAAAATAAGCAATAAAAAATACATTGTTATTATTATTATGTTCTATGATTTTTATATAATTTTTGTGATTTTTATGTATTTTTTTTATAACAAGGAAAAATAAGTTTTTTTTTAATTGAAGCATAAATAATAATAAGTACCTGAGGCACCGAGCGATGCTCGGTAACATCTTCCTTCAGTTAAAACCTTTATTTTAATATTATTTTTAATTTAAAATTTTGATAAAAAGGTCGATTTTTATTTGAGAGCCGTTTTCAAATTAAAAAAATACAAATATATATAGTATCCGCCCACTTGTACCCCCCCCCCCGCTTGACCCCACCCCGAAACCTCGCCCTACCCCCGGATCCCCCACCACTGCACCCCACCTCCTGCACCTGTTTTGATTCAACGATATGATTCATTTTTATTCATCCAATTGTTAATAAATAAAACCTATCAAAATGTGTTGTTTTTTCAGAAAATTGAGACCTGCTTATGCGAAATATATTTTTAAATAAATTCTTGATTATTTTTATTCTATTAAATAAATAAAATTCTTTATAAAAACAATTATAAAACGTTTATTAATATTTCTAACGTTAAGGTTGAACAAAATATGTTTTAAACCACAATCACAATACTTCTTCAAGGCCTTTGAGAATAAAGGACTTTTCGTCACTACATTTGCGACTTCTTCAGCGACTTATTCTTCAACTAATTGTCTGAATTCCACATAATAATATCAATGAATTGAATAAGTCGCTGAAGAAGTCGCAAATGTAGTGACGAAAAGTCCGTCTTATTTAATATAAAACTCTGAATTATATATTTGTGTTGACATTTTGCATGGTGGTCATTCCAATAAGGGATCGTCCATAAATTACGTCACATAAATTGCAAGAATTTTAAACGACCCCCCCCCCCGTGTCACACGTTCATTGAGCCCCCTGTATTGTGACCTCATACTATCACATTATATCCTATTATTAAAAAAAATTAATTTGACTTTTGTGACATCACCATTTTTAAGATCCCCGGGCCCCCTGTCACAATTTGTCACAAATCTGAGATACCCCCTTTAATGGGTGATGTAATTTATGGACGGCCCCAGGAAGATTTCGCCCCAGACCTCGGTAGCTGTAGGTACGCCACTAAGTTGAAAATTATAATAATCGCATTTCATTCGCCGAACTATCGTCCAATAACAAGGGATTAAAATTTCTTTCGGAAAATAATAAACCATCTGGCCACGGAAAATAAAGTAGAATTGAGTTTCGTTTTTTTTTTATTTTATTTTGCGCAATTTATCATTATTATTTGAAATATACAGGACAAATATTGCGAAACCTTAAAATATCCTATTGGCAATTGAATTTACGATTTTTGTATAGTATTCGGTTATAAACGTACATTCCGATTTGTGGTATCATTCATTCCCATCTCATCGATATATGTTCCATTCCTAATGGATTTTACTTGAAAATTATTTTACTATTGTATTATATTTTGTAATATTTTTTTATTATATTTTATAGCTCATATAAATAAAATATACTGAATGGTAACAAAAATTTTATGGTAAATGAAATAAATTTTATTTGTAATAAACAAAAAGAGTGTTATCAAAGAATAAATGAATTTTGAACTGTTAACTAATATAACTTGTCCTTTAGTTCGGATTGTGGTTTTTATTCCTTTTATATTATCTAAATCAAATATATATTATATAAATCTAACTTAAAAATTATAATATTATTACTTGGTGCATCACTTTGCGGGTAAAGCTAGATAAGAAACAAGAGTCGAGGCTTCATTACGTCTTACATTATACTTATTTAAAAGATTTTGATTTCCCAAAAGTAAAAGAATTATTGTTAATTCATAAAGAGAAATTGTCGGGGTTGTATTCTGAATGATGCAAATAAACATATACAATTATACATACGAGGCAAGGCAATTTAAAAACCGGTCTGATGCTACTACTGGCAAACAGAGAGTGCACTACAGCAGATTTGTACATGATTGTGTTTGGTGATCCTTCCCCCACTCTCAGCTCGATAGACAAGTCTGAGAGTCGCTCAATTTGTCTGTATCAATCGTTCGAAGTAGTCTCCGCGTCAGCGACGCGTCGGAAAAATGCCAAGCAGTCAGCGGATTAATCTCAAGTTTCTTGTGAAACTGGGGGAAACTGGCACAGAAGCTTATGCTGTGTATAAAGATCTATACGTAAATGAGTGTTTATCGCGCACATAAGTTTTTGAGTGGTTTAAAAGGTTTAAAGAGGGACGTGAAACAGCCGTAGACGATCAGGTCCCTCAACGTCAAAAATGGACGAAAACATCGAAAAAATGTGTAAATTGATTCCCGAAAATCGTCATCTGAGTATCAAGGTCTTGCTGAAATGACAGGAATCGTCAAAGAAAGTGTTTGTCAGATTTTGCATGAATCATTCAATATGCGCAAAGTTTGCGAGTCCAAGGGTGCTTAACCAAAACAGCGCCAGCCCATTCCGTTCTGGCTGTGAAGGCGTTCCGTGCAAAATATGGCATCACCGTGTTGTGTCATCCACCGTACTCAGCCCATCTAGCCCCCTGTTTTTTTTTATTTTCCAGGGCCAAATCGGCTCTTGGAAGCGGTAAAATAAAAAACGACGGAGGTTCTCAACCAGCTGACAGAAGCGGACTTCCAGCACTGCTTTGAACAATGGAAAATTCTAATGGAGCGGTTTAGGGATCACTAAAGGGAGTACTTTGAAGGGGATAAAGTTTCTGGAGTAATTGGTGACGACTAAAAATTGATATGAGACTAGTCCGGGTTTTAAATTGGCTGCCCTCATATATACTATCTATATAATCATATCAAATATAAATATGTATATAGATATATAATTTATTTGTTTGAGACTATAGTTTTGGAGATTTGACTTTCATCTTCAGTCTTTTTATTAAGAAATATTTTATCTGTTATTTCTCATGGATTCAATTACCCGATTGGATATAAAATAAAAATTAGTTTTGTTGTTATAGCAAGCTAGCCATATAGCAAAAGAAACTAATTTTCTTCTATATTCAATCGGTTAATTGAACCCATGAGAAATAACAGATAAAATATTTATAATAAAAAGACTGATGATGAAGATCAAACCTTCGAAATTATAGTCTCAAACAAATAAATTAAATATGCGTATCCATATGTATTTATTTGAATCTAGGAGAGGATTCAGATCATTGATTTCTCTTTATAAATTAAACTGTGTGAAATTTTCCAGGTTCTGCAAAACGACCACAATATAGCGGCGCATATGGTCCCGATTCTTTAAGGTAGTTGTTTCTCGACAATACTAGCAAAAAGCTAATGCTAGCGTATATAGTACAGACAATATGATTCATAATTCATAAGCCCAAAACTTTTTGATGTTTATGTACCACTACTAGCCAATCCCGTGCTCGTTTGACAAATCTGGCAATATTGTCCGAACTTAGATATTTTTATCATAGAAATGACAGACAAAATACATTATAAAGGTCGATTTATTAAACAAAAACTTCTTAATAAACGATTAAAAGATTTTGCGACAATGGCTGAAGCGAAAAAACGTCAAAAAAATTACTAAATTTAATCCACTTTTAAGGTTAAATACACGCGTTGTTGCAAGCTTGTTTTTAGTGTAAATTTTTCGTTATAAATTAATTATTATCTCATAAACTGTGTTTTAACTATAAATTAAAATTTTATTAATAAATGTAGAGTTTCTTAATTATAATTAAATATGTGTGTAAACTTTCCGATATACCGTATAGTGCAATATATAAGAGTCTGAAAAACTGTATCTTTGGAATTTACTATCTCCGGAACTATATTGTTCATAAATTTTGTTTTGTCACCAAGTGAATCAGAATTATTTAAATAATAATTTATCTAAATTTCAAAAAAATCCCAAGAAAACCCATATGGTGAAACAACTACCTTAAGCATAAAATGAAATAATTTGATCTTCCATGTCTTGAAATCCAATGTGAAATTTTTCGTTATAATGGAGTTGTCTGTATAGTATAGAAGCAAACTTAAAAACCTATTCACGGCAAAAATCTAATTAGATAATTCTAATTGTCATTTTAATTATAAAATATTCTAAGTATTATATAAGCTTCTTTATACAAAGATTTCAATAGTAAACAGCTTCTGAGAATAAGATCACAAGAAGCCAATTAATAATATTTTATTTATAATTTTTTCATATCATATCTGTAAATATAAGCCTATTTTCTATGTAGGTATATTTAAAAATCCTAAATCAAAACAAGTAGCAATCGCTTTTGGTGGTTTCATAATGGTTCCTAAGTGAGTTGTTAAGTCGCTACCCTCTAATTGCGAATTCTCTTTGACAAGATATCTTCCTTTTTCAGAAACCCACCCCTCCCTGGGTGGTTACCCCTTTCTCCATCAACTCTCTTATTTGGGAGCCCTTTGACTTTTCTATAGTCAAACAACTTGGCTCATTAATTTTTTACCAGGGCTTTTCCTGTCCGTGAAACGAAAATAATTGACTTCCGTCATTTTTGTCTTAATTATTCGCCGGGATAAAAATTCGGATTTGGAAGTAAATGTTGATTTGCAATTTTTTTTCCACCGTTTAATTAATCTTCTTTTAATAAACGAAGGCAATTTCCTGTATTATTTTTCTTCTTATCCAGGTTATATCCTATGGAGAAAAAAATTGGATTTTCCATTTATATTTTCTATTTTTATTTTTTTTAATAATATATATTTTTAAGTTTAATTGCAATGGCTTTTGTCATTTTACAACCATAGAATAAGGATGATTCAATAAATATTATTTAAAGCAGCTGGGTTAAGTTTTTTTAACTGAGTTAAAAAAATGGAATTTTTCATACAAGGACATTTGGGCTAAACAAACAAAAATTTGAAAATATATATTTTTTATTGTAAGAGTTCGTGGCTGTGATGAAACTATACTAGATGAAGGAGGAGGTATCAGCCAAAGATGGAATCACTGGGTTCAATAAAACACCTTTAATGAGACGTTTCGGCCTAAATTTTATTTGGCCATCTTCAGTCAATTAGACAGAGACTTTCATTCTGAAACTTTTGGGTCCAGGCACGTTAAAAATTCGCATGAAGCTAAAAGAAATTTTTATTTTTGACAAGGCTTGGTTCGATCACATATGTGTACCGCATTTTGTGTATAACTCCTAATTGACTGAAGATGGCCAAATAAAATTTAGGCCGAAACGTCTCATTAAAGGTGTTTTATTGAACCCAGTGATTCCATCTTTGGCTGATACCTCCTCCTTCATCTAGTATATATTTTTTAATTTATGATTAATTTAAAAATATTATTACTAAATAATATTTCACTTCGTTTTAATTTTAATTGATTATATCCTATCGGCGTGTCTCTCACTAGCCTCCCCAAATTTCCATCCAGCCACTGACCCTATCCTTCCGCCCTAGACCCACCTCCGATCATCATTCTCTCCGCCAACCCTATACATGTCTTCTGAACTCTCTCCTCTTCTCCTAACTCTGATCGCCCTCCGAACCTCATGAATCCGGGTGGAGGATTAAAATTTGTGGATCTCCACCCATTAAAAAGACCATAAATGAATAGAAAAAAAGTTTCACTTTTGTTGCGCATGGATTTCACGCCCACATATTTTTTTATTTAATTCTGAATCCAAATAAAAATCTACTTTTTTACCTGAATTTTAAATTAAAAATAATATTAATATATCCCGTTTAACTGAAGGAAAAACTTACTGAGCATCGCTCGGTGTTCCAGGTACTATTTTTTTTAATCGATTGAATGTATCGATATATCTTCAGAGAACCTTGCTTTAGAGAAGAGAATGATTTAATTTAAAGATTGGACATAGGAATCTGTGCATACTAGAGGATTTTGAAGACTCTAGTATGATGCCAGAGAGATGTAAGCTCATATCTGAATCTTAAATATGATTGAATTCTTCTATAATTAAATTTCACTTAGTCAATTCTAAGTAAATGAACACTTCTAAAATTTGTCACGATGTATCGGCCTTCAATTCTAAATACGCTGTTTTGAAGTAGCAATGGATCGTTTTGAATAAATGTTTCTACTACTAATATCTACTAATATTTTTAATTTGATATAGGATATATATATATACTATATACTACTGTATTAAATTTTTAAGGCACATGCCTGATTTATTAAGTAAATAGCAGGCATGCAGCCTATATTTTTTGAGAGTGAAAAAAAATAGCATTTGAAAAAATAAGAGCATTAGTCTATTATATTAAAGTAGTAATACATTTTATATTGGATTTATATTTATATTATAGAGTGAACTAAATTATTTTGGGATAGGGGAAAGATTGATTCTGCCCAAAAAGGGATGAAAAACGAAATAAAGTTTTAATTTATTTTCTGATTTTATCATAGGTGATCCAATCCCAAAATATCTTTCATATCATTAGCATAAATAAGCATCATTATTGGATTTTTTTTCATTGACGTAGTTTTGTAAAAAAATTCTATTTTTATTCTTGTTCGTATTTTAATTCAGAAAATCCCTAGAATTAGTTTGTCATAATTTCTAGTATACCTCCTGTACAGGATCAAGGGCTGAAAGTGGGATCAATGAAACACAAAAAACGATAAATAGGAGGCTTTTTTGAATTAAAATAGATAACCCAAACAGTTATTTTTGTTATTGATTAAGCTGGTAATTCCGATAGTCAGCTAATTGATGTTTTTAAAAAGACCAAATGAATGAATGGGCTTAAGTTTATTTAGTCAAGCGAATGTAGAGCCATTAGCTTTTTAATAATTTTCCTTGTAATTACACTTTTTTTAAAATATCCCTTTAATTTAACTGTAGCCAGAATGTGACAGCCTACGCAGTATAGCTACATTGCAAAGATATAGGTGGAGAGTTTTCGTTAAATCCTTTTAGGCTACAATTCTAAAGCGAGAAAAACGTGGGCTAATTGTTTCCGATAATAAGATTAATTTTATTCTATCTAAATCTACTCCTTTACATTCTCTATTATTTCCCTTTAGGAATTTTCAATCAATCCCATTGGAACTTCAGAGAGACCGGGATACTTTTCTAATCTATCCTTAATAATAGTCGCTGATTAAATATAATTTATCATATAAAAAATTAAAAAATAGCACAAACTCTCTCTCTCTCGGCTCTAGGGATTTTTGGGCCTCAGAAAAAACCGTTTAATCACTAAATTACATTTTTTTTGAACCAATGTCTCCACTAAAATAGCAATTTGTCTTTCTTCTTATTTCAATCTTCCTTGAATCAACTTCTCAAGCATTCGTAACCACATTTTCCATGGTAAAATTCAATTCATTCGACTTAATAATTTAACTCGTATAGTCAATCAATATTTAGTTTAGTAACTAAATAAAAGTTATAGTGAAATAAGCAAGCAATTCTTAAAAAGTGGCCTGAAAGGTTAGCAAACGTTTCTTTTCTTTGTGCTAATATATATTAAAAATCTGTAATTTATAATAATCATTATTTGTATTTGTTTCTCTTATTAAATACTGAAAGGTACATCTAAGGTACATCCTATTTACCTAAGGACAATCCTAAATACTGCTGGTTTATACACTGCTGCAGTTTGGTACATCTAAGGTGCATCAAAAGATTCTCATCATTGGTTCCGAAACAAAGGAACACATTAATCTCTCTCCCCCAACTCGCGACCAATTCAGAGGTCGTCTTCTGCCACGGAGTGAAACCATTCTCCATTTGTAATTCGATATATAATAATATATTATATTATTGGATAAAAAATACTTGGTAGGTTTCACATTAAACTTCACTTAGGACTAGGTGTTGCCCACCGAAACAAAATAGAAAAATATAGGGGCAACTCCAGTCTGGTGGACAATTTTGCGGAGCGATTTGGCGTCGGGCGGGCTCGGTCAGGGTCGAGGCCACCACACTCTCGTGGAAGGGAGTGTGGTGGCATAAAGTGGTGGGGTCCCTCATCGCACTGGGTATATCGCAAAAAACAATAAACAATTTGTCATATAGGGCGATGAGGGGATTTCTCCTTAATTTTTACACTTTCAGCAGAAGAACATATAGAGCGGGTGGCGTATGATTATTAATTGTAAATACAAAAAAAAAAATGTGAAATGTGAGTCAGGATTAATCCTGGCTCTCTCATCCAACCGCTCTGAATCTGAATTTATTTGTTCTGAATCTGAAAGTGTGGAGTTTGTGTAATGAACTTTATCTTTTTAAGAGGCGGCCCGCTCCTCAGAGGCCCAATAAACAAAATAAAAAAATATGAAACCTACCAAGTATTTTTTATCCAATAATTTTAAAAAATATTTCACCAAGTACCAACACCAAATTCCTTAAAAACTAATATATTATATGTCTAAAAATCTAAGTATATATTTATAAATTGTATATAGCTACATAACATATATACCTATAGAATTTACTTTATTTTCATGTTCATTTTTTCTTTGTTCTTCTTTAAATCATTTATTACAATTCACAATTAATTAATAAAATATATATATATAAAATTTTGTTAAAGAAAATGTTATCTTTCATTTCTCTACTAGACATCCATCCTTAGAGATATTAATTGTCGGCTTAAGAGTTCGAACAGATATATATGTTATATTTTAAAGAACCTCAGCGTCCCTATTGAAGTTATATTTATTATTGATTGTTTAGGGGAATAGATTCATAGACAGACTTACAACCTCGCTATTAAGCTAAACAATTAATATAACATGGTCCTTCGTTTTCTCTATATCTTTCTCAAATTTGGAGAAAGCATATAAAAATAAATTAAATTAAAATTATACCTCCCATTTGACCAGTCGCCTTGTGCGACGCCGTCGAAATGATTTTTTTTAATTTTAAAACCCACTTATAGTTCATGACAAATAACTTTTATTAAAATTAAGAAATTTAAATTATTAATCTAAAACCAACTACGGAGTTCAGGGGGCGTAGGCGGGCTTCGCAGCTGGTATACTTTATAGATTAAGCAATGCATTCAATAGAAGCGATCCTTGAACAGAGCAATTGAACCCATTTTCTCCGGGTTGCCGATAAACATGGTCTATAGAGAATGATTAAGTACCTATAATAAATAATAAATTTCGTATTTATTAGTCTACAAGTGTTAGTGAAAAAAAATTCATTTAAAAGTTTTTAATTTCCTCCCTAATTTACTTCCGGATCTGGCTAGTTAATTATTTTATAAAAATTTATATATAATATCGTATTATTAAAAAATAAAGTTTATTCTCTATTAATTGATAAGAGAATGTGTGTGAAATGCACATATCCCATAGGGTTTTTTAAGAGGATGAAAATAATGTTATAATAAATTATTTTATTATGAATTTGTGGTTTTAATTAACCTACCTTAAAATATAGATTCACTATTGAGTTTATCAATCCATTAATAACAGAAATGATTAGATTGGTATGGTCTCAAAATGTTGGAATTTCTAAAAAAAATAACTTATTATATGTTGAGATTTCTAGCTTAGAATCCTCCAGTTAAAAAATGAGGAAAATTAGAAAAAATCGAATTGTTAAATCGATAGCTCCTAGTTAATAAGCTGAAAGTTAATAAACTTCGCCTCTCTGCCAAGTTTCAACTCCTTAACTCAAAACGTTCTTTGACAAAAATTACCATATCCCTCAAATTTGAGTCGCTCAGAAGTCAACGCGGTTAAGTCCATAAAGTCAAATTAGAAAAATGCCGGACCACTTCATTCGCCAATACATATATCCCCATGACTTCAAGGAACTGGAACTCTCTCCCAGCCTCCATCTTTCCCAGCACTTATAATCTTCAAACCTTCAAAACCCGAGTGCATAAACACCTACGTCTACACCCTCTCACTTAATCAACTTTCCCTTCTCTTCGGTGATCCAAGGGTCTTTCGAGATCCATAGGGGCTGCATCTTTACTGATGCACACCTTCTTGCATTCGATTGCATTAAAAAAAAAAAAACAATAATCGATAAGAATTGATGATTTTTAAATTTTATTCCCATAAAAGGAAACCTATTCAGAAAAAATAATAAGTAGGTCCTACTGGTGAGGAAAATCAAAATTACCAAATATATAGGCTAAACCACATTGGCTCATTTGTATAAAGGGTCCGAGCTTTGAAAATGTTTACAATTTTTCCTTCGATTTTCTATTAATATGCAAAATACGAATGACCCTTAAAACTTTATGACAGAAAAGGCAACGCTTAAGCTATCCTATAGGAGTATTCAATTTGTCTTTAAAAAGATTAAGCTTTGAAAAGTTGGAATTATCAGAGATTAAGCAACATTTAAGACGGTTAGTTCTTAAATGGATCTAAAATACAGCAGTCTTTCACATTTAAAGCCGTCGTAATAACAGATATAGTACTCTGAAATTGATTGGGGAGGCCGTAGGCCAAAGTTAATAATAAATATTAAGGTATGTGCTTAAGACCACACGACAGAAGTGATAACTTTACGGCATGTATAATTCTACGTAATATATATATAATAATAATTATATTTATATTATATCATTGGATATAATGTATAATTATAATTATATTAATATTATTTTTTTAAAGGCTCTCCATATCTCCCCTTATACTCCTCCGATCATCCACTCAGAATCCGGTTGAGTGGCTCAGGGTGTGGCAACAGCAGAACGGAGTGAAACCTTAGTATGCTACGGCCAAGAAGAAAATAATAATAAAAATACCGCATGTCGTTCAAAAAATAAAAACAAATAAATAAATAATACACTGGGAAAAAATAAATAAACAAATAAATTAAATTAAATTAAAAAATAAATAATTAGAAATGTCACTGGGTTTGAAGAAATTGTAGTAAAATTAAGTAAAAATAAATAATTTAAAAAACAGATAAATAAATAAGTAGACAAGAAGTTGCCATAGTCAAGGAATAAAAAATAAATAAATAAATAGGCAGAAAACCGGCATGGTCAAGAAAAATAAATATTTCACTGGGAATATAAGCTACTGGGTAAAATAGTTAACAGGCTAAAGAAGAAGAAGAAGGGTAAAATATAAAATAAATAGATCACAAAAATTACATCATTTATGCTTCAGCTTTTAGAGTGTCAAGAGAATGATTGAATATTTCTCTCTTCATATGCGAAGAATATTAGAATTAGGCCTTTATATTCAAAATTTACATGTCCATGAAATAGCAGAGTTTTCTTGGTTCCAAATTCTCTACAGTCATTTCAAGAAAATATTATCAGAGCACTAATAACGTTTGTTATATATAAAATAAAAATTTTAATTAAATTAAAGAACAAAGAAAATATTTTTTATTATAGGCAAAAGAATCAGTCGGGGTTCGAACCCGGGATCTTCGCGGTTCGAACGCCGGCTGATCCTTTTGTCTATAACAAAAATCTTTTCTTTGTTCTTTAATTTAATTTATAAATGTCTTTCGACGCGGCCTCGTTGTGATTTCGCCCCAGGGTAAAAAAAAAAATCATTTTCGACCTTTGGAATTGTGATCGATCGGCAGGCGTTTGAATATACATAGTTTAAAAATTTTAATTTTTTCAAAAGCTTTTAATATCTTTGTTAATTATTCAGCCATAAAATTAAAATATAAAAATGTTTAAATAATATACATCTAGAGGAAGGAAGCAGTCAATATTTTTCGGTGCGTTTAATAAAAGCTCGTTCTAATATAAAGTCGACCAATCTCACTTCTTTCTTAAACGGCTATAAATAAATTTCGGGTTAAAAAGTTTGAGAAATTGATTTTTTGCCGGAATACATTTTTGATAAGCTATAATAAAAAGCACACGAATATGAAACTTCGCACGATTTGTTCATTCTGAACCGAACTTTGTTTTTTTTTGTTTCTCCTTATTTGAACATGATACCTTTTATATTCCTCTAATGAATACTAAATAACGAATGTTTCTTTTTTTCTCCATCGCTATTCCCATACGTTATTTCTTTTTACAGATTTAATAAATTTATATAACTGAGTAGAGAGAAAAATAAAAGATTTAATAAAAATAAAATTTAAACAGTTTCTAAAGGTGGATGTTTCATATTTATTTATTTTATTTATCTTTGTTCTCATTCTTTTTCCTTAAAGTCAATCATTTTTTCATTCATTTGATTTTCAAAATGATTCTATAAAAAAGCCGCTTGTTATTCCAGGTAACTTCTTTACAGAATATTCATTTATATCAAAAAGAAAATTATTATATATATTTTAAGTTCAAAGAATATCGGAATAAACAGAAAACATATTATTCAATCTTTGTGTGAAGAGTTTTTCAGGTTTTTCATCAAATATGATTCCATTTGAATTTTTTTTTTTTTTTAATAAGGGGTGGTACTTTCCTGTTATTAATAATAAATAAACATTAAAATGAAATTTATTTAAGGGAGCACGCCTTACACTTTGGATACCACCGCATTAAAATGTGATAAAAGCAAGTCTCGAGTTTTCATCTTGATATTAAAAGTTCGGGTTGGCTATCACGTTTACCTTGAAAAAACCCTGTTGGCGCTGACTGCATTGCATCTTTTTCTGGCTAAGAAATATGTAATGGAAGGACGGAGCGACCTGCGCGGATGAATGCTCGCAGGAAAGAAGGCATCCGCTTTTTGAAAAGTTTCGGTATCGAGGCTGATGGAGTCACACAGAAAATAGCAGTTCAACTTCAGTGGGGTAAATAACGGCCCTATAGCATTCAAATGCTTATCTGTCTGTCCGTCCACCTGTTAGAGCAATGTACTTAGTTCGAAAACTACGTAAAATAAGATATAATCTTGAATTTTATAATTATATGGTAACGACATGATTTAGTAGAATTAAGCAGATTTTTAAAAAATTTAATTTATTCTAAAACATCCACTTTAGAATTATGCCAAAACACAAATTTTTATATGATTTCAGTACCTAGCTTCTTAATCACCAAATAACAAATTCTACAAATTCTTTTATTGTTTACTTATCAAATACAATTAAGTATAAATTTGATACCTCATGTATTTTGGAAGATATAAGGTAAGAACCCTCAGTTTGCGTATCCGATTCGCAGTTTTTTTTGTGCAACGCGGAAAAATCATTTCCAAGGAGGGTTTTTTCTTTATCTAGTCTGTCTAGATTCCGACACCTTCGATAAATTGAAAACGGAGTGTTTTCTATTTACAAAAGAAAAATTTAAAAATTGTGGGCCTAGATTCAGGACCTCCCGATGAAAAATGCAGAAATTTTAAATTAAATTCACTCTAAAATGAAGGTGTGAGAGCGCCTAAAATTAATAATTATTAATAATTTTTTTATACTCGAAAGCAAAGAAAAGGCTTAACTTAAATCAACGAAAATCTATAAATTCGTTCACTCTCTCTTTTTCGAAAGGGCAGGACCTTCGACAAGCGAGTTCGACTTGAACTTGGGCGGTTTATTTTCATTTTTTCCTTTTTGTTTATAATTGTTCAGAAATGTTTGATCTGTTAAAGAAAATTAATTTTTTTAATGCCAGTGTGTTGGTCTGTTTAAATAAAATACCCTCAAACTAAGAATGGATACTCGTAGAATGTTCGTTCTTGTTCCAAAATATATGTATTCATTTAATTACATATTATATGAATTTTTATTTTGAATCGTTTTCGTTAAAAATAAAGTAAAAATATTTAAAATAATAATATAATAAATCAAACCAAATATTTTTACCTTATAGTCATTGTGAAGATGTTTATTCGGCAGGGCGCGCGACACAACTGGATTAAAATGTATATTCTTATAGCAAGTACCTAATACGAAATAGGAATTCAGTTTTTATAAAATATTAATACTATCTGAAACAAAAATGAATATAAAATTATCTAATCTTTTTCTATGGAAATTATTTTTCTCCATTTTATACAATTTCCAAAGAAATGAAAATATTAAATTAATTAAATTAGATTATAATTAGAATATAGAAACTAGTATTTATAAAAATTTTAAAACAACTTTAATTAAAAATAAAAAAAGATTTAATTAATTTAATTCTCAAAGTTGAAGGTCGCCCATCTCCTTCTTTTTGTGTTAAGCTCGTTCGGCCACTTTTAAACATTTCGATCCATAAAAAAACGCTTTAACCAGATAAAGCACTTTCCCCGTATAGTGACAAAAGTCTCCGGTGAATTACAGCACCTTTCACACCCTCTGACCACTCCTCGTTGCTCCTCTTTGGTGTAATCTGATAGCGGCACTGACATGCTTATGCTGATGTAGCTAGACGACAAATGACCCGATCGTGATTAAATTCCGCACACGTGACCACAGACGCCCCAACTCAACGCATGCGCATGCGGTCGCCTCCTATCTTAGTTTAATAAAGTTGTAGAACGAAAAGTGTAGGTAATTTTTGACTTATCCTCGTAATGAAATAAATACAATCCAAATGTATTTATTTTCGGTAATCAGATTAGAAATCAAACTAACTTTTTAGTAGAATTGACAAATGTTGAAAGTAACGAAATAATTTGATGAAAAATACCTAAGTGATGTCTCATAATAGTGGAGTTTCGATTTTTCTAAGGGGGTCAGTGAATTTTTTAGGGGGGACATTGCCCCGCTTCTCCTCCCTTAACTACGCCCATGCTTCTCCTATGTGGTTTCCCGTTGGCTTCTTCTCTTGGTAAGACTCTCCGAATTTTTTTTCAGAGGTAATTAACAACAGATCCTAATGAACTAGAGTTTCGATTTTTCTAAGGGGGGCAGTGAATTTTGTAGGGGGGGCTTTCCCCCTTGTCTCTCCCCTAACTACGTCCATGGTTCTCCTATGTGGTTTCCCGTTGCCTTCTCTTCTTGGTGAGACTCTCGGATTTTTTTTCAGAGGTAATTACAATAGATCCTAATGAACTAGAGTTTCGATTTTTCTAAGGGGGGGGGGCAGTGAATTTTGTAGGGGGGGCTTGCCCCCTTGTCTCTCCCCTAACTACGTCAATGGTTCTACTATGTGGTTTCCCGTTGCCTTCTCTTCTTGGTGAGACTCTCGGAATTTTTTTTCAGAGGTAATTAACAATAGATCCCAATAAACTAAAATTTATCTCATCAATTTGTATTTATATGCTGAACAATTGAATAAGTATTGACTTTCGGTCTCAAACCGTTCACTGACAAAAAATACCGAAACTAAAAAATTTGCAGAGACAGTAAGTATTAAGTCCCGATAAAGTTTTCACTTTTCCCTACAATTTTTAATTATAAAATTAAAAAGACTTACATTTCCAAAGTCTATTTTATGAGATGCGATTTCAATACACCACTTTTTCTATATAAGTGAAAATAAAAAAGGGGTTGTTAGTTAATTTATGGAAATCTCACCCCGACTATAAATATAGAGATGGAATAAAAAATATGAAACCGTCTAAAAATATACAAATCCCTTCTCGAGCAATTTTTTTTTTTATTACACATATATATTATTCTCCTTGTTTTATCTGGTTTCAATTTTAAAGCGTGATATTTATTATTTTATAATTTTTTTTGAATAAGTGACATGGACCCGTCTTTCGGCTTGAATACGTATGAGTTCCCAAGTTTCAAAGCTTGGCTTCATTTATATAGGGGCTGAGGGAAAGGGTGTTTGTGTGTGTGTCCTCTGGTGAGCGTGTCTGTGTTTGTATATCCATCGGTGTGTGAGTTTGAGCGAGAGATGCTTGTACTGTACAGCTTTCGAACTTAATTCCGGTTTGAAATTTTAATATGGAGCCTGTTGTTTCAGCATCCTCTCTTCTCGGAAAATATCTGTCTCTCAATGGGGTGAGGGATGCATCCGGGGATTAAATTATCAGTCGGCCAGTCTGTGATTAGGCTAGATTTAATTAAAGCCACCGGAGTTGCAGGGGTGGACTTGAGGGTTGTCCCAGCTGCCAGGATTGATCCACCAGTTTCTCCATCGCCTTGATCTTCGGGGTCTAAGGAACATCATGTCCAATTAAGGAGAGTCCATTTTAAAAATATATGAACTGATTTAGTTTCTAAGAAAATGCCAAGTTGATCTAATATAGAATATTCTCTCTAGCTAAGGTTTTATTAACATAAGAATAAGAATACTCAGACTTCAATAATCGAAACAGCAATTCATTTGAAAACGACGTTTCGATTCTATATTGAATATTTTTCAACCCGCCTCCCTGGTGTAGTGGTCAGCATGTCTGGCTGGCAACCCGGAGGTCTCGAGTTCGATTCCCGGCTATACCCAGACATTTATTCTGTAAGTATAGGGTCTGGAAAAATAATTAAGTGGGAGATAAATTTAACCTAATTTATGGCACTGAGAATTTACCACTGCTCGAAGCCTTTAAAAAACTTAGTTAATTGAATTATATCTAACTTTCTGAGATTTGGCTTGTGATCCCAGCTCCTTTCCTTCTACTCTGTTCTTTTCGCGATGGAGGGGCCATCCCATACATGCCTTTAGAGGATGCATCTCCTTCTCGCATCAATATCATTTAAAAAAAGCTTTTACATTTTTATTGTTTCACTTTGGATTCATTAAGATAAGTCTGCGATGAAAAGTTGTTTGAATAATTTCACTATTGATTCTTATAGATGTTCGACCACTGAATCCAAAAATAAATTTCAGATTTTTTCACAGACCAAGAGAATTAATATTTTAGCCTGAAAAATCCCATCTATAGGTATTTTTTATTAAATTTTTTAAATCCTATCTAGCAATCGGCGCATTGAAAAAAATAATAATTAAGTAGTAGATTCTTAATTTTAGAGGCAGTTATGTGGATTTGAATTTTGAAAAAACGAGTTTTTTTTATCCCAATCTGTATTTTGATCTTTAAAAATAATTCTATGTATTGTTTTTTATTTTATTTTTTTTATTTTTTGCGTGGGGGGGGGGATTTTTTTTCAAATCATTTCTACTTATCGGCCAATCGAAGAATAAAAAATTATATACTAAAATAATATTAATTTCGAGTAAGTTATAGAGGTTTGAAAAGTGAGAAAAAAAAATTAAAAATTAAAAAAAGACATACAAATTTCTACTGAATTTTTGTGTAGGAATTAGAATATTCTCAACAATTTTTAAAAACAAAAATTCCATTAATTAATTAGTAATTAGGTAGTAGTAGTAATTAAGTAATCTACCATTATTTATTCAAATTTTATACACTCCACACCTCTGAATAAGATTTGATATCGTTCTGGCGATTTCTTTTGAGAATATTTATTATTATAATATGTTACAATACAGTATAATTGTAATTAATATCTATTATAAGGTCACAAATAAAGCACCTGTGAAGGGTGAATTGTTTCCTATCAATCTTCTTCAGAACTCTTAAAATTTGGTCAAAAAATTTTAGTTATTATTTATTATTATTATTATTATTATTTTAGTTATTAAACTCAACGTTTTAAGATCTTGAAAAAGTCTCAATGAAGAGCCGAAACGTCGCTTTCGAATTAGTTGTTGTGATTGATCACAAAATACAAGTCCCTGAGAACTCCACTTTAAAATTCACAAAATGATAGACACGAATCATTTAATAGTTTTATTAACTATTCAGAAAATCTTCTTCTTTATTAGAACACAGTTGTTATTTATTTTGCAAATTTCGGGCTTACGTCTTCTCAATTTGTATTAATATTGTTAGATGACTTTTTGTTTTTCTTAACATAAAATAATTCGAATTATTGGAATGACATTTCTAGAACTTTATAATTTGGAAAATCTGTAAATGGTAAGTAAACATCAGTCTTTAACTATAATATTTTGAGAAAAAAGTGAATTTTTTAAGACTCTCGGTTCGATCTCTTGAAATGTTAAGTAAAATGGAAACTTTGAGCTAAAAAAATGTCTGGTTTGATTCCCTGATTAAAGCATTGTTTTTGTTGTATCTTTCCTTTTAAATTTGGAAACTATTATAAATTGATTTCAAAATCTAAAAAAAACCATGAGAGTTGCTAAATATGGGTACCTACTTGTTGATAAATTATTTTACATACTGTTCGTCGTCAGAATAAAGAACTAAAGTCTTAGAGTTGTACACAATTTTATTTACTTCTCACAAGCAGAGATTAGCTGAGGTAGAGAGAGATCATACCATCCTTGTAAAAGTTTTAACCAGGTTTCCTTAACAGCTTATGGCAAATGCCGGGATGGCTGAATGCGTCGCTTTGCTCCTGGTATCGGGTTTTTCAAGTGGAAGTTTCTAAATTATCTCTTGTCTCTTGGATGGAAATCTATGGTCATGTTATTTGTTAATGAGCATACATTTCATTTTTTTCTTTTTTTTAAAATTGATTGTATATTGGTTTGTTAAATTGATGTAGTTAATTTGTATTGATGTTTGTTAATGTATTGTAGCCAGATTGTATTGATGTTTGGGGGACCTTAGCCACCGAGGACTTGTGGGTCTAAGCAGATCGAGGAATAAAGATTTATTATTATTATACAGAATCCTTAGTATGCGGGCTCATTCGAGCTATTGCTATTACTTAGGTCTTTCTATAAGTTTTTCTTGGAAAATTAATTTCTGTAGAAAGTAGCCGACTGCAATTTCTCGCCTTGATATCTAAATTTAATGGTACGATTCTAAAACGCAATATAACAAGAAAAATTTACATGTAAATTTGACTCACTCCTTCGGTGGAACACTTATATTGCGTTTCCTAATTGAACCAGATCATCATCATTGAGTATACAGTCCTAAGACTGGTTTGATGCAACAATCCGTCTCCACTCGACTCTGTCCCCGCCAGCTGTTTAACCCTCTAAATGTCTGGCATCCCATATCCCCAATTATTTGGTTGAAATATTCTAATCTGGTTCTTCCCCTTCCCCTTTCTCCCACCTCCCAAGATATCCCTAACAGTCCCCCATGTCTCAGTGTGTGCCCCATCATCTGACCTCTTCTCTTCAGACTCTTCCACAAGGTTCTTCTTCTCCGATTCTTCCAAGAACTTCTTCATTTGCAAATTTTATCCATCCATTTGATATTCATCATTCTTCTGTAGCACCACATTTCGAAAGCCTCTAATCTCTTCTCCGCTTTCTCCAATTGTCCAGGTTTCACACCCGTGCCATGGCTATGCTCCATACATATGTCTTCAATAGCAACTTCCTGAATTGAACCAGAACTTGATATATTTGATCATATTTCATATTGATTTCTGGATGAGGCAAGTGAAAATCGTGTGAAGTTTATTAATAGTAATAATTTTAGCTTTTGTTTTAGTTTTGAATAGCAGTGAAGAATTTAGGTAATTACATATCAGAGCCAAGCATGGAAGGAAAAGGAAAGCAAGTTCATGATAATTTCATGAATAATTCCCTATTATTGTGAAGCTAGATGTTAACGTAGCTAGTAATAATAGAATCAATAAACCACCCACAAGATAATTCATTTACTTCGAAATTACATCAAAACATCTCGTACAAATTTCTATATAGGTGGTATATGTTCTATTGTGAAAGAGAATTATTATGGGATTGAGAGATCTCTCAAACGATTCTTCTGGGAAATAAAAGAAAATTAAGAAATAAAAATAAAAAAATAAAACAAATATCAAATTTTGTTAAAGGATTTTTCCAGAGTTTTCATCAAATTAAATTTGGATTTTTTTTTTGATTTTTTTAGTTTACCATTCGGGTTCTGGTGAAGTAATGTAATTAAGTTTAAAAATTGTTTTTTTTTCTATTATGAAAATATATAAAAAAACGGCTTAAAAGTTTCCGAAAAGTTGCAAACAATTCACGTAAAGACGGCTGAAGGATTATTATGAAATTTCATATTTACATCAGATGTCTTCTAACTTACGGTTTTAGCTAAATTATGAAATAACTCCTAAACTATTAACCCTACGTAAATTTTATAATAAACAAAGTTGTGGGAATATGATTTCTGACAACTTTTGTTTAAAAAATTTCTTCAAAAATCCACCCAAAAAGGGGGGGAGGGTGAAAGAATATAAATTCTTGCCCTTGGAGCAAACTCAACCAAATTATGTATACATAATCTCTGGGCCTCTAGAGAGCTAGAAATGCAAAAACTAACCACCCAAAATGGGGAGGGGGTCAAAAATGAAAATTCTTTCTCTTGGGCCAATCTCAACCAAATTTTGTGTACATAATCTGTGGGTCACTAGAAGGCTAGAAATGCACAAACTGGGTGCGGGGGTGGAATGGGGGTGGGGGAGGAGTGAGGCGGAGAGGGGTGGGGGTGCCGGGGGTGTGTGCGCAGTGGAGTCCAGGGGGCATAGCGGGAGTGGGGTCCAGAGGGCTAGGCGGGGGTGTGGTGCGCAGGGTTGGAGGGCGCGGGGTGGATGGGGTGCGGGGTCCGAGGTGGGTGGAGTGCGGGGTTGTGGGGTGGGTGACGGGGGTTGGGGTGCTGGAGGGGGTTCGGGGGTAGTGGGTTAGGGTGCGGAATGGAGTGTTGGGGTGGTGGTGTGGCGGGCGGGGGTGCGGGGGTTTCGGGGCGTGTGATGGGTGGGAGTGGGGGTGAGTGTGGGGTTCGGAGGGCTGGGGTCCAGGCGGCGCGTGGCTTGCAGCTAGTAAACTATAAATAGGTAAATTCACGGCTTGTCGATCTAAAACAGCGCCTTTTTTTTCATTTTTAATGATATTGATGTGAGAAGGAGATACTCCAGAAGGTGCATCCCCTAAGCCCCTCCACCGTGAAAAGAACAGAGTAGAAAGGAAAGAGGCCGGGATCACAAGCCGGATCTCAGAAAGTTAGATACAATCCAATTTACTAAGTTAACTTTTTAAACTATGGGCCGCGACCCCATTTTGGGTTGACTAACTAAATTTTGAGGTCGCGAAACACAATGAAGCAATGAACAAATGAAAAAATTATGATGTGTCAGATGGCCAAAAGATTAAAGTATCAACAAATTAAATGTATATTAAATGTCGAGGTATATATGAATATATGTTGCCATTTTGTATTAGATATATATATACATGTATATATATTTGTGTCAAGCGACGTTCGCAGCTATGGGCGATTATAAAATCAAAATAGAGATCAAATTTGAAAAATGCTCTGTTTGATTCTTCATTTAATAACAAGGAGATACATCTCATTATATTTAGATTTACTGATAATTGTACTTATGTAGCTTTAATAAATGATAAAATTGTTATAATAGGTATCTTTACTAAAGATTTACTTCAAAATAAATTTATTTATAAATACTTGCTATGTAAAAATATATTATTTCATATAATAAGGGGTCGCGAAAGATTTCTCAGTCAAAATGGGGTTCGCGGATGAAAAAAGTTTAAGAAGCGCTGATCTACAATAAATCTTTGTATAGCAAATATTGAATTGTCAAAATGTCTGTTAGTTAGCGAGTAACTTTTGAGTTATTAAAATTTGTGTAGGTACTTACACTCAGGTTTCATAACCAAAGAAGGTATCAATACCAAATTTTCTACTTAGATATTTTATATTGAGATTAAAAGCCTGACGATAGCCACATTTACATATTTTTATTGACAAGTGGTGAGAGTTAGTTAAATTCGAGTGGTGAACCGCTATTAGAATTATGTGTCAACGTCTTTGGAATTATTTTGGAATTCATTAGATAATGCCCCTTCATCTATAGTCTTCTACTTGGAAATGAAAGTGGAAGTAGGTATACACGATATTAGGTCACGGTTCACCCCTCGGTTAAATTAATAAAGAGTGAGTGACTTTACTCAAAAAAAGAAGAATAAATCATGTAACTATAAAAAGCATCAAATGAAATAAAATCCTCAAAGTATAGTTACTTATAGAGTATTAAACAAAATATGAGAGATTTTCGGCTGCAAATCAATAGAATTATTAGTGGAATATTTGGGGAATTCCCAAAACAATTTTTGTTAGAAATAAAAGAAATTGAAGTAGAAAATAAAATATACATATATTGATACATGTATATTATGGGCAATTATCGAATAATTGACTATATTGAAAACAAGGTCAATATTAATTTTGAATATACCTACTCATTAGAGGATCAATGAAATTGGCAAAATAAATAAAATAAAATTTGAATTCGAAATTACATTATTTTTAACATTAGTTAGGCGAATTATTTGATATATTTTAATTTCCAATATTTCATTTTACGCTATTAAATAATTAATTAATTTGTAGGTTTAATGATATTTTCAAGGCTGTGAATGAATACAGTAGATTTCCAAAAACTCGGCACTCGATATCCCGGCAGACTGGATAACTTGCCACACCCTGGCAGGACGAAAAATCCCTTTTTCAAATAGTAAAGACTCTATGCCTTCATAAAGTACGTACTTTTTAGTTGAAAAGTTTTTGTTTTGCCGAGAGTAGCAGAGTTGTTGATTCACAAAGAGAAACAAAGAGATTGTCTTCTGCTTTGATGCAAGCAAACATATGCGCGTATGTCTCATGATGATATATCTCGTATATATATATTATTTATTTGTTTGAGACTATAGTTTCGAAGACTTGGTCTTCATCATCAGTCTTTCTTCAATTATAAATGTTTTTCATGGAGCCAATATCATATGGATACTCGAAAACTTACGTACTTTTTCTTTGTTTAAGGATATTTGGGCAGTTTATTCTCTGTTGTATTCTCAAGCAAACAATCCATACAGTATTTTATGAAGAAACACTCGTAACTTATTCTTTTTTAACCCCATTTCCGATAACCCAGCATTTTCACAAACTAACTCGGCCACCCTTCAGTCAAGGGCGGATCCAGAGGAGGAGGGAGGGGGGGTCTAGGCCGACTACTGATATTTTTTCTAATCTCATTGATAAATTTAATAAAATAAATACTTTGTATGATGGCTTAGCGTGAATGCAATATTCTAACTCATAAAAATTAAAATTAACAAATTAAAAATTATCTCAATGATATGGAATCGTACCCCGAAATATATATATAGTCTTACTCTTATAAAAAACATTTCACCTCGAACTGACACCAGTCTCCCTAAACAAAATTCATAAAAATAACTTAGTGAGGCTTCAAAATTCAACAGTCGGAAGCAGAGTCCTTGAAAGTTGTTGCAGGAGATGGTAAGTAGTAAATTATCATAGTTATCATACCAGTGTTCAAATCTCGTTGTTCTTAATGTTAGTATGTACTTCTTCTTCAAGTGCCATACTCGAGCGTCGTCGATTACTATGGAGAGTATGTAATTTTCCCTAGGAAATTTTTTCACAGGGGTAGTTTCCTATTGCCTTCCTCCGAAGGAATCAGATTATAGCAGGTCAAATATTTTCAACGAGTTGGGTTTGAACCCGCGCTAGCATGATTAGAAGGGATGTACTTTAACCACTAGGCCAACCTGACTCCAGTATGTACTTAAGAGAATTAAATATTTCTCTTTTGATTAAATTCTACATAACCGAGATAGCCATGACCATTGACCAGTCTCAGTTTCTCTTGAGACATCTGATGGGTTATATGTAGGCTTACCATTCGTCTCGGTTTGACCGGGACTGTCCCGGTTTGAAGGCATGGTTCAGGTGTCCCGGTCAGTTTGTTATTTTGTCCCGGTTATTTTGGAAAAAATTATTAAGTGCTGCCTCGGCAAAGTTAATTGTGAACTAAATTTTAGTGGATTTCTCGACGCGATTAAAAATACAAAGAAATAGAAGAAAAAGTAAAAACTTTTTCAAGACTCGGTTCGCTTGCTAGTTAGAGCCGCAACAAGTAATTTCTTTTGTGTTTTGTACATTTTTGTCTGAATTTTAATCAAGTCCAATTGAATATTCTCTCTCTATATAACGAGTAGGTATCGTTTTGGTCCGAGTGCAAAAGGCCATTCCTAGAATAATAGAAATTAAGAAATTCATCTCTAATAGTCTGAAACAGGTCTGTTCTTGTAAGTGGATGCCACTTACAAGTCAGACCTGTTTCAGGCATCCTTGCAATACCCCTTAGCTCTAAAGAAAGAGAGATGATTCTATCCGCGCCCTTTGTAGTTATTTCATCGATCAGTTCTAATGAAAGAATCGCGTCACCCGTACATTAAATAATAAAAAAGTGAAAACTTTTTCAAGACTCGGTACACTAGAGCTGCCCTAGTAATTATTAATACATTTAAATATAAATTCTTCATTTATGGATTTACTATAAGGTCCTCTTAAAATTTCAATAGATTAATTCAAAAAATAATATTTTCTGCCTTTTGAACGAGCTATTCCAAAATCTAATCAGTACTAGATTAGAACCGAAAACTTGTGAATTTTGGTGAGAATTTCTCAGTGAAAGTGTTTAATCTAAGAGGGTTTAGTAGAAACATTTCTAATGAGATATTCATTTATTTATTGCCTAATTTGGCTTCTTTAATACATAAATATAATTTTATTTATTTTCTTAGAAAGACGGACTGGTTAGCGAAATAAGTAGGTTATAATGTAAGGCAGTCCATAAATAATTTCACTTTTATTCAATTTCCGACGTTTTGGAGACTTTTTCTCTCCTTCAGAGTATTGAATAGTTATTGATGGGTATGTATAACTTGGTTCCCATTTTCTCTCCTCTCAGTAATATTACAATATTGTTATACTCATTATACTCATTACTCACCCATCAATAACTATTCAATCCTCTGAAGAGAAAAAAGTCTCCGAAACGTCGGAAATTGAATAAAATTAAATAATTCATTTACTGCCTTTCATTATAACCTACTTACATAAATATAATACTTGATTTTTAATATAGACTGATATATTATACTAGTATAAATCATTAAAAATTAACTGCCCTTTTAATGAAATGGTTTTTCTTCTTCCTCTAATAAAGATCATTTAATGAATTCAAATTAAATCTATATTAGCACATTAAAAGTAAAATGGAAATAATTTTAGTAATCAAGAAAATGAACAGCAAATAAGAAGTTTACTTTATCGATTATTAACTTCTTCACGTGTCGAGCAAACTCAACCCACACACATCTTGATGATTACTATGAAAGAAAAGAAAACGTGCTATGAATCGATACTCCTGCATTTTTATAGACAAAATATATAATTATGATTAACGGCAAGTAATAATATTTACTTTCAATAAATAAATTGTTTTGCTATGTCACTTTTGATAGACAAAATAGCCAGAGATCTAAAACATTCTTGGCTGATCGAAAGTAAATTTAGATTAATTTTAATCATCGAAAAACTATTCTCAGCTTAAATTTTCATCAGGAATTTAAAAAGCTAGGAAGCTTAAAATATACCTAATCGGTACTTTGTATTAAAAATAAAAACATTTTGGTATCAAAACGATTTTTCTACTACTATCTAGGGATGGCAAATTATTTTAATATATCGATATTAGGAACTGACAAATTGAGTCGCGCAGTCTGGTGCAAAAACAAACTATTAATACCTTACAACTGTCGAGTAAATACATAGTAAATACATGCTGTTTATATTAGCAATAAATTTTTTATAACAAATTATCTAAAAATAAAACATAAAAATTGAAGTTGGACTATTTACAGAACGTAACCAGTCAAAAAATAGAATATGTTGTGCCTTTAGAGATTGTCAGAGTAAAGCTAATAAAAATTGAAACTTGGTTTTTCATAACTTTCCAAAAGCTGGTGATCTTTCAGTGTTAGTAGAAATTTTTTTTGGTTATTTGGAAAAAGTTGATAAATTTAAAGCGTGGAAGAAGTTATTAAAAATAAATGAAGTTACTCCTCAAATGAAAGTTTGCTCTCTACATTTTAAGAAAACCGATTATATATGTTATTACCAGGTACGTTTGTTTGAGCATTGGTTTGTACAGTTTTCCATTTACATTTTAAATCTGTACATGAAAATATCTCCAAGTCATCTCTTTTACTACAATAAAAAAAAAATTTTTTTAATTAATTTTATGCATGTTGAATGTAAAAGTGTCAAAGTTTACAAATATTAGAGGTTAGAAATTTTAAACTCACCGATAACAATAAAATATTGTTGCCACTGCATGTTTACACTTTTCTCCTAATCCTGCCTAACAAGAACTATGCAATAGAAATTATTTTTCCAGCTTTTTCATACGATATTTTCGCATTTATTTCATGAGGCTTTTCTTTTATGTATGACGTTTGTATACAAAGTGCGGTAACTACGGTCACATTTTTATCACTTTTTCATTATTTATGCCGCATTTAATTAAATGACCAACAGATAAAATCCGTTGACGTATCATCAATATTTTTTTGATTTGAGTTATCACCCGTCCAAGATAATATATCTGTGATATTTAATAACATTTTATTATTTTAGCCTACTATCACACGTGGGTTAAACATTTAAAAACTCAACCTGTAGGTAATTGTAACTTATTGAGAAATAAAAACATCCTGTGATAGTAAAAAATAATTCAATCTTAAAAATACATTTTTTTTTAATTCAAAGCTAGTTATATAGCAAAAACAGTAGTCAATAGTCATAGTCATGTAGAGTATATTTTTTTAAATTTAAAAATTAACTTAAAAAAAAGACAAAAAACATGAAAAAACCTACTTTCACAAAATGATTCCAAAAACAAAAGCTTGGACAGTCTTTTTGGCACTCAGACGGCTGCGATTTTTTGTCGCTATTTTTCTAGTATTATAGTATTGTTTCCACTCTCTATTACACTACATGACATAGATTTTTATTTTTTGAGTTTAGAGTACCTAGTCAAAGTATTTTTTTAATAGTTGTGATGATGTGAAATAAAAATTTCGTATAAAATTGTGCAATTAAAAAATTGCAGCAGTTTTTTGGCATTTGCAAGTGAAAAAAAAAATATTTTTCGATATAGGGGTTGTTATGATTTGAGAAGTGGGGGAAATTTCAAAATTGATGTTTGCAGGACAAATAAAAAATTTAAAACTTTATTCTACAGGGGTTTGTCGGAATACAATAAAGTGCCAATTGAGATAAAGAATCCCACGGGAATTCATGAATTCAAAAATCGATTGTTAAAATTTGTAATTTCGAAGAGATGAACTTCTTGTGAAATCCCCACCAAAATGATAATGATAAGTTGTGGTATACTTTGTGTTGTTTATTATTATTATATTGTATATTATAATAAAATTATTGTTATAGTATTTGTATTGTATTGTACTATTGTTGTACATTATTATTGTAATGTTTTATATTGTTAATTTTTATGATTGTATTGAATATTATTATTGTATATGTATAGCTGAAAAAATTGCTAATAAAGAAAATTATTATATTATTATTATATATCGCAAGGTCGATATTCGATATATATCGCAAGGAGTATATCGATATTTATATATCGATATATCATTGCCATCCCCACTACCGTTCTTCAGTTTTCGTGGGTATATCAGAATTCACCACAAACATACAGACATTCAGAAAAAATGATTTTTCACCATATTTCTGCAATTCTAGAAATGGATAAGCAAAAAAATTAATATACCTAATATTAATACTCCGACCCGCTGGGTAAGCTTCAAAACTTCCAGGCGTAACGAGTAATAAATAATCTAAATTGTTTTTATATAGATAAAAAAATTGGCTTTAACTAATATTTTGATTATCATTTTATGCAAATTTTCATTGATTTATATTCCACTCCATGAAGAAAATTCAAGACAGGGCGTCTTGTTAATCAATAGCTTTAATTACTGTGATCGTCGAATAAGGAAATCCTCTTCCGAACATATAATTATTTCGAAAGATTTTAAAGCTGTGCTAATCAAATTCTGAATTTGTATAATTAAAGCGATAGACGGTTGAAATTTATGAAAATAAATATTTATTTATTTATGAAATTACATAGATGGTTTATATAAATTGTATAATATAAACCAATGTTAAATGAAATTATTTATATTTGATGTGCCTTCAGGGGAATATTCCATTTCGATGGAGATTGAATTGTATAATTAATAACAATATATTATTGTTTTATTTCAAGTTCTGTATTCGGTCAGATTCTATTTCAAGAATAAACAACAAAATCAAAATCATAGATAAATGATATAGTAATAGGATATGGATTTAAACAGAACCAAATCTAGGGGGGACAGGTGGGATCACGCGCCCCCGGGTGGAAATTTTAAGAAGTAAATTTTTTCTAATTTAATTTTAAAATAGACTTGTGTTAAAGCTTAAATAATTTATTCTCGACGCTATAAAACCATATGGTTGGTTATTATAACCCATTTACTATTTTTTGTTATCATACTTTACTTATTATATATATAGCCTTTTTGGAGGAAGGGGGAAGCATCTGCAACTTCAAACTTGCCCCCCCCCCTTGACAAAAGACCTAGATCCATCTTTGGATTTAAATAATTGCACACAAGTGTACCCTATTTAAGCTTCAATTGGAAAGCTTTCTATACTAGATACGCATATAAATATAAGTTTCTCAACTTTGTGTTTGAATTTGTTGTTACATTTGGGGATAAGCTCGTGAAGAGCTGTTACCGGCACTGGAGCAAAATCAAACCAGTGAGGCCCTCAATGGTGGGACATATAAAAGTACTACATTTTTCAATTTGTAAAACATTTTATTATTTAACAAAAAAATCAATACTTTATGAGTTAAAAGATATTTCAATATTCCAGAGTGAATGGACTAGATAATTAACAAATAATGTTTCTCTGATGGTCTGATGGCACATCCGAATCGGATAACAGACCAAAAGAAATAAATGAGATTGAAAGCTATCTTATTTTATCGATTTCATCGATCTGGAGGTTCATAGTACCTTTTTAATATAAGAAAATATCATTTTGATCAAGAATTTTGAAGTTTAAAAGAAATTGTATGAAAAGATTCAATTTCTTCTCTCCGGGAGTGAATCAACAAGAAATGGCAAAAAGTTTTATTTTTTCCTCATTAGATATTTATTCAAATCGATTGAAATATAATATCTGTGTGTTATTTTAATTTATCTTTTATAGCAAATAATTAGAATTAGGAAATTTTAATTTTAAAGGGTAGTTTATTTGAAGTTCAATTAAAAAAAACGCTAATAACTCCGTTGAAATTTTTTTAAAAATATGAAATTAATAGATATTATAAAACAATTAATTAGTAATAATTTAATTTAATTTTGAACGAAATCGATAGAGTACTTTTTGAGAAAATGGTAAAAAACCATCTGAACCGTCAAAAAAACGATGTTTTTTGAAAGCATGAGATGCCTTTGAAAAAAAGTTAAAAAGTTATATGAAAAGAAACATTGACTTGTGACATGGAGGTGAGTTTTAAAATGTTTCTAAAAAGGCCCTTCATAGACGGTTTTCGGGGTTTTGACAATTTTCTCAAAAAGTACTGTATCGATTTCGTTCAAAATTGCATTAAATTATCAATAATTAATTGTTTTATAATATCTATTAATTTCATATTTTTAAAAATTATTTCAAATAAGTTATTAACGTTTTTTCAAATTACGCTTCAAGTAAACTACCATTTACATTGCAAATATTCTAATAAAAATTATTTGCTAAAAAAGATAAAATATAATAACTCACAGATATAAAATTTCAATAGATTTGATTAAATATTTAATGAGGAAAAAAATAAAACTTTTTGGCATTTCCACTTGATTTGCTCCCGGTGAGAAAAAATTGAATCCTTTCATAAAATTTCATTTAAACTTCAAAATTCTAAATCAAAATACTATTTTCTTATATTAGAATGGTACTGTGAACCTCCAAATAGATGAAATCGATAAAATAAGATCGATTTCTTTCTCATTTATAATTCTTTCGGTCTCCTGTATCGAGAAGTTGTGTCATCATCCAAGACACATTTGTTATTGATGCAATAAGTCTGTACAATATTGGAATAACTTTTAACTCTTAAACTATCGATTTTAAACATTTCAATCATATCAACTTTTCTGTTGGAAATTATATCGTCTTTAATAAAGGTCATTATATAAATTTGTGTACCTCAAAAGGTTAGGCTTTAATGGTGAAATTTATGTGGAATATTATAGATAAATACTACTCTAGCCAAGCCGGTGGGAGAGCCGTTACGTGACCTGGGGGTAAAATCAAACCAACTGGCCTCTGAATGCTAGAACAAATACAAGTTTTTCAATTTGAAAAATATTTGATTATTTAATTAATAAATAAATCCGTAACTTAATATGCTTTGTTATCTAATTTTGCTATTACTGCTTATATTTTTATTTATAATAAGTAAAAGATTTTAATAGTACAAAACTTAATATAACAGTGGTAGTGCCGGGTCATAGGGTAACTCCCCCTCCCCCCCTCTTCTGGGAAGGCCCCTCTCGATGGGCTTGTTTGGCGATAGTTTTTCAATAAGAATATCAAGTGGAATGGAATGGAAATGATTTTATAGATTGTAATCCTTATAATTAACAAAATATACTTTTATTGGTCTTTAATTAATTACTAATTTGTTTAGTTAATTAGTTATTTTTGCTCAAGTTCTATTTCTTGTTAGTAAATCCTATCCAAGCCTATAGTTAATGTTTACTCTAACTGATTCTAATGACATGTTGCTCATCTATTCTAAGTCCCCGAATAGATCCTATGTATCTCATTTCGCGTAAATTTGTTTCAGCAATCTGATGTCGTTCAAGGTGAAAACTTACTTGAAAGTTAAATATAAAATGAATTGAAAGGATGAACTTGGGACGTGTGGTGAGACGTCGGTTTATTCAGTCTCTAATTTGTTTACATCATTAAATAAGTAATGAGGAGTAAATTAAGACCATTAGGAAGAGCGAATAGAATATTTAATTTGAAGAAATTTTTTTACGATTATAATTGAGAATTTCGTCTTAACTTTGATTGGATTTCGGAAATTTTCTTATCTAGACAATTAAATTGAATCCAATGTTAAGTAAATGCTTTACCAAGTGGTGTTAAATCTATTTTAATTAATTCGAAATGATTAAAAATTTAAAATTCAAACCAATGTGAAATGTGAAATATTGTACTAATAAAAGCTGCTCTACTAGCAAAATAGCTGTATAATTTTAGTTTTACAACTGTTATGTTTTATTAATGTTTTATAAGCGTTATGGAGCACTTATAAAACAGCAACAAAACATAAAAGTTATATAACCTAAAATTATACAGCTACTTTGCTAGTTGGGTGATAGCTGAAAGGCTAAGATTTAAATAAAAATAAATAAATGATTATTTGTACAAAAGATAGAAGTAATGAATAAATATTATAGCTAAACAGAAATCGGAGGATATATTGAAAAAATTTAAAGGCACCCTTTCTAAAGTATTTATAAATTACGATAATTTAGTAATTTTTATGACAGCAAACAGCTTGAAGCTGAAACTTAGAATAAAATTACATTTTTTTAAATAGAAACTTTTATGCCAGTCGCTCAAGATTTTTTTATTTGATGATTGAATTTAGGGGGTCAGATTGGCCGAGTGGGTAGTCATTGCTTATGAACCTAGCCTTTTAAGACCGGTTAAGTACAAAAATAGACCGGCTATAATCTGATCACTATAACAATTTACACACACAAACACACATATATATATATAAATACAATAAATAAATAAATAAATATATATATATATATATATATATATATGTATATATATATATATATATATATATATAGATTTAGGATCTGACTAAATTGTTGTCGAGGTCACTTAAAAAAAAAAAAATTAAATTTTCTACATATTTTGACTGGAATTTTTTAAAATACTAAGAAATCTAAAGGATATTTTGTATAAAAAATACCAACATTTTCGAACCAATAATGAGCTTTCTACGAATTACCATTAATAAGTTATCGGGAGTATCCCGTGACGTAGCCAGAAAATTTTCTTATGGGGGGGGGTCAATCCACAAAGCAAAATATTTAGTGGATATTTTTTTATTAATACAAATAGGTACTTCAAGAAATTAAAAAAAGAACATAATTCTTGATTAAACATATAAAATATATTTAATTACGGTTAGTTTGCCATAAGAAACGGTTTGTCGTTGCCGTTACTCATCCCATGAGACCTGTCCTGAGGGGGGGTGTTCTGACCCCTCCCCCTAACTCTACGCCCCTGGGTGTAAAATCACAGAGATAAAACAAAAGCATGTTTGAAAATGATTTTCTCCTTATTTCAACCATTTTTAAACAAGAATAAGAAAAAAAAATGGAAAAAAAAAATAAACTTTTTCAAGACTCATACGCTTTTTGGAAAATTTAGTAATTTGGAAATATATCTGATTATGGCTCATAGTAAAAATATCTGGCTTATTAATAAAAACTTGTGGGTCAAATATAAACTCGTTGCCTACAACCATTCGATAGCTTTCCATTAGATAATTCACTTTGTTCGGATTTTCTACATTTTTCAACGACTCTTATGGGACTATACCTTTTCTAATTTTATTTCAGAAAATGTCAATTGTATTTTGGAAAATGTGGTCCATATCAGTGTTTGATATAAAAAAACGTCATGCGGGCTAAACGCGAAATGACGTTGGATCATAGCTAAATGGATCATATCTTTTTCATTCTCTCTTGGTCCAGTCTTAAGACTCAGCAGACTCCAATAGCTTCAGCCAGCATTAGTCTCGCGATATATATCTTGTTTAAAAACCGCGATCAGAAACAATTCTCATTAATATGTTAATTATTCTTTGATATATTAATGAGAAAATTATAAATTTTATTTAAACATATTATAGTAGTTGTAGTTATAATAACAAACTAAAAAGAATAGAGATTTTCTGAAATATAAATTAAGTTTTCTGAAATTAAATATGCATTTCTGAAATACATTAGTGATTTTCTATAATATTCAATTGAAAATTCTCAAATACAATTGTGATTTTCTGAAATTATCTTGATATTTCTGAAATTAACTTGAAATTTCCGAAATTAACTTGATATTTCTGAAATATAAATTGTGATTTTCTAATATTCAATTGAGAAATCTGGAATACAATTGGGGTTTTCTGAAATAGCCATGGAGAAGTCTAAAAGTCCAGAAATCTAATAACTTATTTGCTCTGCAAAAATAAACATTCCCGCTCAAGAATGAACTTTATATGACTTTTCGTTCTTAACTTAACGTGTAAATAAATAAATCATTAAGAGAATAAATAAATAAATAAATAATACAGGATAGACAAAATAATTATCTAGGAAAATTATTTAGAAATGAAATTACAAATACGTTTTTAAATAACATATGAATACCTAAGCAAAATTAATAAGTAAATATAAATAACATTCGATAAACAGAATCTTAGGATCGATGCTAAATAATTTCAATTAATAGATAATTTGAGATAAATCATAAGAGTGTCTTCTGATGAATCCGATTTGCTAGAGATAATTTTTGATTACATATCAGAAGGGTTGTTTGTATTCACCACTTCGGGAGGAAACTGTTGCGATTTTTTCAAATGAAATTTAATTCGAGTATTGGCAAAATGAACTTTTAATTTAAGAGATTAATATTGACTAGCTGCAAGGCCCGCCTTCGGCGGCCCTGTTGCTAGCCACAGGGCACGCCCCCTGGAGCCCCAACCCATGACCCCCCCCCCCCCCACCTCCAGCACCATGCACCCGTGCCCAACCCCCACCCCCACACCACCACCCCAACACTCCACCCCGCACCCCAACCACCTCGGACCACCACCCCCGTACCATTCCACTACCCTGTGGACCCCCACCAGAACCCCCCCGGCCCTTACTCCACCAATCCTGCACCCCACCCCGCGCCCTCCACCCCTGCGCATCACCACCTCGCCTAGCCCCCTGGACTCCATCCTGCCTCCGCTACGCCCCTGGACTCACACCACACCATCGCCCGCACCCCCTCCTACTTTGCCTCACTCCCTCATCCCACCCCCGCTCCACCCCGCACCCAGTTTTTGCATTTCTAGCCTTCTAGTGACTCATAGATTATGTATACAAAATTTGGTTGAGTTTGCTCCAAGGGCAAGAATTTACATTTTTTCAACCTGCCCCCCCCCTTTTGGGGGAAATTTTTTTAATCAAAAGTTGTCAGAAATCACATCCCCTACAACTTTGCTCATAATAAAATTTGCCGTAGGGTTAATAGGTTAGGAGTTATTTGATAGTTTTCATTCGTGGGCCCCCCAAACCCAATTTTGGGGTCAAAATATCAAATAGTTATACAGCTATAAACGTAAGTTAGAAGACATCTGATCCAAATATGAAATTTCATAATAATCCCTTCAGCCGTTTTTACGTGAATCGTGAGCAACTTTTCGCGGAAACCATGGAAACATACAGACAGACATACCGGAATTTTGTTGAGGGTGTTTTCGTTCATAACTTTGCTTGAAACGTGTGCAACCAAAATTTGGCGTGATTTGGAGCAATGTACAGACAAAACCTTAATTTGATATATTATATATAGATTACATGTTTTGTGTGGTTTAGTTATTTAGACTAAATCATATTAATGAAGAAAGTAGATTAATATAATTATTACCTGGAGAGCGGCGGAGCATCTTGGATTGGTGACGCATGCACTTCGACTCGCTTAACTCAACTGAGCGTTGCTAGCAGACGAGCCGTCCGCCCGGGCTTATCATTTTCCAGCGAAATGTTTTTCATTTGTTTCAATATTTTTCTTTAAAGAGACAACCTTTTAGTTTGAGATGCATTTAGCATTTCTATCATAATTAAATCAAGATTTTTTGATTGTGAAGTATAAGTATTTTTTTTATTTTTGATCTCGCATGAAAATCTGTTAATATAACGTGTTTTAAAATCCTCACCCAAAAATCAGCCTGATTAAAAAATTTTAAGAGGTCATTCAAGATTTTTAAAATTTTTCAAAATAGTAGAAAATTTATTTTTTTCACGTCATATTATTATTGTCATTGAAAATTATAAATATCCTGAAAATTTCAAGTCGATATATCAATTTCTATAAATTTTAGGTATTATATGAGAGGTCGCTCAAGATTTTTTCTAATTTTTAAAGTAGTGCACTTTAGAGTTAGTTTTCGAGTGACCTTTAAATATAAATGAGCCGTTTATTTTGAAAGTGGTCTAAGTCCATTATTTGATATTTGTATTTATATTTTTATAAATACATATATTTATATATATTTTGATGTATTTATTTTGACGAATTCATGATGATATTGTACTCCTTTGTCTATGATATTATAAATTTGAAAAGATGATATCTATGTCTAACTAAATCTGTCATTAACACATTTTCTTCAAAATTGGACTTTGGCCACTTTCAAAATAAACGGCTCAAATATTAACTGAGAAAGAATTTAATTTTTAGGACAAATTCTAAGATTTTAGTAGAAATTTGATTAAATTGCGACATCAGATGGGATTCATCCCCTCAGTAGTCGAATCTGAGAACTAACATGCTTTCCGGGAGTCAAATCACACCCTCGAGACAAAAACCTCTCTCTGAATCGCAATATATTATATAAGCACAGAAATTCTTTACATAAGGGAAATTAAAAAATTTAGCTTAAAATGAAAAAGAGTTTTTTATACAAGTAGCTTATAAATATAAATATAAAAGGAAAGCATGTTGGTTCTCAGGTTCGACTCCTGAGGGGATGAATCCCCTCTGATATCGCAATTTAATAATATTTCTACTAAAATCTTAGAATTTGTCCTAAAAATTAAATTCTTTCTCTTTTAATAAACATTGGTTAATTTTAACATGAGGTGATTTTTTGAAAAACATTCCAACTATTTTCAAAAAAAAGATGATCAAAGTTTTATAAATATTAACAATTTTTTTATTTTTTTATTGTAGTTGATACTCTACCTTAACGAATAGAAATGAAGTACGAGACTCGAAGAAAAAAATAAAAACAATTATTAGTTGTTCATTAGATTTTAGAATATCTCGTTCAAAAGGCAGAAAATATTATTTTTTGAATTATTCTATTGAGATTTTAAGATGATTTTATAGTATAGCCATAAATCAACAATTTATATTTACGTTTATTAATAATTACTTGGCCAGTTCTAGTGTACCGAGTGTTGAAATTTTTTTCACTTTTTTATAATTTAATGTGCGGGTGAGCGATTCTTTCATTAGAATCTGATCGATGAAAATAACGACAAAGGGCGCGGATATAATGATCTCTCTTTCTTTAGAGCTAAGAAGTAATACAAGGATGCCAAATACAAGCTCAAACCTGAAATACAAGTTCAGACCTGTTTCAGACTATTAGAGATTAATTTTTCTATTATTCTAGGAATTATTCTAGGAATGGTCTTTTGCACTCGGACCAAAACGATTCTCGTTATAGAGAGAGAAAATATTCATTTGGACTTTATTGAAATTTAGGCAAAAATATACAAAAGAAATTACTTTTTGCGGCTCTAAGCAAGAGTAGAAAATCTTAAAAAGTTTTTACTTTTTCAGCTATTTCTTTTGATTTTTAATCGCGTCGAGAAATCCATTAAAATTTAGTTCACAAGTCGAGGCATCACTTGATAATTTTTTCCAAAAAACCGGGACAATATGACAAACTGGCCATAACTTCAAACCGAGATTTAGGGTAAGCCTATATATATATATATATATATAGTTGACTGTTTATTTGTATCTAACAGAGGACACCCTCATTGATTTCCCCTTGATTAATCAAAATTAGATACGTTCAGGTTGGGTTTCGCAAACGTAGAAAATATATAGTATTAATAAATTTAATACATAATATATATAATTGTATACATAGTAATTGACATTTGATAGAATTCGAATTGCATTTGGTAATTTGATAAATTATTAATTGATTTGATACAGATTTTAGTGATTAAGTCAGTCATCTAATGTCATCGTCAGTAACGTTGACAGAAGTAATTAACTGATCAGAGCATGTTTGCAGTAATAATGCAAAAATAAAATAATAAATAATTTTTATTTTTAAATATTTATTTATTTTGCATTTACAAAGTTGAATGATCTTTCAATAAAGTTCAATTGAATTCTAATTAAACAAATAAATAAATAAATATATTTAAATAAATAAATGTGTAAATTAAATCGGATACTGTAAATTGTTCATAATTTTTTGATTGAATTTTCCCGTTTGTTGTTTTTATTCGATTAGCTGGATGAAAAAATTCATTTGGTCGAAAAGAAAATTATTAATTTATAAATTCATTTTTATTAAATAAATAAATATTTTTGGTTGGTATATAGGTATATATATAAATGGAAAGTTAATCAATTTAAAAGGATAAAAGCTGAATTCAATTTGAGTATTTTGAAATTGATAATTCAACATTGGAATTTTCAAATGAGTTTTAGCCCTGACTCACAAAAAACTTTCCAAAATTCAGTTTCTATATCAGGGCTGTCCAACCCGCAGGCCGCATGTGACCCAGGACTGCAATGAATTCGCCCCTACATATAAATCATAAGCTTCCTTAAAACATTGAGATTTATATGTACAGGGCGGGGCATAAAGATCTACCACATTTTGAAGAGGTATAAAAAAATGAAAAAAATTAACGAGAAAAAAAGTTAATATATTTTTGAAAAGAACATAAAATAATTTTTTTTTTCAGTGTTTTAAATATTATTTTAGACGATAAAAGGGAGGGGGGGGGGTCAAAAATGAAAATTCTCTCCCTTTCTACCAAACTCAACCAAATTTTGTATACAATTCTGTGGACCGCCAGAAGACTAAAAATGAAAAAACTAAGCACCCAAAATGGGGGATGAGTCAAAAATGAAAAATCTAGCCCATCTATGTAAACAAAATTTGGTTAGTTTTTGCATTTCTAGCCCTCTGAGGGTCCACAGAATATGTATACAAAATTTGGTTGAGTTTTTCGAAGGGCTAGAATTTTAATTTTTGACCCCCCTTTTTTTTTATCTGAGTAATATTTAAATTACATTAAAAAAAAACATTTTATGTTCTTTTCAAAAATATATTCAGTTTTTTTAGTTAAATTTTTTCATTTTTTTATACCTCTTCAAAATATGGTAGATCTTTATGGCCCACCCTGAATTTACTGTAAAATGTATTTATTACAATTCGCTCTGATAATTTTTTTTTTCAAATGTGGCCAGTGGAAGCCAAAAATTTGGACTCCCCTGTTTTATATCTTAAGGGCATCAACTACTATCACTTGGAGTGAAATTTATCTATATGGTATAGTTGTGGAGAAAGAAGAATTCGAAAATTGAGCCTCTCGAAAGTTACTGATTAAAGAGCATTTTATTTAAACACATTTTTATTAAAAATATAATTAAATAATATTTTTTCATTTAGGTATATATAGAAAAATAATCAATTTAAAGGACAAATGCTGAATTCAATTTTTATATTCTCTTCTCGAGTAGCTATACACAAAAACTGAATTATTTGGATTATTTTCAATAATGTAAAATTGTTATTCTTTTTTCGATCCTCTACTGTATTTTACTGGATTGGCAGCTTCCAGCTAGGATTAACCTGGAGTGTATTAGAATTGGCATCTAAAAAGAAACCCTCGGGCATGGTGGTGAAATATTCAGGCCAATTCGGTTAACTTAATCCACTCAACACCAGTCCAAATTCAAAGGGCTTCAATTCAACACAATGGACAAAATATATGATTATATCTCAATCTCCTAATATCAGTCAATTTTAAATTGAATTTACTCCTATCATTAATTTGTAAAAATTAAAATTCCAAAAGGACAATAGCATCACTACGATGAGTCATATTCTGGTGCCTTAAATTTATAATTAATAAAGAAATGAAAAAGTGGTCATTATCAATCAAATTAAGGATTAAAGACAGAATATTGTGAGTCCATAATGGAACTCATTAGATATTTTATAAATTAATATAACAATTAAATACCACTTTTCTAAAATTTCATCCAGTGGCGTAGCCAGAAAATTTTCATGAGGGGGAGGGGGGGTCAATCCACAAAGCAAAATATTTAGTTGGAATTTTTTTTTATTAAAACAAATAGTCCAGTAAAATTGTGTTTTTACTCAGAAAGTTTTGGGGTAGTTGTAATTTTTTCGACCCTTTATGTTTTTGGGTTTGCTGAACCCGTGCCTCAATGAGTTTGAAGTTTTGAAAAACTGCAATTTTTCTAGAGAATGAGACAGAACTCAAGTTTGTAGGATGAGTGGTTTTCATTTTATGAAGGAATAACTGCAATTTTTTGAAATGGAAAATGATTGATATCTATATATCTAAGAGATTTAACAAAAATGTGGTCCAAGTAAACCTTTAAGGCAACAAAATTCTCTAAAGAATGAGATAGAAATCAAGTTTCTAGGATGAGTAGCTTTCATTTTACGAAGGAAAAACTGCGATTTTGGGAGTTTTTCAAAATTTCAGCCTCATTGCGACACAGGTTACCATTATCCAATTAAGATTAAACTTTGTTTAATTTGTTGCAAATTTAATCTTATCTAAAAATATATAGAATGGTCTTTGTCGAAAACGTGCTCTTTCATCGTTAAAATGGGAAAAATCGAAAAAAGTGCGAGTAAAGCGTAAAGCAGCGGCGGTCAACGCTCGAGGGCGCAAATGGACCCATGATTGATCTATTATGTGCCCATGTTAGGATTCCTGGAAAACTAAATTAAAAAAATGTTATTTTTAAACTAGCAATACCAAAGTTAAATATTTGGAGGGGGGTCGGATATGCTAGGTGGTAGCGTGTCATCCTGCTAACCAAGTGGACCCGGGTTCGAATCCGACTCGAGGCATCCGGCTAAAATCTGAACCCCGGGGTAGGGACAAATTTAATAAAATAAATAGTATCGTAAATTGGCCTATAGCTAGAAAGACCCAAAGCCAAAAAAAAAAAAATAATAATAATATTTGGAATATAGACAATGTTACAAATTGTCTTGGTGACGAAATTACGTTTAATTCAAATAAAAAATAAAAATATTTACGTACAATTATTTCTCTCTATAAATCTTTGATAAGCATTATTTACATTGCTTAGATAGGAGAGGCTTCACCCCCCCCCCCCCCCACTAGGGCCACTTCTCCTCGGTCGGCTTCGGTAGCAGTCGGCTGGTTGATGGAAGGGGCCTCCCATGCCTATATAAGTAAATGTTTCGTTTGGGGATGGTTGGTCGGGTTTGGGATGATAAGTCTTTACTTCGATCCAGAGATTGATTTACGCTTAGGCCCGTGAGGCGGCAAAACTTTAGAGACTGCAAAATTTAAAGAACGATTAGAATTTAAAAATTTTAAAATCGATTTGGCTTCGTTTTGCTGTGATTGTGTAAAAAATTTCAATAAAGTACTTAAAATATTATTAAATTGTTAAATAAAAAGTTTCTTAAGAAATCTTGATTCATAAAGAGAAATCAATGAGGATGTCCTCATTATCTTATATAAGTTTGTAATAAAATTGTCAAGAATGTTTCAAAGTTATTTATTTTAAAAAACTGCGATCAGTACTTGTCTTCATTAACTCACTTAATTTATCATAAAATATGTTCATTTTACTACGCACAGATATAAACATTCGGAAATGGCATTCAAGAATGAATACAAACTCGATGGGTGTTTGGAATGCTCCGGTTGAAAAAGTTACAACCTGACCGTTGTATCGTGGTTGCATCAGCTAACGTTCAGAATGCATGGTAGCTTTTAACGCGTAGTCAAATATCATGAGAGCCAAGACGCTAATTTCGTATTGCGGTCTTTTTGAGTTAGCCACTACGCGTTCTGGATATTTTTATAGGTGCCATAAACAAGAATAATGGGTTTTGGATGTTTTAAAGAGGACACAACGCGTTGAAGACGTTTTTTCGTTCAATGAGCATTTTCGTTCTTCTATTTGATTAGGACTTCGAATCTTCAATAATAACAAAGAAACAATAGGGCGAACGTAAGTTTAAACTCCCTATATAATATACTTCTATTCGATATAGATAATCTCTTTTTTATTATGCACATAAAACGAATGGAATACTATTAATTTTTTTATATATACTTATATTTTTTTCTTATTTTAGTATTTTTCTTATGTCGTCTTTAAATATATTTTTATATCTTCTCATAGCATGGTCATCGGATTTTTCATTATAAAAAACTGAATTATTTGTGTTCAATGATAATAATGGATTGTCATTTTTTATGTGGTCATTTATTGGACAATTAAATCTTGTTTAAGTAATGAGTAACCACACCATATAATAAAATTGAAATTAATCACAATTACATTTTCATCTTTCATTTCCTTATTTTCCCTTCTTTATAACAAAAATTAAGCATAAACATAGAAGTGGCGGATTTTAGCTTATTCTTACCGTATCGTATCGTATCGTATAAGGGCTAGTACATTGGGTTGAGCGAGCATTAATAGTGCACCAGTGTTCAGCAACCATGGGTCCGCGGATCCCCAAGTGTTCATGGGCTTGGTCTTGGGGATCCACGCGTCGCCAACTCAAATTATCCAAAAATTAGAAATGGATAAAATAAAATTTATCTAAATCATAAAATAAAAAAATTTCTAACCCGAGAACTTCTGGTTCAAAATTTCAAAAAATATTTTGATAATATACCATACATATACGAGTATATAATATTTGATAAATATTAATTTTTTTTTCATATGTTTACTTCACTATATTTTCAAAAATAAAAATTGAGGAAAAAGGTTAGGTTTAAAAAAAGAGTAATTTTATAACAGATTTTTAACTCAGTGGGTCCGAGAGAATTCAGATTTATAATATTGTGGGGGTCTGCAAAGCCAAATCGTGTGTTTGGCACCGACTTCAAAAAGTAATTTCATGTTAATATTTCGTCGTTTAGTTGTAACTATATAAGATAATTATTTTATACCTTTTAGTGGATTTCATTTTATTTTTAAATTATTATTATTTTATTTGTTTCATTTAAGTTTTTTGAAGTCGGTTTTATTTTTTTTTATAAAAATTATTTTGATTTCTCTTTTTAGTGATGCTATTAATATTTCGTCGTTGATCATATCATCAGAACTTGACCAAATTAATATGGCACCACCTCCTTTCCAATAAAAAAAGAATCATCGAAATCGGTTCATAAGCAAAGAAGTTAGGCCTGAACAAACCTAACAAAAAAGATCTAATACCAATGGAAAAAAACGGGAGCAATCGGAAGGTAGACTGAACCCAATGCAAAAAAATTTCAAAATCGGTTCACAATTGGCGGAGATATAAGATAACATAGACACAAAAAAAATTCAGTCGAATAGAGAGCCTCCTCCTTTCTTGAAGTCGGTTAAAAATTGCAGAATTTTATATATGAATCAAGAAGGGCACCATATCAGGATGTGCCTAGGGCGCAATCTTACTTATTAAATCAACCCTCTTTTCTGTCTCTTCAGTTTTTCATGGACTATCTTGGCTGCGGCCGTATCCGAGTATTGGTAAATCTCATGAAGTTCCTATGGGAGTTCAGTACATATTTGCTAAAAAGAACTTTTATACTTTCGGAGATCTTAAAACGAAAAGAGCTCTAAAATTCACAAATTGGATTTTTCATGGAACCAACCTCTGTTTCTAATAAAAATCAAATAATATGAAACAAATTTATAGAATATAGATAAACTTATGAATTTGAAAACTTCTTCCTCATCTAAGGACATTAATGTCTGCGGCTTTCAATAGTACTGTTTATTTATGCTATTAGCGAGAGAGAGTTCGGTGGTCGAATAGGAATAGAGGTACAGATTAAGCAACGTCCGGATTCACTGTCAATAATTGAACGACCTGACTATTAGATTCGCCTCGATACCATTGAGACCTCGAAACGACAAAGTATTTTATGTAAAGTTAGACCGGGTAGAGAGAGCTTTTGAGGTTGACCACCACACTGCACAACTCCTCCGGAACATCATTGAATATGGCAGAAGGAGACTTTACTTTTGTTGCTATAGTAAATGCATAGCCCCAAGAGGCAGGCTTAGTTCCGAAAGGAGGCTGAAAAGCCAATTCAATGATGAAGTTTGAATTGGATTGTGAAATTTCTGAAAAAAATTTAACCTAAATTAATTGAGTATTTGAATGACTAAAACTATTCAAAAACTATTATTAAGTGTAATAAATCAGAGGAAAAAGGAAACAATTAAACACCGTGTTAAATCATACGACCAATTGCAACGTTTCGGCAATTTATTGTGGCTTCATCAGGCTCTTGATCCAATTATTTTAAAACACTTTGTCATTTAATTTTTTTTTCTAGCCAATTGTGATTAATTTCTTCTTCTGTGCGCAAAGAAAAGCGAATTGAATATTTAATTTTTGAGTGGTGAGGGGGAGGGGAGGAATAATTATCAATATACTTAATGTTTCTTAATTTAAAATCAATTGGAGTCTTTCATTTCAAAATTAGAGTTCAAATTACAATTATATTTCAAATTTGCCGCAAATATACTGACGGCATCAGCGCTCCCTGTCAGCAGCATTACGTTAGCGTTGCTGCAAATTAATCTGGGCTATTATATATATAATTAAGTTCATTTCATTTCTTAAAACCCGTATTTTAATGAACTCATTAAAAACCAAAAAATATGAACCCCTGGATATTTTAGAAAAATAATTTTTGCATTGATAGTTCTCTAAGGTCTTAACTGTAAGTATAAAATTTGGTCCAATTCGGACAAAGGGTTCAAATTTTAAAAAATCCCCATATCTAAAATTTCGTTTTGATAGCTTCATTGTTTTTTGAGCAAGAGCGAATACAAAATTTGGCTTTACACACACAAACCGAAATTTTGACAAAATAATAAATGTCTCTTAAAATATAAGTTTTCCATTTTTACTTTGCAAAGTTTTATTGTAGACGCTGTACATTCGCTCAATTTTTTTTTATCAAAATATATTTCAAAAATATCAAGAAAAAAAACACTTTTTTCGTGCATAATTACACTATTTCACTATACTTCATATGGTAAAGTAAAAAAATTAAAAAATATTTAGTTAATAGAGTAAAGGGTGTGTAGTTTCACAGTGAATGAAATAAAACTCAAAGAGGTTTATACAAACTCAATATATTTCGGATTATTAGTCCATCATCAGGAGTTTACAAGTTAATACTTACTTAGTATTAACTTGTAAACTCCTGATGATGGACTAATAATCCGAAATATATTGAGTTTGTATAAACCTCTTTGAGTTTTATTTCATTCACTGTGAAACTACACACCCTTTACTCTATTAACTAACATCATGTTTCACCTAAAACCTACACCACTTTCCATAAGTAAAAAAAATATTTATAGATAGGTACAAAGGTATATGAATCGAAATATTTTTCATTCCTCTCTAAACTAGAATTTTATATTAAATCTATATAATATTCTTTAAATCAAATACTACGCCTTTAGATCAAATAGATTCCGGCTCAATTAATTTAAATTTAACCCAAATACATACCATATATGATCATATCATTTAAATAGAGTAGATAGTATTATATTTGATTTGGTACATGGAATTCCATCAGAATTGATACATTTCAAACGTTGACAATATTATTACATGAAATTATAATGAACTAATATCGATTTGTAATTTACCAATATTTAATTAAAATTCTAAATAAAAAACCCACATTATTATTATCTTCTATAAATTGTAATATTTAATTTACGGGATTGTTAGTATTATTTATATAATAATATATGTTAATATTGAAGTAATAAATAGGAAATTATTTCGGAATAATGATTAGTATATTTTTGTTTATAAAATACGAACAATTAACCAATAAGATTTTTCGGGTAAACAACCGTTTTAAAATTAGAAAATTAGATATTGTGAATGAATGAATGAATCTAGATTTATTTGACTGAAATTATATTTAATCAGAGCCTAGAAATTAGACAACATTGAGTCTTAATTGTAAATATTTTGTTTTGCTGAGAGTAGCAGAACTGTTGATTCAAAAAGAGAAATCAATGAGGTTGTCCTCTACTTGATGGAAATAAATATATAGGTACATATAGATAACAAATATAAATCTTTATATATATATCAAGATAAGAATTTATATTTAAGGCCTCTAAGCTAAGATTTTAATAGAATAATTTTATATGCATATCAGAGAGGCTCGTCCCCTCAGGAGTTGAACCCGAGTACTAACATGCTTGCCAGGCACGTTACTTCGACCCTCGAGACAAATACACACTCTGACATTCACTATATTATATATATAATTGATTTGTTTGAGAATATAGTTTCGAAGGTTAGACCTTCATAATCAGTTTTTTTAATTGTAAATATTTTATCTGTTATTTTCCATGGTTCATTTAGTAGATTGGATATAGAAATATAGTTTTGTTGTTATAGCAAGCAAGCCACATAAACGATTCTAAATATTTATAAACAAAAAGACTGATGATTAAGGTCAAGCCTTCTAAATTATAGTCTCAAACAAAAAATTATATATGTTGCAGTAAAAACCCGTTTTTTAGTAAAAACGCGTTTCGCTAAATACCTTTATGGCAACTAGAGTTTACTGATGTTGGGTGAGTTTGGTTCAAAGTTCTAGAATCTTCATTTTTTGACCTCCGACTCATTTCATGTGTTTATTTTCAAATTTTTTTAACGAAAATGTTAAAAATTACATCCTCTAAAACTATTCTTCTAATTTTTGACATTTTCGTTTAAAATTTTTTAAAAATAAATCCACGAAATGAGGGGAAGGTCAAAAATGAAGATTCTAGACCTTTAAACCAACCTCAACCAACATCGATAAACTCTAGTTGCCATAAAGGTATTCAGCGAAACGGATTTTTACTGCAACATAATATATTTATATTTAGTATTTATATATGTATATGTTTATTTACATTAAGTAAAGGACAACCTCATTGTATGGACATTGAGTCTTGTTCGGATTAAAGTTGACTAAATTTTGAGATCTTCATTTTTCATAAGAGTTCAGGTCGTGAATGTTTAATGTGGACTGAATTAGTAATTAAATGAGAAATGTAATATTGATTGTAACAGTGAAAACGGCATTTCGATATCTCAAATACTTTCCAAATTATTCGACTTTAAAAAATACAGCCTTTTAATTCATTCATAAAGAATTTATTAATTTATTTATTATACTATTAATGAATGAGTGGATTTACGTATATATTATTGTTTTTGTTTTTAATAACTTTTATAGCATTGATAAAAATTCCTTAGTCCCTTTAAATTGGACTTTAATAAATAAACACCTCTAAATCTTTAAATATCCGAGCGACCTAGAGAAGAATACGGCCTTGAAGAGACGGAAAAAATTCATGATTTGTTTATAAACATTTCTTGGAGCTAATGAATAGCAAAATTCGTGGAAATGTAAGGGGAAAAAAGCCATTCATAATTTTAACTCAAAATGGAATAAATATTTTAGTCATTTCTACTTTTCCATTGTTTTTCTTTGTTTAAAAATATAATATTAAATGAATCAACTGCAGTGTAAACCACACGACTTTCTCATAGAACCTTCTCTTTGAAATCGTTCTACCAATTTACCGTTTCAAATTTATCCCCTCACAATTTTTTAGTCAAAAACATCACCGAACTTGTGATCCAGACCGTAGCCAAAAAATAATTTCAAGGGGTTAGTTAATTTTTTTGTGGGGAGGGGAATTAGCTACCCACCGAGAGGTTAGAGGAGTATGGATATACTCAAAAGAGTAGGAGACATGACCCCCCTGATAACCAGATTTTTTATCAGAGTATTATTTTATTATTTTTATTGAATTTTTATTGAATGTTTTATTTAAATTTTATAAAATTTCGATATTTACCTCAACATTTCGGGGGGAGGGAGGGGTTAACACCCTAACGCAAATTCAATTGTGTTTTTAGTTTTTTTTTTAATATTCAGTCTAATTCTCCTTAATAAGATTTTTACAGAAATAATAGACACCCTATGATAAAAATCCCTGAGGTAGGCCGTAGGAAGAGGTAGATTTCGAAGGGGGTCTACCTCCATTAAAAAAACTTTTTAGGCACAAGGTGTAGTGGTTAATAAGTAGAATATTAGCCATTTGCAACCAAACTGGTATATTAACTATTCATATTAACTTTTTGGTTGAATTGAATTGAATTTTTTAAGATTTCAACCCCCCCCCCACCATTTCCACCCACTTGGGGCTGAAGGTACAAGAAGCTAAACAGTTCTTGTTTACATCCAGCTAAATTTTGTGCCAAATTTTATTGCAATCGGTTGAAAGTTGCACCCACAAAATTGCGATTTATATCCCACATACCCACACACATATAAATAAACTTTTGAATGGAGGGTGGTTTAGGGGTCTAGGGGCCATGATCGGACAAACTATGATGAAATTTTCCGGAAGTCGCACCATGAGAGTGAGCGCAATAGGTATATTTCTTCGAAATCTACATAAAATATATATAAAATATTTGTAATTTTTGAGCACATAAAAATTAAACCTTCTCCAAAACAATAATTTAATTAAAATTTTAATTATATTTTTGATTTCAATAAATACATATAATTTGTAAATTTCAAATTTGTATATAGGTAATTTAGTTTACGTGCTCTAATATACAGGGACAGATTAACAGGGTTCTGTTTTTACATTTGTTCAGAACGTTAAAAATTGAAAATTTGTGAGTGAATTTAATATTTAGTCAAATTGAAAGTTTCTTTTTGCCGAGAGTAGCAGAATTTTTATAAATTAAAGAAGACAATAAACGAGTGTGTGTTTCACAATGTGAATCAATTGTAATAGACTGATGAAGGGGCAACGCCCTCGAAACTATAATCTCGTTATAAATAAATTAAAAAATTTATTTTTCCACCAGAAGACAATCTTTTATTGTCTTCTTTAATATTTAGTCTGTCAGCCGAGCGTACCGAGAATAACAATGTGGCAATGGGCACATTACTAAAGATAAATAGAAAAAGTTTTTATAAGCTCTTTTATATACTCCTACGAGCCTATGATGTTAATAAATAAAATTTTCATGTGTGTGTTTTTGAAATGTTTAATGTAACTTACTAATAAATATAATAATATAATAGGAATATTCATTTTTTTAGTGAAGTAAAAAGTAAATTTTATTCATATTTTTATGGGTATTTTTAGACTCGCGCAAGAAAGATCATCATGGCTTACACGAGTTTCCTTTTAAAAGGGTTGAAATACTTTCTCTGGATATCTCTCTTGATCTCCACCCACTCGTTCCGGTATAAATGGCTTTTACTATTTTTCTTCTAAATTTATTTAAGCGAAGAGAGGCTGATTAGGAACCGTGGACTTTTTTCATTTTTAAAGACATTCACTTCCATTTCACTTTTATCAAATATTATGTGTTAAAAGGAAACACTAAATTGATACAAATAGATTTTATCTTTGTGAGTTTGCATCTGAAATCAAAATTTTCATCAAGGGATGTTTTGTAAAATTAAATAAAGCTAAAAATATGGTTACTTGACTATAGTAAATGGGAGTCGGGTTAGCCGAGCTGGCTAACGTACTGACCCACTTCGGCATCGATGATGACGATGTTGGAGCGAAAGGCCGGGGCTCGATCCTGGCTAGCATATAAAATTTCTACAGGCTAAAACTCGGCTCCCTCACTAACCCTACTAACACTTTACTGATGTGCTGTCTAAATGGGGTTTGTTCCCGGTGACAATAAATAAATAAAAAACAAAAACAAAAACAAAAAAAACACTATAGTAAATTAAAATATTAAAAAATACATTAAAAATTAATTATAAAATAATTTTTGGACTATTTTTGAAGACATAAATTTTAACTTACTAAGATATGGAAATTTTATATGATAAATTAAGCTTATAATGAAAATTTTAATGACAAATTTAATTAAATTGAGAAATTAAAAAAAATAAGCTTATGTGGGCATTCTAGAGTGTCCTTATTTTGGATATTTTCGAATTTTTACTCTGACGGAGGCTCATATAGTTCGAAATAAATAAAAAAATTATATCCCCCAAGTTACAAGTCTCTATTTCAATTTTAACCTGTGTCGCACAGCAAAGCAAGTTCATGGGGTTTTTGGCATTGAACAATCAATTTTTTATTCCGGCCAAAGTAATAGTTCAAATAATTTGAACCTGTCTAGACATTATCCTTATAATAGTAGCTATCCATTAGAATTTTTACAGATTTTTAGATATTATAATTTTGGTGTTTGTAACACTAAGATATATAAGTATTTCATCTAGCTGTAACTCCAAAATTATAATAGCTAAAAATCTGTAAAAATATTGAAAGATAGGTACTATTTATTATAAGGATAAAGTCTACAGAGTTTCAAATTTTTTAACCATAGCTTTGGACACAATAAAAAATTGATATTTCAATGCCAAAACCCCATGTATAATATTTAAATGTAAAAATTGCATCTCTGTTCGGCACAGGTTAAAATTGAGATAGAGACTTGAAACTTGAAGGATATTTTTTTTTATTTATTTCGAACCATATGAGCTTCTGTCAGCGTAAAAAATCGTAAATACCTTAAATAAGGACCACCCGAATGTACCTATATATAGCATTTAGGGAAAGCGGTGTTGGTTTATAGTGAAACGTATTAAACACATGAGTTTTTAAAGGATTATAGTGGTATTTCACAAGTAAAATAAAAATTAATTTTTTTCTTCAGTCTTTTGTAAACATAAACACTTGATGATGGGGTAAAAACCCGAAATATATATAGAGTATTAAATAAAACTTCAAAAATATAATTAAAAAACATTATTTTTTAATTTTTTATTTTACTTGTGAAACACCACTATAACCCTTTAAAAAAAATCCTGTGTAATACCTATATGTTTATTTGGATCAAGCAGAAAACAACCTAATTGATTTCTCTTTATGAATTAACGAGGGATGAAACGCGACCTAATATACTGTACACCTACTTCCACTTGTACTTCCAAATATTTCCAACTATTTCCAAATATTTCCAAGTAATTCCAAATATTTCCAAGAACTTCCAAATATTTCCAAGCACTTCCAAATATTTCCAAGCACTTTCAAATATTCCCAAGTACTTTCAAATATTTCCTAATACTTGCAAATATTTCCAAGCACTTTCAAATATTTCCACGCACTTCCAAATATTTCCAAGCACTTTCAAATATTTCCAAATACTTCCAAATATTTCCAGGTACTTCCAAATATTTCCAAGTACTTCCAAAGACATGTACACCTACTTCCAATCACGGATCACCCCTCGTGAATTAACAACTCTGCTACTCACGACAAAACAAAATCTTTGCAACGAAATCTAGTTGATTTTTCATTAATTTAATTTCTTTAGAATAATGAAAATTTTATGAAACATCTTATGTATTTAATAAACCAGAAAATTAATTTTATTTTGATTATTACAAATCATGTAGGCTTAAAGAAATAAATAAATAATTCTAAAGTTAAGGACAAATAATAAAAACACAAAATGAGCGCTTTTATAAGCATTTAAATATCGCCTGATCCCGGCAACCAGTGCCTACTTGCAGCGAAACATGTCAGTACTTGCAAACTAAGGGAGCTGATGATTAGTGAAAATAAATATTTATAATTATAAAAGGACGCTTTTATCATCATCGCATGCTAATTATTGAAGAAAAATAAATTAAAAGTATACATTAAAATTGAAATAGAGACTTGAAACTTGGGGGATCCCCTTTTAGTATAATCGTTCAAAAATTACATACGTAAGGAATCATTTTATCACGCATTTTGAACAGGTTGTTTTTTCTGAAGCTAGAAGCCCAAAATCAGATCCTTTAGAATTATAAACATTTTATCATTCAAATGAACTTTAGAATTTTTCATTCTTGGCTTATCTTGGGCATCCGAATCCAAACAGGCAATCACGCAGTTAGAAAAGAAATCATGGTTGAAAATCATTTGTACAAATATCGACAGGAGCGAAATATAGTAAAACCACCTCTTTCTCAATTTAGTCAAAGACTTGTTTCAACAAGAAAGTTAAAAAAAAACTGTTTCAAAAGAAAATACATTAAATAGGAAATTAGAGTCTGAACAAATAATATTCACTCAAACTTTAAAGGAAAGGCCAAAATACGTGAAATTTACTTTTCACATTTCTATGTTTAATTTATTAAAACAACATCTTTCTAAAGTCTTAATAACTTTTTCTTCAAGAGGTAAAACTGCCAGCTAAAATAGTCTTTTGCCCACGACCACGTTCAATTTCCCTAACTGAAAAAAATATATTTTTATTTTGAAAGTTAACTATATGTTAAAGCTACTGTGCTGTAATTAATTGGAAGGAACTTAATGTATTTAACTATAAATTCCAATAGAAAATCTAAAGAAAATAAAGTTATTACAGTTGGTACAATTAAAAATCTCTTTAATTAGAATAAGTTTTATTAAAAAAAAAAAAAAAAAAAAAAATCGCTTTAAAACTACGATGAATCCAAAGTGGTCATTTTTAGGGGATTTTTGTACCAGTCGGGGTTTAGAAATGACTAGCCTTAAAACCGAGGGGTGAACCGCGATCTAATATTCTGTACACCTACTTCCACTTGTACTTCCAAATATTTCCAAGTACTTCCAAATAGTTCCAAGTAATTTCAAATATTTTCAAGTAATTCCAAATATTTCCAACTACTTTTAAATATTTCCAAGCACTTCAAATATTTACAACTACTTCTAAAGATTCCCAAGTACTTCCAAATATTTCCAAGTACTTCCAAATATTTTCAAGTACTTCCAAAATACTTCTAAAGAGGTGTACACCTACTTCCAATCGCGGATCAGCCCTCGCTTAAAATTATGGTAAAATACCAGTAATTCTCTCAAAGAGAAATTTAGTTCAATGAAAAAGTTTGGCAAAATGAATAATAAAAGAGTAAGAATATAGTGATATATGATGGAAAGGCAGCCCAAGGATAATGAAAAAATTTTCTCTAATAAAATAAATTTATTGGATATTTATTTTTTTCATCATTCAAAAACCAACGTTTCGGAGGATTTTCCCTCCTTCAGGGTTTAATGACCCCGTTTAAACTCTGAAGAAGGAGGAAAAATCCTCCTAAATGTTAGTTTTTGAATAATGAAAAGAATAATTATTCAATAAATCTATTTTATTCGAGAGAATTTTTTCATTATCCTTAGGCTGCCTTTCCATCAGTTATCAATTAAAATTTCTACCAGTCCGTCTCTCTTTGAAGAGAAATTTTCTTCTAATATAAGAATAGATTATTATAAAAAAAACTAATTGTCTTATTATGATTTCTGTCTCTATACTAATGATTACGAATTTAATTTAAAAAAGAATTCAGTCATGACGTCATGACTCTTTAAACAATGTAAACTAAGCTGCAGATGAAGTCGAAAAAGTTCGACCAAACGTTCTATTTTAATTAAATTTTGTATTTGAAAAAGTTATTTTGTCTACATATCTACGAATTATTATTAATAATATTATTAGTATTAGTATTCTGAAATAAAAAACAAACTTTTTAATTTTAAAATAGAACTGTTTTCTTTAGTTCATATCCTACACTTTGAATCTACATTTTTTATAAATGCAGACTATCTGACGGCTAGCTGAATTAACTGGCAGTCAAAGATATCTGACACAAATCTTAAGTACACTAACCCCTTGAAATCACATCGAGTCTGTCGAAGAATTGTTTGGTTAAGCAGTGTAGCGAATTTATTTTTCCATGATGCTTTTGAGGATTCCAGTCCGGAAAATGTAGAATATCTATAAATCTAAAAAAGTGGTCCAAGTAAACGTTCAAGTCATCAAAATTTCCTAGACAATGAGATATGAATCAAGTTTCTAGGATGACTGGTTTTAATTATATGAAGGAAAAACTGTGATTTTTTGCAAAAAATTGCATTTTATCAAAACTTCAACCTCATGTTACCATTATTCAATTAGAATGAAACTTTATTTAAAATGTAGAAAATGTAATATAGTTTAAAAATGTATAGAGTCGTCTTTGTCGAAAACGTGCTCCTTCAAGGTCAAAATGGAGAAAAATCGAAAAAAGTACGAGTTTTTGGGATATTCAAAAGTGATCCCAGGGGCTGTTTTTTGACAGGCGCTAGTAGCGGTTCTACTAAACCTATATAAATTAGATTAAATTTTTATCATTTTACGCGTAATTTAAAGAGCTTTAATTTATCTAAAAAATATCTTTTTAATTTGATAAGCCGTTTTAGAGTTATTCAAGAAAAACTGAAAAACCCGAAATTTTCTCATTTTGAGGTGCCTAGAAAAATTTCCACAACACAGATTTGGGAGAAAACTTAGGGTAGTAATATTGGAGTACCAATAAAGGTATTCCAACAATAAAATATTTACCGGGAATTATTTCCTGTTCAAATCTGTAATTTGCCTGGACTATTAATTGAAAATGAATATAGTATTTAAAATAAATATATAAAACACATATAGTAATAATAAGTCTATTTAAAAAACAGCCCAACATTTCATTTAGATTTTTTTTTAATAATACAGAAATTCTAAATTTAAAAGCCTGAGAGTTATTCAATAAAGAAGTGAATTTTTTTCTTTAAAAGCATTGTACTAACTCCATTTGGAGTGAAGATTTATCGAAAAGCTAAGAAATCATTCTTGCTTGCAATTTGTTCTGACAAGGTGAAAAGCTATATTTCCTCTTTCGTTCATAATTGATTTTCGAGTTTTTCTGTTATTGCTTGTCTATTCTTTTTTTTTTAATAGAATATTTCCTACAAAGAATTTTTATCCGGATTTTTTTTTATAAAAGAAATATCAATGTTAAATGGATTTGCTTTTTATATTTTTTTTTAATAAAATTTACTTCACTTTTTTTGACGTTAAGAAAATAATGAAAGAGGTTTATCAATATATATATATATATATACTAGCTGCAAGGTCCGCCTTCGGCGGCCTTCTTGCTAGCCAGGGGGCACGCTCCCTGGACCCCCAACCCACGAACCCCACCCTCATAGCCCCGACTCGCTCCCACCACCCCCGGAACCCACCCCCACACTCTCCACACCACTCACCACCACCCCTCACCCACCTACTCCGGACCCCACCCCCACCCCACCCCACTACACCTCTGGACCCTCACCTGAGCCCCCCATTACGCCTTTGGACCCTCACCTAAACCCTCCACTCCACCCTGCACCCCCGGACCCCACCCCGTGCCCTCCACCCCCGCACTCCACCCCCGCACCCAGTTTTTTCATTTCTAGCTACTTCTAGTGACCCACAGATTATGTATACAAAATTTGGTTAAGTTAGCTCTAAGGGTAAGAATTTTCATTTTTTGATCCTCCCCCCATTTTGGGTGGTTAGTTTTTGCATTTCTAGCCTTCTAGTGACCCACAGATTATGTATACAAAATTTGGTTGAGTTTGGTCAAAGAGCAAGAATTTTCATATTTTGACCCCTCCCCCCTTTTTGGGTGGTTTTTTGGGGAATTTTTTTAAACAAAAGTTGTCATAAATCACATCCCCTACAACTTTGCTCAAAATAAAATTTGCCATAGAGTTAATAGTTTAGGAGTTATTTGATAATTTTCATTCGTGCGCCCCTCAAACCCCCTTCTGGGGTCAAAATATCAAAACGTTATATAGCTATAAACGTAAGTTAGAAGACATCTGATGTAAATATGAAATTTCATAATAATTCCTTCAGCCGTTTTTACGTGAATCGTGAGCAACTTTTCGCGGAAACCACTGAAACGACAGACAGACAGACAGGAATTTTGTTGAGGGTGTTTTCGTTCATAACTTCGCTTGAAACGTGTGCAACCAAAATTTGCCGTGATTTGGAGCAATGTACAGACAAAACCTTGATTTTATATATATAGATATATATATACAATATATAGACATAGACTGCTTGGAGGAGCGTAAAATGTATAAACCGAAGAGATATAAAAACAGCCTATATCAAATTGAAAGAACCTTATGTTTAGAAACATTTTCAAACACAATAAGTATATAAAATTCAGAGCGAATTCATCTGGCATACTAAATATTAGAATCTGCTTTTTCATCCATCTGAAAAATTTAATATTTTTACTGGTCAGGGCCGGATTTAGGATCTATTTGCCTCTAGGCTGGATCTGTGGCGCTGGCCTTGTTAATGATATTTTTTTTTATTTTAGGCCATAAGCCAATTTGCGATACTTATTATTATTTTTTTTTATTTGTCTCTACCCAGGGATCAGATTTTAGCCGGATGCCTCGAGTCGGATTCGAACCCGGGTCCAATTGGTTAGCAGGCTGGTACGCTAACCCCTAGCCCAACCCGGCCCCTGCTATTGATTTAAAATCAATTTATAACCAACAATTAAAACATTTAAAGGCCCAAGAATCAAAGATCTTATTAGATATCTAATTTCCTCTTTCTCTATAATATTATCAATGGTAGAATAAATAAATAGCTCTCAACTTCTACAACTTGTCACTTTCAGTGTCAATCCTCACAGAACACGAAATCCACAATTATTTTATACTCTTTATAGATTCACATATCTGAAATATTCCGGTATGAATCTTATTTTGGAAACTAGTAATAATAATAGGGATGTAGACAATATATTTAACACTCCAAAAAATAAAATAAAAATTCATTTTTTCCAGAAATGTTTGATTGTTTGAAGAGAATGATTATTTTACTTTAGAATTTTAAAGCACTCAGTATGTTAACTTATTATTTTTATGTGATGTAACACACAATTTATGTATAAATATCGGCCCCTCAGGTGACGAACCCAAGTTCCATATTTGCTTTCCGAGCAATTGTTTTAATCCTAAAGACGATATCCTTCTGAAAAATAGATATTTAATAAGCAAGAGAATTTTACTTAAATTATAGAAATAAATAAATATAAAATTATTCTAGCAATTGAAAGAAATTTTCAGTGAAATGCTGAATTGAATATTACACTTAAAAAAGCTCGACTCCTGAGGGGATTACTTCTGACATGAAATAAATCATATCTAAAACGCAAATTGGTTCTCTCCCTTTAAATTTTTGGTAATAATTTGTCTAAAATATAAGAAATTATATTAAAAAAAAAATAAAGTAAAAAAACACGTATTTGTTAAATATTGAAAAACTCACTCGTATTTAAATACCAAAAAAACTAAATTTCTTAATTAATAAAGTAAAGGGTGTGTAGTTTCACAGTGAATGAAATAAAACTTAAAGAGGAGGAGAATTTTAGTTTTAACCTGTAAACTCCTGATGATGGACTAATAATCCGAAATATATTGAGTTTGTATAAACCTCTTTGAGTTTTATTTCATTCACTGTGAAACTACACACCCTTTACTTGATTAATTAATATCATGTTTCACCTAAAACCTACACCACTTTCTCTAAGTAAAATTGATAATGCTAGTGAAGCTAAATTTCTTAAACTGGAGGAAAGTACATTTGTTTGTTAGTCATATGACCACATAGTCTTTGTACATGGAAAAAATGAACAAATTTAAAAAAATTAAAAAGAATACTAATTTTTGTCAAAACATTTTTTTGTCAATTTTATTATTATTTTCTAACGAAAAAAAATGATAAAATAATTAATTTTAAATTTATTTTAAGAGAGAGGATTAATATATAATTAGATTTAGATGTATAAGCCCTTCAAAAAAAATTGACTACACCCCTGTGAGCACATATATACTAATATAACTTATATAGATATTATATATGTAGGTATATATTTTCAAAAGATTAAAAAGTTGTTTTGTTTCACAAAAAGGTAAAGTAAATGAAAACTTCATCTCATGTTCATTTAACTTTTATAAATATACTGTCTAATATTTAAAGAGCACCTATATATAAACATCTTTGTTTGATCAAACACCTTATAGTAACTTCTCATATTATCTATAGATACGCTAATAATGAGGCTAAAAGCAACGCGTTTCAACAATTCAAAATGCTTCGAAAACTTCATTAAATAGCCCTAAAGCATTTTAATAAGGCTTTAAAATTTAGAAAGTCCATTAAGATAAATAAAAAAAAAATATTCTGACGTGTTCTGTTCACTTCAATAACTTTTACCTACCCCGCATTAATATAAAACCAACATTAAAATAAATTAATTAAAGATCATATTAAAAGTTAATTTTACTCAAAATAAATTTGAGGAAAAATTGAAAACAGGCAAAGTACGCTTTCCACAAACTTTAATCATACTATGGGCATTCGAGAACTCCTTATTTGAAAAAAATGAAATAAAAATTCAGGTAAAGTATTAGTAAGATGTTTTTTTTGTGACAGAGATCTATTTATCTTTTTTGATATATTCTACAATACATAGAAAAGCGACGCAACGTTTTGCGAGAAAGGTGAAGATGAAAACCAAAATATAATTTACCTATTCACAAATTAGACGCGACTGTAGGGTCAGTGGCTAGAGTGTCGGGTCGCTGACTCGAAGTACGCTGGTTCGAAACCGAGCCTCGGCAGAGAGATATTTGCAGTCGCCTCCTCTTGGAAAGCAATGGCAACCTACCAAGAGTATAATTGCCTAGTAACCCCTCGAAACTAGCCGTTCGGAACCGGCGTTAAAAAGTAGGTCCCGTATATCTGTGTAAAAACAGCTAAACACACTCAGCACAGGTATATGTGGAGAGGAGCCACAACGTCAGGGAGACCTGATATGGCACTTAAAGAAGATTCACATTATTATTAAGTTAGTAATTTTATTTAAATTTTCATCATTCAACATTCAAATAAATTTTATATTTATCAAAACTTCAGAAGGGTTGGATTCCATGTTATTTTCGTCAATATTATAAATACGAAATGTTTTAATTTCACAATTCAGGGCAGTTCATAGTTAATCAGGATAAAGGATTTGAATTTTAAATATCAGCATTCGAAAACCATGAAAAGTTAGAATTATATCATTGTTAAGTGTTGACTCAGGACCTGGAATTTGCTGCTGAAAGATTTAATATTGTTTTGTAATAGTGTCAGTCTTGAAGAGAATAAGTGGAATGATTAGAGATAGTGTTACACCGGCGAGATGGAGGTTTAGAGAGTGCAAGGGGAGAGTAGAGAGAATTAACGAGGCAGCCTTACATCACGAGCTGTATAAGATCACGAAGGCTATGCTTGGGTGGGACATGTGGTGCGTGCTGGTGGAGATCAGGCTATCAGCAGGATCTACGAAGCAAAACCGATAGGAAGAAGACCACCGGTGGACCACGGCAAAGATGGATGGACAATATAACCAGAGATCTTGAAAGAGTTGGGTGCTCAAAGGAAATTGGAACTCTATAGCAAGGGATAGGACAAAATGGCGAGGCATTATAGAGGAGGCTAAAACATTGGAAATGTTGTTCGGCCACAGGAAGTAAGTAAGTAAGTAAGTAAGTAAATAGTGTCAGTCTCCGAGAATATTTCTTGGATTTCCTTAAGGAGGTTCGGGACTAATTATCATTTTTATAAGAAAATTCTCAAATTTTTACCATCGAATCATTGATGTATTAAATATTTATTCCCGAAATTTGAAGTTGATCGTCTGTCCCATTACCGAGAAATAAATTATTGAAATTTGTCCTTTTAACATGGAAGTAAATGGACCGAGCTTTTAAAAGGGCTATAACTTCTATACAAATTATACCATTTTCAACAAATCTATAGAGATCAATAAGTCAACTTTTATGAATCGAATGATACATTTTTCAATAGATTTGACAGTGTACTTAATTAGTTATTCATAAATGTAAAAATAAAAAGTTATTAGCTGAAAACATTATATGACAAAAGCACTAGTTTAGAATTCCAACTCTATTTCTTGAAATCATTTTTGTGTTAAATAAATGTTTTTTTTAATGAGAAAAAATTCATCTCAATATTTTTTTATTAATATTATGAAAACAAAAATTTTTATTCAGTATAACCTCATTATTAACAATTTCTTACTTTATCCAATGCGAAGCATGGGAGAAAGTATTGTAATAGGTCGCGCGGCAAGCGCGACTTCAAAGGGTCCTCAGGTAAAGACTACGGAACCCATGGACTCAATTAAGGTCACAAATTGAAGTATTCAATGAGATTGAATTTTAGCACGTGACGGTTTCGCCAAAAATTACCTGAAATCTCGTCGAGAGGCCAAAAAGTGCCATTTTTTATGGAAGTACGTGGGATGGATGGATGGATGTATGAGTATGTATGTTATCGTTTTTTTCGTCCACGATTTTTTCCACACCTTTGCACCGATTGAAATGAAATTGAAAACCTACAATTATTTTAACAAAATGAAGCGCTGATTAGTTTTTGGTACATATCGGCCCACAAACTTTAGTATTATACAACATTATTTATTTCAGTACTTTTTTAGTTTTTTCTAAATATCTTTAAAATGACTTAACCAATTTTGATTAAATTTAATATCCTAATTAAGTACCTTGGGGACGACAAAAAAAGGTTAAATAAAGTTTTTAATAAAATTATATTTTAAAGTACTTTACTCTAAAGTAAGATTTTTAAATTCTTTAAAATTTATTCATTTGATCTGTTTAATATAGTACTCATTTAACCTAACTAAGTAAGAGTGGATAGGCTTTTCTCTGTGAAATGCTAAAAATTTGGACGGAAAGTTTATAAGTAACCATAGACACTGCGTTCTTTTCTTATCCGTTACCTTTATAGAGGATTCGACTTAAAACCAAAAATAGCGATTGATTCTCATCTAGTACTTGAGGAATAACCATTCTATATTGGAATTTTGACGTTTCGGTTTTTATTGGTAACCATTGCTGAAGACATAGAGGAATCGACATAAAATCAAAAATAGCGATTGATTCTCATCTAGTACTTGAAGAATAACCATTCTATATTGGATTTTTGACATTTCGGTTATTATTAGTAACCATTGCTGTAGAAATGGAGGAATCGACTTAAAATCAAAAATAGCCATCGATTCTCAAATAATACTCGAGGAATAACAATTTTACATTAGATTTTTGACGCTTCGATTATTATTGGTAACCATTGCTGAAGACATGGAGGAATCGGCTTAAAATCAAAAATAACGATCGATTCTTATTTAATACTAGAAGAATAACCTTATTGCATTCCATTTTTGATGTTTTGACTATTAATGGCAACCTCTACTGAAAACGTGGAAGAATCGACTTAAAATCAAAAAGACTATCCCCCCTTTGTATCAACTACCCTTCAAATAGAGGGTATAAAACTAATTTTTTCTAGTTATTCAAACGAAAATATTTATTTCAATCTCTCTTTAAAATGTATTATTTAAAATTAGAATAGTTTTTTGAAAATTAATATTTTTTCCCTCTTTAAATTCTGAACCAAGTTGATAAGGGTCCCCGCTTTGTATCAACTACCCTTCAGAGGGTATAAAAGAATGGACTTTCTACGATTTTCCATTTTTGAGTTATCAAGTATATTGGAATTAGTTTTATTTTCAAAATAAAAAAAATAAAAAATAAATAATCAGGCACCCCCACCCTCCCCCACAAAAAATCTTATTAGATCCCTACTGTTTTGGTCCATCACTCAGGTGTATATTATACTTCATTTAGTTAATAAAAAAAATAAATCGAAATGTTTATTTGAAAATTCCCTTGAAAAATTATTTATCAAAATTCACGAAAATTGATAAAAAGTTGGCTGGTCTCTTTCCTTTCATTCAAGACTCAGTTTAATCTAATCAGGCAGAGAGAAAAGAGCTTCTTGCCAACCAGCCAGCCAAAGGTAAGACAAACAACTTGTACTTTCTAGTTTCCTAAAACATACTTTCTCTTGTACTAACTGCTTATTTAATTAATTGATTATATATTACTTATTATAATTAATATTATACTATACAGGGTGCTTCAAACTTCATTTCCTATAAAAATATGAATATACAGAGTGGTCAAAATTCCATTTACTATAAAAATGTAAATATACAATGTGGTGATAATTTCATTTACTATAAAAATATGAATATACAGGGTGGTCGAAATTTCATTTACTATAAAAATATGAATATACAGGGTGGTCAAAATTTCATTTACTATAAAAATATGAATATACAGGGTGGTCAAAATTTCATTTACTATGAACATATAAATATAAAGGGTGGTCAAAATTTCATTTACTATAAAAATATGAATATACAGGGTGGTCAAAAATTTATTTAGTAAAAAAATCTAAATATACAGGGTGGTCAAAATTTCATTTACTATAAAAATATGAATATACAGGGTGGTCAAAATTTCATTTATTATAAAGAATATATGAATATATGCAGGGTGGTCAAAATTTCATTTACTATAAAAATTTAAATATACAGGGTGGTGACAATTTGATTTATTATAAAAATATGAATATATACAGGGTGGTCCAAACTATATTTACTATAAAAATATGAATATACCGGGTGGTACAAAGTTCATTTACTACTATATAAAAATATGAATATACAGGGTGGGCCAAATTTCATTTACTATAAAAATATGAATATACAGGGTGGTCAACATTTAATTTACTATAAAAATATGAATATACGGGGTGGTCCAAAGTTCATTTACTATAGAAATATGAATATCCAGGATGGTCCAAACTTCATTTACTATAAAAATGTAAATATACAGGGTGGTCCAATTTTCATTTACTATAAAAATATGAATATATACAGGGTGGTCAAAATTTCATTTACTATAAAAATATGAATATACAGGGTGGTCAAAATTTCATTTACTATAAAAATATGAATATAAAGGTGGTCAAAATTAATTAATTAAAATAACAAACGATTCATATCTAATACTAGAGGAATAAACTTATTGCATTCCATTTTTGATGTTTTGACTATTAATGGCAGGCTTGAGTTGTTTGCCATAAAATAATTTAGTCTTTTTGATTTTAAGTCGATTCTTCCACGTTTTCTGTTGCGATTGCCATTAATAGTCAAAACATCAAAAATGGAATGCAATAAGGTTATTCCTCTAGTATTAGATAAGAATCGATTGTTATTTTTGATTTTAAGTCGATTCCTCCATGTCTTCAGCACAAGGGCGATCCAGGAATTTTTTATGGGGGGGGGGAGGGGAGAATGTATATAAGGTGCCCAATGTATATAAGATATACTTTTTATCTCGAAAGTGTGTCGCGATTATTATCAATTTTAAAAAATTTTTAAAATAAATAAATGTTTTTTTTTTTTTACAAATGTTTTTTGCCAGGCACGGGCCTCTCTGGGGGGGGAGCGGTCGCCCCCTCCGCCCCCCCTGGATCCGCCCTTGCTTCAGCACTGGTTACCAATAATAACCCAAACGTTTAAAATCCAAAATAGAATGGTTATTCCTCGAGTATTAGATGAGAATCGATATCTATTTTTGAATATAAGTCAACATGGACTGCAAATAGCAAGTGTTATCTGATTAATAATAAAGGAATAAACATATTAATATTTCAAATGAATTTGGATAAAGTTAAGCAACGATCCGTTGCAGTTTATTTATTAAAAAATTTACTTCGCAGAAGTAGTCACTTTGGAGAAAAACAAAAGATTTTTCGAAGATCAAGCAGATAGATAAGCTGTCTCGAACTCCCTTAAAGCTGCCAGCAGATGTGATTAAGGCATATTAAACACGGAATTTCTGTTACAAAGTACAGAATTTATCTTAGAAATGCCAAGCTGCTATTTCTATACATATTTTCTAATTTATTCCTCGATAAATACGAAAAATTAATATTTGATATTCCCACATTTTTAAAAACCCTATGAATACATTTAATTAATATAAAAATGTAATTAACTTTAGAATAATCATTATCAAAATTCAAACAATTTTTTAAATATTTATTTTGGGTTTTATTTTTTAAATGACAAATAAAGATAGATATAACACCAAAAATGTATTTAAGCACATGAAACACATTTAATTTTTGAAGAACTCAATAATTTTTAAGAATATAAATAGTATCTTGCTCATTGTGTGCTGTTGACATATTTCCACCAGGCTGATCAGGAAAATTCACCGCCGCGCCGCCTGTATAATGTTGGATATGCATTAAAATAGATACTCCCTGCATTGCGGGTTGCATCACCAGGGTTTATAGTAAACCTTTTATAGCATTTATAAAATATTTAAATAATCCAATATTCAAATAATTTCAATTTATAGTTGAATTAATTAATTAATTAATTAATAAATAATCATTAAGTAGCGAAATATGAGAGAAAAAATTCAAAGCCCTTGACATTTTGAAAGCACATATCGTCGTTAACCAAGTTCATTTTTCAACTCTTAATATACAACTTTCTTATTATAAAATGAACCAAGTCCACTTGGTCCCAGTTATGTATCTTCTAAAACTCAGAGTAATAAATGTACTATGTCGATTTAAAAACAATGTATCTGAAAACTTTGAACCTCAAATTCTCAAAATAAGGATATGCCATGGACTTGCATCACTCCAATTCTCAGCTGATGAAATTATAATGGGATCACTAAAGTTAAGTAATATAATAGGGTGGTTGTTATTAAATAGTGTCTTAAGTAAGAGTAGATATATATATATTTCGGATTACGAGTCTTTATTTATCAGAATATTTTTTTAAACATATGGAAGTTTTTTCCCATTTATAAAGGGAGAAAAAAGTGAAATTGTTAAACAAAAATTAGTATAGTATTTAAATTTTTAGGGTATAGATAGAATTATTTCTAAAACTCAGAGTAATAAAGTTCTGTTCAAAATCTCAGTGTAATATTTATTCATACGACGTTTCTGGCCCTCAATACTATCCTTTTTCAGGAGAGAGAGTAGTTAATAAATATTGTGGATTGCTTTGGAGTATTGCATATGTGTTTTTTAATGGTCTGATATTTATTAAATAGCCTCTGCCCTGAAAAATAATTCCAACGTCGGAGGAAGCCTGAATAATTATATAGCACCAAGAATATGGGCAGAATTTTATTTTTATCTACATCTATAAAATATAAAAAATTTAGCCTTCATCTTTACATCAAATACTAGTTTATTTTATATTCACAGAAATAACTATGCGAAAATCCTGGGGCTTGAAAGAGTGAATGATTGGGTGGGAAAATACATAGTTTTTATTTGAATAAGAGTATATCCATTATAAATTGATTGATTCTCATCCAGTACTTGAGGAACAACCATTCAACATTGGATTTTTGACGTTTCGGCCCTTATTGGCCACCATTGCTGAAGACACAGAGGAATCGACTTAAAATCAAAAATAGCGATTTATTCTCATCCAGTACTTGAGGAATAACCATTCTATATTGGATTTTTGACGTTTCGGTTTTTATTGGTAACCATTGCTAAAGATATGGAGGAATCTACTTAAAATCAAAAATAGCGATTTATTTTCATCTATTACTTGGGGAATAATAATTCTACATTAGATTTTTGACTCTTCGATTATTATTGGTAACCATTACTGAAGACATGATCGGCTTAAAATCAAAAATAATGATCGATTCTTATCTAATACTAGAGGAATAACCTTATTGCATTCCATTTTTGATGTTTTGACTATTAATGGCAACCTCTACTGAAAACGTGGAAGAATTGACTTAAAATCAAAAAGACTAAATTCTTTTTTGGTAAACAACTCAAGCTTGAGGTTATTCCTCTAGTATTTCCTCTAGTATTAAGTTATTTTTGATTTTAAGTCGATTCCTGCATGTCTTCAGCAATGGTTACCAATAATAATCGAAGGGTCAAAAATCTAATGTAGAATTGTTATTCCCCAAGAAATAGATGAAAATCAGTCGTTATTTTTGATTTTAAGTCGATTCTTGCATGTCTTCAGCAATGGTTACCAATAAAAACCGAAACGTCAAAAATCCAATATAGAATGGCTATCCTCAAGTACTAGATGAGAATAAATCGCTATTTTTGATTTTAAGTCGATTCCTCTGTGTCTTCAGCAATGGTAACCAATAAAAACCGAAACGTCAAAAATCCAATGTAGAATGGTTATTCCTCAAGTACTAGATGAGAATCGATCTTTTTTTTTTAATTGAAGTCAACATGAGCTGCAAATTGCAATTGATATCTGATTAATAATAAAGGAATAAACATATTAATATTTCAAATGAATTTGGATAAAGTTTAGCAATGATCCGTTGCAGTTTATTTTTTTTTTGTTTTTTATCAAAACTACGTGGTAAATAATTTCTATTTTTTTTAAGTTACTCCGAATATATTGTTTTAACAAATATTAGTTATTCATCAAGATGGTGAAAGTCCTTCAATGAAAAAAAATAAAATAATGAGCATATCCACACCCTTTCCCTATCTAGTCTATGTTAAAAATGTCATTTTTAATTGCAATTATTTTATATTTGGTGTGGTAAATCGTCTTCAAATTTTAACACTATATCTATTATGCTTTTAATGGCTTATATTCTAAGTTTCAAAGACTTCTTGAATTTTTGAATTTGTGAAAGAACTACCTTAACAGACAAGCTAGTTAAACATTGTGTGTGTATATTTATTGGCATCAAGCAGAGACAACCTCTTTGTTTCTCTTTATGATTCAACAAATCTGTTACTCGGCAAAATAAAAACTTCAAATAAATCTATAATAGTTTCTGTTTCTTGAGGAATTATTTCTATTTTTTCTGATATCTTGCATCTTTGAAGTGGAAGCTATGAAGCTAGAAACCGCAAATTATAACCAGTTCTTTGTTTTGAAAATAATAATATTTAAGAGATGTTTGTTTTTTTAATCTATGCTTAACTAATAATAGATAGATAGATGAAGAATCTGTCAGCTTCTCTCAAGGGACATTGGGCCTCTGAAAAGGGAACTCATCGGGCAAAACGAGAAGCTCAGATGCCAAAAGCAAAACCCGTGTAAATATTTTAACAACAAATCCCAAGTCGAAGGTGATGAAAAGAGTTTACTTGTCCAAAGAAAACAGAGTGAGGTTGAATGAAAGAAAAAAAATACAAATAAAAAAAACTTCTTAATACTTTTTTTATTACGCGAGTTGAATTGGAACGTGAGGGACAAAAGTAGGTTATTGTTTATTTATTCACAGATCGTTTACAAGTCCAGCAGGTTTTTAAATTTTCTTTTAAGAAAATTTTATTTCTTCTATTTTCAATTTAATTAATACTTCCTGAGAAAAAAAATAATTAACAAATAATTATTTTGTATAGGAATGTATATGTACAAATTTACCAGCCGATTAAGGTAGTTATTTGTTCTGCCAAATGGGTTTTCTTAGGATTTTTTTGAAATTTAGATAGATTATTATTTAAATACTTCTGCATCGATTGGTGGCAAAACAAAATTTATGAACAATATAGTTTCGGAGATATTAAATTTCAAAAATAGAGTTTTTCAGAATCTTATACATTGCACTATACGGGATATCGGAAAGTTTACATACATATTTAATTATAATTAAGAAACCCTTCTTACGATTTTTATAAAAAACTAAACCAACATTAAACAATAACCAATACATATTTTAAGACAATTTTGATTCATAGTTACAATACAGTTTCTGAGATAATAATGAATAAATGATAAAAAAAATTTACACTAAAAACAATTTGGCAACAGCGCATTTATTTAACCAGCAAAAGATGTATAAAGCGCGCATGCGCTAGATTTTTTAAAATTATAATTTTCATAAGGTGTAACGTAGGCATTGATTACATTTGTTAAAAAATAACAAAATGATTTTTATAGAAATTTTTAACTTTTAAAATGTATTTTATCTGTCATTTTAATATAAAAATATTCAATCTCTTACAATGGTGCCAGATTTGTCAAACGACTACGGGATTGGCTAGATTCGGTATATAAAAAGAAAAGCGTTTTGAGCTTGTGAATTACGAATCCTTATTGTCTGTTCTATATACTCTAGCATTAACTTTGTGCCAGTAGTGTCGTGAAATAACTACCTTAAGTAATGCCTATTAATCTTCTAAATACTTCGATAAATCTTGTTATATATATATATATATATATATATATATATATAGCACATAGTTTCCTCCATTAGTTTAACAAAAAGAGGGTCAATTTAAAAGCTCAAATAGTTCGACCACAAAGCGAAAAGTTTATTCTGACATAATTTGTTATTTAAATTTTATAAATTAAATGGCCACATACAATGTTCCTTCTAACCTGCGCGGGTGCCGAAGGCCAAACCGGAAATAAAAATATATTTAAATCCAAAATCCTGAATAAAAAAAAAAAACTAAAAATAAAATTGGCTTTTTAATCATAAAGATAGATTTATTTTGATTAGATAATGTAAAATTTTTAAATAATAATAATTTCATGTAGCATTATTTAAATAATTCTCAACTTTAAAAACTAAAGATTGTAATTTTATATACATTTTGATTTTCAATATTTAATATATTCAAGAAAATAATGGAATTATACAATTACTAATAATAGCGCGTATTTATGGAGTGTGACAACATTTTTGGCTGTATTTTATTAACTCTAATATTTTTAAAATAACATAAGAAACTTCGTTCCTGACGGGGGCCCCCCGACCGAACACTTCTGAATTTTTTTTTATTTCATTTTATAAAAGAATTGCATCTAAAAATGGTAAAAATCCAAATTTCACACAAAAAAAAAAAGTAAAATTTAGAATGTCAAAAAAAATTTGAAAAATGCGAAAATCCTTCCTTGTTTGTGTGTTATTAGAATTCTTTAAAATGTAATATTCAAGAATATTTATTAAAAAAAATTTCCTTCAAACTCAGACCTCGCCCCCACTTGCACACTTTTACATACGTTTTGAACATTTTTGCTCCCATATACTTTTGTACCGCGCAGTCAGCGAAAAAATTAGAGTGAACATTGTAAAAAAAAAAAATAGTGTAATTTTAATCAATTATCATTATTTATTTGATCGATTTATCAGACAGTTTCGGTCACCCCTGGTTGACCATCTTCAGTAGTAAATTTCTCTTAAGATTTGTAATTTGTCACTCTGCATACATGAGTCATTATTAATTTATTAACATGAAGATGGTCAACCAGAGGTGACCGAAACTGTCAGGTAAATGGATCAAATTAATAATGATAATTGAATGTTTCGTTTTCTAGATATCTCTCATAATGGATATAAAAATAAATAAATAAAACTGAAGGCCTAAAATAAAGCTTTATTAGGAAACGGTAGGTATTAATTATTTAATTTGCTAACTAGGTACGAAAATTATTTAAAATTTGAAGGGTTTATTTAGTTAAATAAAATAAATAAATAGAATAATTTTATTCAATTATCATTATTTATTTGATCAATTTACTCAATTTATTTATTTTATGTAATTAAATAAACCCTTCAAATTATAATTTTTAAATAATTTTTGTAACTAGTTAGAAAACTAAATAATTATTACCTACCGTTTCGTAATAAAGCTTTATTTTAGACCTTAAGTTTTATTTATTTATGTTATATCCATTTTGAGAAATATCTAGAAAACAAAACAAAAACTTCAATTTATTCTTATACTTCCTCTTACTACTGTGGTAAAGTAGAAAAATGGGTTTTTAAGATCGAAATTAAGCTTTCAAAAAGCTTATCTTGTTAGTTCAGACTAGGGGAATAAATTAGAAAATTTTGTCCGGTTTTTTAGCTATACTGTACTGGGAGGGACTGGATGGCTTAATCAATTATTCCATCAACCCACCCTTGGTGCTGACTCAATGTATGCACACATGGGGTCCCCAGAATGAATAATACACGCCTAATCCGAATGGACATAGATTGTTATTAATTAACTTATCATCAATAGTGGGAGTATTTCATGGCAAGTTTAATAAATACGGCTGGAAAAATTACGCCTCTTATTCAGAGATAAGGCCACTTTACACATTAATGACCCCTACAAATTGGCGAAAATGTCGCATGTGTCAATGGACACCCTTATTCACATAGATCTATCAATCTCTCTAAATGGGGAGAGTGAATATTTAAGAAGCTGTTTTAAAATCAAATTTATCATTTTACTAATTAATCAGACGTTTAAATTTAAATTAGTTATTTCTTTTTAATTGGTATTTTAATCACCAATATAATATATTCAAGGTTTCACTCAAATCAAATAGCACACATATAGACAATCTAGACCGACTAAAATGTTTATGCAAGTTTTGAAAATGAATTTTTGAGTGCAAATGGACTTAAACGAAAACTTGTAAGAAATTTGGATAGTTCGGGCTTCAAATGTTAAAAAAAGTCATTAAATTATTACGCTTACTTAATACTTACTTTATGTGACTAAATAAGCCCTTCAATTTATAAATTTTAAATTCAACATAAGTCACTTAAGTTTTGGAAGAATCTTAGAGAAAATTATTTAGCTCGGTATAAAATAATTATAATAGTTAGAATGATAGATGAAAAATTGACATAACCTAGGCATTGCCACTCAATTTACTTTATCGGAACAGATATAGAATACGAGTAGTTAAAAAATATGTGCATATTTATTTCGGAACTTGAAATAGCGAAGGTGGTTAGAAAAAAATAAATAAAATATCGCTATATGCCTAGTTTCTAGGGTCTTTGAACGATGTGTGGCAAAGTTCGCATTGGTGGGGTAACGTATGAAAATGGCTATTGGATTGATAGTGATCCAAAATGGAAGGGGGGATTACAATAAGATAAAATAATAAAATCTCTAAGGGCAGCAAAAATCATTTATACATTTTTTAATTTTAATACACAAGGAGACAAATGTATAGTTATATGGATGGGCACATCACTTTAAAATTTTGACTCTATAATTATAAAATTTTCATAATCATTCAGCTAAAATATTAACAAAAAATTTCACTATAAATTGTTTTAATTATTTTTATTTTAAAAGTTATCAAGTTTTAATTCGATTGAAGTAGTTTTTGGAGACGGACTGATAAGTGAATTAACATGGATTTTGATGAGGCATTTCAAGATTCAAAAAAAGAGAGATAATTAAGGAAAAAAAAATGTTTTTTCTATTTTAATGCTTCTTCTAAGAAAGGAAAAAATTTCAACACTGCTGAGGAGAGAAGAAGGAAGCATCTTGGTTGTTTCCTTCATTGACCCGTTGAAACCCTGAAGAAGGAGGGAAGAATCTTTCGAAACTTTGGTTTAAAAGAAAAGGAGGAAAGAAAGAAAGGAATGACAATCCAATAAATACACCTTATTTGAAGATGTGAAATTTTTTTCTTTTTCACTACCCCTGGACTGCCTTCCATTAATTTCAACTGAAAATTCTACCAGTCAGTCCCTCTACGACAGTGATTCTCAACCTTTTTTCGTCACTGTACACTTTAAATAATTTAAAAATTTCACGGCACACTAACAATAAAATAAATTAATAGAATTTTATTTGGTTTATTGATTAATGTACCTATAAAGTTATCATAAGACATTCTGTAAAATGTTACTACCTCTTCAGTTAAAATGATCAAAAACATATTCTGATTAAATGTAGTATTAATTGATAAAGAAATGTAAAAAAAATTAATAATTCTCAATTCGGGAGGAACTTCCTAGCAGTGGCGACACTCTTCAAGAATCTCGCGGCACACTAAAGTTCCGCGGCACAGTGGTTGAGAATCACTGCTCTACGAAGAGAAAATTTAGTTCAAAAATGAGAGATATATCAATCTTTTTCACAGTTTCAAGTTTCTGATTCTTGTTTGTGATTGTCATTGTGTAATAGAAATAAAATTAAATATATAAATATGCACGAGAGAGATGGACCCGGTGTATAGTAAAGTCTCTTTTGGTATATATGCTATATGATATTTAACTCACACCAGATTTTTTTGGAAAGTAATATTTCTGTGAGGTGTCCAATTTAGTTATTTTTTGCATCGAGCAATGAGGGGAAGTCCCAGCTGCTTGCAGTTCAAATGAAAATAGTTGACGCAATGAAGTGAAGTTTGGCACAAAAGAAAGAAGTGCAGGGGAACTCCCCGACCGATAATATCGTCGCTATGAATCAAACAACATTGCTAACTCGTTTTTAGCTCCGTTCGATCATTCTTTATTAAAAATTGAAATGAAATCTCAAAGATCAGCAAAATACGACCAGAGAAAAAAAGTTCTTTTGAAATTTTTACTATTTATAAAGATTGGATTTCACTTGGTGGAAAAAGAATAGAAAAATCCAGTTTTAAATTAAATTTTTTATAAAAGGTAAAAAAAAAAATAAAGAAAAAAACACCTTTGTTTATTTTTTCATACTGTAATAGTTTTATGCATTGAGGTATACTAGACATTGCTGTAACCACATGGTTCTCAAACCCTACTCCGCGGAACACTTGTGCTCCGTGAGGCCACTTCAAATATTCCACAATAAAATCAAATACACAATTAAAAATTGTTGCAAGAGAAAAATCAATACAATGTGAAATAATTTTTGTATGTGAATGTAGATTAGACCGGGTGGTTTTTTTATAATAAGAATACTGTACAACCAGCAAGTACTACCGGGTTGACCCTCTCTGATTTAAAGCTTATGTTATCTTGTGATTTTTCCGAGGAAAAAATTGTTACGAAATTTAGTATTCCCCATCTTCAAAAAGTTTGAGAAGCTCTGTTATAACCAAAGATGATCTGATATCTTAAGTATTTTGAAAGATAATATGTGGAACCTTGAGTTTATTTATGGTGTGTGTATTATGGCTTTATAGAATTACTAGTTGCGACGCCCGCCTTCGGCGGGCCTCTTGCTGGCCAAGGGACTTCGCCCTGGACCCTCTCCCCCGCTCCTAAACCCTCTATCTTCCTCCACCTCCTACCAAATTCCACCCCACCGATCCTGTCCTCAAACCCGACCCCTTCTCCCCCATCTGATCATTCTCCACAACACCAACCCTCTCTAGAATTTCTCCCCCGCACCCGATAACTCTCCAACACACCAAGCCTCTCAGGACTTCTCCGGAGCCTTCGGTCACTCTCCACCCCATTTCTAGCCCACTGATTATGTATACAAAATTTAGCTGAGTTTGATCCAAAGAATTTTCATTTTGGGTGATTAAATGTCAAAAATTACATCCTAATGTAACTTGTGACTTTGCTTCTAATGGTATTTGACGTAGAGAAAACAGTTTAGGAGTTATTTGATTGATTATTTCTAGGGGGACGGACATACAGACACTGGGGGAACGAACATACACACAGACACAGGAACAAATGTCCTTTAGTAGTAATGTGATTATGCATATCAACACACCAGCAATCAGTAAGACAATCACTCAGGAATTGGGTATATGCAAGTCCGACTATGCTTTTTTAAAATACTTCATTATTTCCTAAAATAAGAGAGAATCTTTTAATAAATTATTATTCTAAAAATTCATCTCGATTAAGCAGAAATAATTACTAAGAAGGCAAGTTATTGATGAAATTAAAATTAAATTGAATCTTCCAACGGATCCTAATGAATAATTTGAAAATATCCAATATAATCTCTTTTTTTGATTACAATGTGAACAGATTTCAGATTTCTTTATTAATGTATTTTTTTTTGTCTGGGGTAGATTTTTCAAGCAATCAATTACTAAATCTCAACGACGAGGCCGGATGTAACGGAGGTCGTGATCAGACCCGAGAAAAGCCTCGAAATGGGGCTAAGAAGAAAGATGAGTGAGGTACCGAAACGACCGAGAAGAAGCTAATCAATAGAAATGGGTCCCAGAGGAGTTCAACAGCTAAAGCCATTTCGAAACATAAGTCGAATTCAACTATATACCAAGGGACATAAAAAAAATCTAAAGAATTAACTTGAATAATAAGAGACGTCACTAGGACTAGATTTCTCGGCTGTCAAGAGCATAGGCTCGGGGGAAAATTCTGCTTTGGTCAACATTTTAAATCACTTAAAGAAATTAAAGGCTAGCAAAAACAATGAAATCAAATGAACAAATTCTACAAAATACTATATTCTCAAGTACAGAATTGAACAGAAAATCTCCGAAAAATAATAAATTTTATAAATTAAAGGTTTTTTTAGTCACATCTTCTTTTAAGTGCCATATCAGGTCTCTCTGACGTTTTGGCTCCTCTCCACATATACCTGTGCTGAGTGTGTTTAGTTGTTTTACACAGATATACGGGACCTACTTTTTAAAGCCGGTTCCGAAAGGCTAGTTTGGAGAGGTTACTAGGCAATTATACTCTTGGTAGGTTGTCATTGCTTTTCAAGAGGAGGCGACTGCAAATATCTGATATGCCAGACTCTGTCTCAAACCACCGTACTTCGAGTCAGCGAGCCGACACTCTATCCACTGACCCATAGTCGCCCCTTTAGTCACATAAAATAAATAAATACAGTAATTTTAATTAGTCTTGTTATCGTCCATGCTAAAAATTTTCTTATTTATAGCTGGCTATTGAAAACTTGGATTTTGAAATAATTAGAAGTAAAATTATTAAAAAAGTAAGCCTAATTGAGGTATGTGTGTTGTTAAATAAGGATGTCATTGTTCTGCCGCGATAATTGTTTTTATTTGTGATCGACATGGTCTAATGAACTATATATTATTTATGAGGAGGTTAAGCTTAAAAATTTCCTGAAGAAGTCAAAAAATATACGACAAAACTTGAAAGTTTTAAAAACTTAATTTCCAATTATTTCAAAGTCCAAGTTCCCAATAACCAGTCATATAAGTAATTTTATTAAATTATCATTATTTATTTGATCGATCCACCAGACAGCCTCGGCCACCCCTGGTTAACCATCCTCAGGAGGAAACTTCGCTCAAGATTTGGAATTTGTCACTTTGCATACATAACTCATCCTTAACTTATTAACATAGATATTTCAATAATAATTGATAAATATTTGTCATTTATTAAAATCCATTTTAAACAGTATTTTGAGATCACAATAGATTCTATTCAATGACATGTTTTTATAAATTATTGAAATATCCATGTTAATAAGTTAAGAATGGGTTATGTATGCAGAGTGACAATTACAAATGTTTAACGAAATTTAGTCCTGAAGATAGTCAATCAGGGGTCACCGAAACTGTCTAGTAAACCGATCAAATAAATAATGATAATTGATTAAAATTACTGTATTTATTTATTTTATGTGGCTAAAAAACTCTTTAATTTATAAAATTTAAATTACACTTAAGTCCCAGGAGTTTTTTTAAAAAGGTTATAGTAATATATATAAAAAAATTTTAATTTTTATTTTTACTTGTGAAACACTACTATAACCTTTTTAAAAAACTTATGTGTTTAATATGTTTCACTATAAACCAATACCGATTTCCCTAAATGTTATCTACATATATAAGACACTTAAGCTTTGGAAGAATCTTAGAAAAAAAAATATAAAAATAAAATTCTAAGCATTGAAGTAAAAATTGGAGGAAAAACTGAAAACTTTTAAGCCTTGATATGCTCTTTACAAATATTAGGGATTTGGATCAATTTTTCTTCTGATTTTCTGCATTTTAAAACCGGGGGCTAGAAAGCCCAAAATCTTTAAACTGTTCTTAATTTTGTTGAGACAAACATTTCGGTATTAGAATGAACTTTCTATGTCATTTTCTATTTTGTGCTATCGCGAATATCAGAATTTAGTCAATCGTAGAGACAGAATAAAATCAAAATTATCTTTCTTTCTAGATTTTTCTAAACACGAATCATAGAAAAAAAAATGAAACTTTTCAAAGTCAAAGAAAAACAAGAGTGTTTTGAATTTTGGAAAACGATGGAATTTTTTCAAAATTTCGTCATCTCTTAGAGGTTCGAACACCAAATTATAAATTTTAAATTAATATGAAATTTAATGAACAGAATCAATGATCTTAATAGTTATTATTTTTAAATTGAAAGGTTTTTTTAGTCACACACTAATAAAAGACAATAATTTTATTTAATTATTATTATTTATTTTATTAATTCACTGAAATTATTATTATTTATGTTATTAATTCACTAATAATAATTAAATAAAATTATTGTCTTTTATTAGTTTGTGACTAAAAAAATCTTTCAATTTAAAAAATTAAAGTCACTTAAGTTCTGGAAGAATCTTAATAGTTATGTTTATTTTACACGTCAGAAGGGACGAGAGTCGAACTTACGACTTGCATTTCGGACATTATTTCGTCGGCCTCCCTGGTGTAGTGGTCAGCATGTCTGGCTGGCAACCCGGAGGTCTCGGGTTCGATTCGCGGCTATACCCAGACATTTTTCTGTAATTATAGGGTCTGGAAAAAAATCAAGTGGGAGATAAATTTAACCTAATTTATATCACGGAGAATTTAGCACTGCTCGAAGCCCTTAAAAAAACTTAGTAAATTGGATTGTATCTAACTTTTTGAGATTTGGCTTGTGATCCCGGCTTCATTCCTTCTACTGTGTTCTTTTCCCGATGAAGGGGCCATCCCACATCCCACATGCCTTTAGGGGATGCACCTTCTGGTGTATCTCCTTCTCACATCAATATAATTAAAAAAAAAATTAAATAAGAATTTTAAATATAATAGGTAATAAAAAAATTAGGTAAAATTTATTATTATATAAAAATGATTCACTTAGAACCAACACCTATCTCCATAAAAGTTATAGAATTTGAAATTAGATTCGCGAGAAAATAAAAATATTTACATGTGTATTAAATTTAAGACTCACTGAATTTACCCATTAAAAATTAAAAACTCTGCAAAGTAACAATCGAAATTTTTTTAAAATAATAATTAATTTCATGACTTTGCTAAAACCGTTTACACGCTTTGATTAATTCTCGCTTGATCCATTTAACACGTATTAGCGGTCAAAACGTAGTGTACTTAATAGAAAGTGGTTTAATACTAAATCAATATTTAAATTTATAAGCGCTTTATATACATACATTAAAACTTTCTATATATGTTAGGAATTAATCTCATTTCAAAATATTATGAAATTAATTTAATTCTCTCTCCCAATAAATATAGACCTAAGAAAAACTTCCTCATCCAATATGCAACTTTCGTTTGATAATCCATTAAGTAAATAATAAAAATAACTTTTGCTCGCTTATTCCATCGAAAAGTGAAATTATTATTCTCGCCTATACTCAAAATAACTTTTTTTCTAAAGCGAATGGAAATTCGAGGGGACATAAAGAGCAGCTTAGGAGATTTTTTAACAGAAATAATAAGCAGGCGAACGTACGAGACAGACTTGTATACAAAGGGTTCCGTATTTTATACATTCTAAAATACTTGAGATAACAATTTCTTTCTTATTTCTCGTTGATGAGGGAATATTTGAAATTAAATTAAAGTGAATTTAACTTAAATTTTTTTTTATTAATTCTACTTAAGGAGATCTTTTACAGAGATAAATAACGCCCTATGATATTTTCTTTCTTTTTTTTATTAACGATCCCATAAAAACCCCTATCCTCTCCAAAATAATCCTTTGTGTGTGTGTGGTGGGGGGAATTTAATATTATGACCGTCAGGCAGGCAGACTCCTCTTGTCTCCCGGAATTGTCGAGTATTAGATTTAGAGGTACATATTTCAGATAATTCGAAAAACCTAAGCAAAAAACCCCTTTTTTCTTACAGTGCCAGATTAGAGTCAAGCTCAACAGGGTCTTCTTTCCCCGCTAATTTTTCCAAGCCCGTTCCCTTGGCAGTGGTTTCACAATGCCTATATAGGTTAAGGGTTTTCGACCCCTTCTTCTCCTCCCTCTGAAGATGGCAAAATTATACTTAGCCAGTAAGGTAACTTAGGTACCCACCATGATTATACCAAATTTGATCGAAATTCGTTAAGCCGCTTGAAGTGAAGAGGTTTTCAAAAATTCGAAATTTTACAGTAAATGGGTAGTTTTTAAGTAGTTAGCGGTCGAATTTTGAAAAATTAAATTAAAAGTTAATTTATATGATTATGAAGATTATTTCTGCAAAATTTGGGCCTGATCAAACAAAAAAGCGACAAATTTTAATTTTTATAATAAATGGAAAAAAAATACCTACACTGAAAAAACAATATATTTTTATAGTTAAGAAATTATATTTGATATTAATAGATGTTGAAGTTAATTATGACGAAATTGATCTCTGTTCAATATGAATAAATGATATATTCTATGTATAAATCTTAATTTGTAACTAATTTGAAATATTAATAGTTAAGATGCCGCTATTTGAACAAAGCACCAATAAGTAAATTGTGATAATATTATTGTTGGTAAAATAGTAGAATATTTAAATTTAATAGTTGGATATTTAAATGAAATAATATGTAATTAGGACATTAAAAATTATATAAGATTGAATATATTTTATTTATAATAAAAAATATTCAAGCTTAAATCATTTAAATATTCATTTGATGTAGAATCTATATTCAATTCGAATAAATTATAAAAATATTTAATTTAATTATTCATTTTGATTGAATTAATAAAAAAATTTAATTTAATTTAATTTTCTATATTTATAACAGTATCTAATTTTATATATTAATAGTTCTTATAATTTTATAGTAGGATTAAAAAAAAAAATTGTTAATTTTTTTTTTAATATGTAATTATTAAGATATCACTATTTGCAGAAAAATCTAAGTCGTTTTGTAGTAAAAAAACATTCGTTTAGATATAATAAGAAGTTTCACTAAAAATGAAAAACAGGACATTCATTAGTTTTACGAGATATCTAATAGAATAAAATAGATCACTCAAGTATACAAAAAATACCTAAAAATTTGGTCAAATTTGGAATGATTTCGATATATCTTGATTATTAATAAAATATCTTTGGAATAAATAAGAGCTCAGTAAAAATGGTCAACTCTATTAATATATTTAATATAAATAAATTATTTTTTCAGTGTACATATAATTTATTTCTTCGAAGCTATAGTTTCGAAGGTTTGACATACATTATCACTCTTTTTAATTATAAATATTTTATCTGTTATTTATTATGGGTTGAAATATCCGATAGGATGTAAGTAAATTCGTTTTGTTCTAATAGTAAGCTGTTTAAAAAGAAAGAAATAACAGAATATTTATAATTAAAAATACTGATGATGAATGTCAAACCTTCGAAACTATAATCTCTAAAAAATAAATTATATATTCTAATTATATACTGAGGGGTGAACAGCGACCTAATATTCTGTACACCTACTTTCACTCGTACTTCCAAATATTTCCAAGTACTTCCAAACATTTCCAAGTAATTCCAAATATTTCCAAGTACTTCCAAATATTTTCAAGTACTCCAAATATTTCCAAGTAATTGCAAATATTTCCAAATATTTCCAAGCAATTCCAAAAATTTCCAAGTAATTCCAAATATTTCCAAGTACTTCCAAATATTTCCAAGTATTTCCAAAATACTTCCAAGAAGTGTACACCTACTTCCAATCGTGGATCACCCCTCTTTATATACCTATATCAATTATGTATATTTGCATCAAGCAGAGGACAGCATCAATGACTTTCCTTTATAAAATAATTTATAGCCAAGTACCACGTACTAAATATTAATTATTTTATTAAATTATTTTAAGAATTAAACCTCGGAAACACTATTATTTTATTTTAAAATGTTACTCATTAGTTTTATTATTATCTTCGTAAAATATCCGCCCGCAACAGCTTTATATTATATAGTACTATATCATCATATTGAATTTATTGATTATTTTATTTGAATAAAATATTCAACTTTCGTCTGTTAATATTTTAAGTAAATAATAAAAATAACTTTTACCCATTTATTCATTGACTGGATTGAAAAGTGAAATTATTATTGTGCGGCTTTATTCATATTAATTTTTTCGAAATAAAATGGAAATTCGACGACGCTGAGGCCAGCAATCGAGAGCAACTTTTGAGATTTTGGAACAAAAAAATAAAAATAAAAAAAAAGTAGAAATGTTATGTATTCAACCGAGTCCTGCACCCCCTTGGCCACCTCTCTCTCTTTCACTTTTCAATCGCTTGGGTCTTTTGAATAAATCTAGTTAATATTCTTGTTTTTTTTTTTACTTCTAAGCTTTGAATCATCAAAAGAATTTTAATCGCAAACGTAAATATTCTTTTAAATTCAAGAACATAAGAGAATATTTTTTTTCATTCCTAAATTCCTCCCTAAAGATAAAGAAAACCAATTCAGATTAAAAATATTTCATTTCGAGTGAAAAAATAAAAAAAATAGAGACGAAATATTACAGTCTTTTTATCTTGAGCTAAAATTAAAAAAACGCACCAAAAATTAAAATATTTATATTTTTAAGAGACAAACCTCCGTTTATTTAGATCATTTGCAAGTATAAGATTGCTTGACTTGCAGCCTTAATGTTGTAAGTAATTTAGCTAGTAAAGAAACAGCAGCATTCTACTAAAAAGAACTTAAAATAATTAAATATTCAATTTCAATATTTTTAATAAATAAATAATTATCTTAATTTATGTGGCCTTTTTACTTTACCTTACAGGAGGATATGGTTAAGAATTGTAATCATCCAATAATTAAAAATAATTATAACGCCCGAAAAAACTTTCTACACACTTCCATTCAAATGTTATCATAAATTGGTGTGGATTTTGATTTGAGGCAGTCCAAAGTTCAAAAAAGATAGATATTATAACTATATTTTTTATTCAATACCGACGTTTCGTAGATTTATCCCTCCTTCTTCAGGGTTTTGAAAGGTCATTCTCCTCTGTCTCCTCTGTCAGTGGCAGTTATAATATTATACAGTATTTTATTCTCAGCAGAATTTAGTGTAGACCCTGAAGAAGGAGTGAATAAACCTCCAAAACGTCGGTATTGAATAAAAAAATCGAATATTTTCTACATTTGATTCAATCGCGAATCAATTGTAGGAATTTTTATCAAATTTTGAGTGAAAATAATATTTGAACTTATATAATTCTAACTTGAAATAATGATCTTAAATAAATTTTTATAAATTTTCTAATTAATATAGGAATTATTCTTTCTTATATTAATTATAAAAATTATAAAAAAATAGTTATAAGAATCTCTATTTTTTGATCTTTAAACTGTCTTATCTAAATCCACTCAATTATTCACTCATCAGTCCGTCTCCAAAAACTATTTCAAACTTGTTATCACAAATATCGGAATTTAGACAAAATGGAGACACATAATTAAAAATAAACTGCAACGGATCGTTGCTAAACTTTATCCAAATTCATTTGAAATATTAATATGTTTGTTCCTTTATTATTAATCAGATATCACTTGCAATTTGTAGTTCATAATGACATTAATTCAAAAATAATTCTCATTTAATAGTTGAGGAATAACCATTCTACATTTGATTTTTGACATTTCGGTTATTATTGTAACCATTGCTGAAGACATGGAGGAATCGACTTAAAATCAAAAATAGCCATCGATTCTCATCTAATACTTGAGGAACAACAATTCTACATTAGGTTTTTGACGTTTCGATTATTATTGGTAACCATTGCTGAAGGCATGGAGGAATCGACTTAAAATCAAAAATAACGATCGATTCTTATCTAATACTAGAGGAATAACCTTGTTGCATTCCATTTTTGAGCTTGAGTTGTTTACCAAAAAAGAATTTAGTCTTTTTGATTTTAAGTCGATTCTTCCACATTTTCAGTAGAGGTTTCCATTAATAGTCAAAACATCAAAAATGGAATTCAATAAGGTTATTCCTCTAGTATTAGATAAGAATCGATCGTTATTTTTGATTTTATGTCGATTCCTCCATGCCTTCAGCAATGGTTACCAATAATAATCGAAACGTCAAAAACCTAATATAGAATTGTTATTCCTCAAGTATTAGATGAGAATCGATGGCTATTTTTGACTTTTAAGTCGATTCCTCTATGTCTTCAGCAATGGTTACAATAATAACCGAAATGTCAAAAATCCAATATAGAATGGTTATTCCTCAAGTATTAGATGAGAATCAATCGCTATTTTTGGTTTAAAGTCGATTTCTCTATGTCTTCAGCAATGGTTACCAATAAAAACCAAAACGCCAAAAATCCAATATAGAATGAATATTTCTCAAGTATTAGATGAGAATCAATCGCTATTTTTGATTTTAAGTCGATTCTTCCATGTCTTCAGCAATGGTTACTAATAAAAACCGAAACGTCAAAAATCCAATATAGAATGATTATTCCTCAAGTACTAGATGAGAATCAATCGCTATTTTTGGTTTAAAATCGATTTCTCTATGTCTTCAGCAATTGTTACTAATAAAAACCGAAACGTCAAAAATCCAATATAGAATGATTATTCCTCAAGTACTAGATGAGAATCAATCGCTATTTTTGGTTTAAAATCGATTTCTCTATGTCTTCAGCAATGGTTACTAATAAAAACCGAAACGTCAAAAATCCAATATAGAATGATTATTCCTCAAGTACTAGATGAGAATCAATCGCTATTTTTGGTTTAAAATCGATTTCTCTATGTCTTCAGCAATGGTTACTAATAAAAACCGAAACGTCAAAAATCCAATATAGAATGATTATTCCTCAAGTACTAGATGAGAATCAATCGCTATTTTTGGTTTAAAATCGATTTCTCTATGTCTTCAGCAATGGTTACTAATAAAAACCGAAACGTCAAAAATCCAATATAGAATGATTATTCCTCAAGTACTAGATGAGAATCAATCGCTATTTTGGTTTAAAATCGATTTCTCTGTCTTCAGCAAAGGTAACGGATAAGAAAACAACGCAGTTGCTATGGTTACTCATAAAAATTCCTCCCAAATTTTTAGCATTTCACAGAAAGCCTATCCATTCTTACTTAAGCAAGGCTAAATGAGCTATATTAAAACTTTCAAATGAATAAATTTTAAAGAATTAAAAAAATTAAAAAAGTACCATCTAACTCTAGAGTAAAGTACTTTAAAATATAATTTTACTAAAAACTTTATTTAACCTTTTTTGTGGTCCCCAAGGTACTTAATTAGGATATTAAATTTCATCAAAATTGGTTAAGTCATTTTCAAGATATTTAGAAAAAACTAAAAAAGTACTGAAATAAAGTACTAATGTTTGTGGGCCGATATGTACCAAAAACTAATCAGCGCTTCATTTTGTTAAACTAATGGTAGGTTTTCAATTTCATTTCAATCGGTGCAACGGTGTGGAAAAAATCGTGGGCCAAAAAAGCGATAACATCCATCCATACATCATCATACATCCATCCATACATCCATCCATCCGCACGCACTAAATGAAAAAATCGCACTTTTTTGGCCTCTCGACGAGACCCCATGTAATTTTTGGCAAAACCGTCACGTGCTAAAATTCAACCTAATTGAATACTACAATTTGTGACTTTAATTGAGTCCATGGGTTCCGTAGTCTTTACCTGAGGACCCTTTGAAGCCACGCTTGCCCCGAGAGCGATTACAATACTTTACCCATGCTTTGCATTGGATAAAGTAAAAATAAATTATATTGGAACCAAGTTTTAGATTTTTCTAAACCCAATATATACAAAAAAATCAACACTTTGACCCCCTATTAGGTATATCTAATGTTACTTGCTAACAATTTAAACCTGGGAATGAAAGGATGTACTTTATAGAAACGCTTTAAAGTTATGCAACCCAAAAATCCATACTGATATTCTTTAAATTTATACAACTTTATTTTTCATTAATATATTATTTAGTTAAAAATATTTGATTTTAACGTCAGAAGGGTTAACCCCTCAGGATTCAAACCCAAATGCCAATCAATTCTTTACTCTTAACTCTAGAAATGAAATTATTAATAGAGCCAGAAAATTATACTCAAGTTCTCAAGCTATAGGTGACTTAATTGTAAAATTCTATTACCGACTGAACGAAGTTCATATTCTATGGTTGTGTTTTTACTTTATCCAATGCGAAGCATGGGTAAAGTATTGTAATCGGTCTCGCGGCAAGCGCGACTTCAAAGGGTCCTCAGGTAAAGACTACGGAACCTACGGTCTCAATTAAAGTCACAAATTGTAGTATTTAATTATGTTGAATTTTACCACGTGGGGTCTCGTCGAGAGGCCAAAAAGTGTGATTTTTTCAGGAAGTGCGGATGGATGTATGTATGTTATCGTTTTTATCGTCCTCGATTTTTTCCACACCATTGCACAGATTGAAATGAAATTGAAAACCTACCATTACCTTAACAAAATGAAGCGCTGATTAGTTTTGGTACATATCGATCTACAAATATTAGTACTTTATTCCAGTACTTTTTTAATTTTTCTAAATATCTTGAAAATGACTTTACTAATTTTGATGAAATTTAATATCGTAATTAAGTACCTCGGGGACCACAAAAAAGATTAAATAAATTTTTTTGTAAAAGTATATTTTGAATTACTTTAATGTAGAATGGTTATTTCTCGAGTATTAGATGAGAATCGATCACTATTTTTGAATTTAAGTCAACATGGACTGCAAATAACAAGTGATATCTGATTAATAATAAAGGAATAAAAATATCAATATTTCAAATGAATTTGGATAAAGTTTAGCAACGATCCGTTGCAGTATATTTATTATGAATTGCGTTTTTTTTAATTTTGGAACATTTAATAATTTTATATTATATTTATATTTTTTGAAATTAAAATAAACTCACTTGTTTTTAACCGACTTCAAAAAGGAGGAGGTTTTAAATTCATCGGAATCATTTTTTTAGGATCTGCACCGATTTCTTTTTACCATGTGGACCGATTTTGATGATTTTTTTTATTTAAAAATTATTCGGTTTTTAGGAAAATGTTTTAGAAAGTGTATTTATTTTATTATCCTATTTTAACGCACTTTCTCAGCATTGCTACCGGAAATATTGACCTATCCCTGAGATGATTTTGGGATTAGGCTCCTATCCTATCCTAAGTATCTGATCCTATCTCTGATCCTAAGTTAATATTTAAGTATTTATTTTTATATGTGTATTTGTATGCGTGTTTGTGTGTAAATTGCCTAGATTATAGCCAGTCAAATATCTGCAGTTAATCCATAGACAAGGACTCTACTCATCAGGCCAGTTTGACTCTCTTTTAGGAGAGTATTTAAAAAAAAACTTAAAATCGAATTTATGACTTTATCCTAATATAGTCCCTTTTGATTAAAAATATATTGAATAAATTTTAAGAATTGTACTAAAGCAAGTATATCTTCATAGAGTTAACAATATTTACTCCCAAGATTAAATTAAACTTTTTAAACATTTTTATCAAAGAATAAATAAGTACTAACACGTAGTTTAATTTAATTTTTTTTTAAATAAAATATTCCCTCAAGGATTGGTTTTCATTTCCTTGCTAGTGAATAAAAAAGGCGTAGGTGTTTGCAGACTTGTCGAGACTAACTTGTGCTTGTCGATCGCTTTAAAGTAAAGTAAGGCAAAGCATCTTATGCAAAGTAACTTGTCTGGGGAATTACAAGCGCCAAGAGGGTGACACTTTCCTCAATAGGGTTAGGGAATCTATCTAGCTTAAATACCGAATCATTTAATTCAAATTCCAATTTAAGAATAGAAAAAAATAACCTTAATAATATCGAATACGATAAAATTGAGCCAGCTTAGAAATTGGAACTTTATTATTATTTTTTAACCGAGTTCAAAAAAGGAGGAGGTTTTCTAAGACTGATTTTTTTGTGTCTATGTTACGTCATATCTCGGCCAATTGTGAACCGATTTTGATGATTTTTTTTGCATTGGGTTCAGTCTAGCTTCCGATTGGTCCCGTTTTTTCATTGGTATTGGACCTTTTTTGATATGTTTGTTTAGGCATAACTTCTTTGTTTATAAATCGATTTTAATGATTCATTTTTTATTGGAAAGAGGATACTTAGAGGTGGTACCATATTAATTTGGTCAAGTTCCGATGATATGATCAATGACGAAATAACGTAAATCTCCAATTCTTATGACCAAATAATCGAAATTATAATAAATAAAATCTTTTATAAAAAAATCTTAAAAACATTCATTTAAAACCCGCAAACGTTTCGAGAGAATTTCTATATTTATGAATTGAATTTTATTATCATTTTCTGATTCATTCGCCCGACGCTTTCTCTTACGAGATGCATGCAAGGTATTATATTAAGTCACTATTAATAACATCACTAAAAAGAGAAAAATAAAAATAATTTTTATAAAAAAAAAAATAAAACCGTCTTCAAAAAAATTAAATGCAACAAATATAATAATAATAACTTAAAAATAAAATAAAATACACTAAAAGGTATAAAATTATTATCTTATTTAGTTACAACTAAACGAAGAAATATTAACATGAAATTACTTTTGAAGTCGGTGCCAAACATATACATTTTATGAATCGCATTCGACGGATCTTACTTGGTACGTGTAGCGGGTATGCTCGCTTATATAGTTTGTTTGACACCGACTTTAAAAAGTAATTTCAAGTTAATATTTAGTCGTTTAGTTGTAACTAAACAAGATAATTATTTTATACCTTTTAGTGTATTTTATTTTATTTTTAAGTTATTATTATTTTATTTGTTGCATTTAATTTTTTTGAAGTCGGTTTTATTTTTTTTTATAAAAATTATTCATTTGTTTTCATAAATTTTTCATTCATTCGTCTCAAGTTAAAGAACTATGTGTTTTTAAATAGTCGATTCGAATGTAAATATTTGTGGAGATGAAACTTGAAAAACAGTCAGTTCAGAGTTATGGATGTTGCAATACATGTTTGCATTCTTATCTAAAATAATAGAAGATACCTATAGAAGGAAACTGATGTTGGTTAAAATTTAGGAATAATCAAAGTTGGATCTTTGCTGAGTTTGGGTGTAAATTGAAGTTTAGGTATAGAATTCAGAAAATAAGAGAACTCAAGTCTCTAGAAGTCATAGGAATAAATATTATATAATTAATCTCTAATTTTACAGAGAAATAAATATATTTAATTGGCATAAATGAGACTTTTAAATAGAATTGTTGGCTCTTGTCATTCGATAAGGCCTGAATTAGAGGAGCAAGTTCATGCATGATTTTATCTTAAAGTTTCTAAATCTTTCCAAGTAAACTTAAGTAACTTTTCTTACATCAAAAGGTAAATACAATTTATAGACAACAACGAACAAGTAATTTATAAGTTAGATTGGTTTTGAAAAAATAACGAATACCCTAAATACGTATTTCGGTCTGTCGATTTAAAACTAAACCTTTTTGTGATATCTGCAAAAACAAATTAAATGACTAGTTTCGGACGGCCGATTCAAACCGAAACCTTGCTGTGATATCTCCGATAGTTAACAATAGTTTTAAAATTAATTTCCTTGGGATTAACAATTTATTAGTTGTGAGGTTAAAACTAGCAGACTGATTGATTTAATATACCTACAGTAAGTCATCGAATTACGCTATTAATTGTTTTGTTTTTGCGTAAGTCTTTTTAGGCATAAAATATGTTTTAGTTTTAAAGGATAGGTGAAAGTAAAATAGATCGATTTATAATATATGTTGCAGTAAAACCCGTTTTTTAGTAAAAACGGATTCTTACTAAGTTAAAAGGCGTTTTACTGAATACCTTTCATTTTTGACCTTCCGCCTCATTTTGGGTTTTTATTTTCAAAAAAATTTTAAACGAAAATATCAAAAATTATATCTTCTACAACTTTGCTTCTAATTAGGATGTAAATTTTGACATTTTCGTTTAAAAAATGAGGAGAAAGGTAAAAAAATGAAGATTCTAGACTTTTGGACAAAATTCAACCAAGATCAGTAAATTCTAATTGCCAAAAAGGTATTGAGTGAAACGCGTTTTAACTAGTAAGAGCCCGTTCTTACTAAAAACGGCTTTTACTGCAACATATACACTCAAGAAAATATTATTTATTGGACATATTGCAAATAACATAATCTACATTCATATATTTATGGACGAACTACTTCAAGTATCGGTCAGTGTTAAGTGTCTTTTAGCCCTTTTCTTTTCTTCATAAATTAAAGTGTATCAAGTGCAATACTATTATTCACTGCTTTTGCAACCTCGCCTTGTGCAAACTAAGCTATAATTTTTTTTAATCCCCTACTTCCGAAATCGCGTTAAGTCGAGGATTGACTGTAGTCTTACTATAACAGAAGATCTCCTAAATTTATATTCAGTGAAAACTAGAATTATAAATTTTGAAGCCATTCCAATACTTCTCTTATTTTATGTCAAATACCATTTTTGCTTCAGGGGTAAAACGCGGTCAATATCAATTTCTTCATTATCTTTTAGTGGGCGGAATTTTAAAACGACATCATTTATTGAAATCTCAGAAACCAAATGAAACATTTTACAATCCTTAGAGACAAGAAAATCACATTCACTTAAATCTCAGCAAAGGAGGACACGTGGTTGGCTTGATTGAAATTTATTACAACATTCTCCATCTCGAGCGACATTTTCCTAAGAAGAAAATATAGATTTATTATCAGAATCGAATCCATTTTTTCAAGATGGACAATAGATTATTTTTTTGATTAAAAGTACACAACTTTTGCTTTTTTTCTCTCTTTAGAACATGGGATGGTAACTTTTAATAGAAGCACACTTTTTAATTGAATCAACGGACCGTTAACCAGCGCTGCTTGTGTGGTAAATGGGGGTGCTGAAGAGTGGCTTTTAGAAAACCATGGTGCTTTTTCCTCAAGCCCAGGGTTGTCCAACATTTGCCGACTAACGGCTGTGAAAGATCGCACCATTGCCAAGCAAAAAGAAAAAAACATGGTCGATTAATCCCAATTCTTTTTCTATTTAAAAAAGGAGCGAATGGACCATGCAAGCTCAAAATCCAGCCTCATCTATACAGCATAGCTTAGGAAAATGAATAAATTGTTCAGCTCTACTCGCTAATTCTATTTGATAAAGTTAATCGAAAATATGTTCAATAGCTATTCATTTAATTATTAGTTACGGTAAATATTATGAATAATATAAGTCTTTTAGCATATCTTCTTCACATATTCAAATTTAAAATTATTGGATAAAAACACTTGGTAGGTTTCACATTAAGATATAAAAAATATAACGAGATTTATTTTTTGGAGAATCTTTAATCTCGATATATATATTTCGGGTGACTAACCCATCTTCAGGAGAAACAGAAAGTGCTTACCCAATATCTATATCTTAATGTGAAACCTACCAAGTATTTTTATCCAATAATTTTAAAAAAATGTTTCACCAAGTACCAACACCAAATTCCTTAAAAACTATATTCAAATTTAGTTAGAATTTAATATTATTATATCAAAGGTCTAATCTAGAAAATTAATAAAAATTTTAAAAATTAGACAGTAAGAACACATCTTCTTCGTAGAATACGTCAGACTTTTTGAGACTTTCTGCATTGCAAATTTGCAAAGTTCTCTTCCTTCCTCTTTTGGGTAAGCGCTTGTCAATGGTTCGCCATTTTAATGGGAATTTTTTCTTCAAATAAATAAATCTTTACTTCTCGACCTGCTTTTAGAGGCACAAGACTTCGGTGACTAGATCAACTAAACATTAATACAATTTAACTACCACAAATTAACAAACATCTGATGAGAGAAGGAGTTACACCAAAGAGATGCATAACTAAAATCCTAGGATGGCCTCTCCATCGTGGAAAGAAGAAGAAGAGGGGATGTGATGGGCTGAGTAGGAGTCGAAGATATCTGTAGATGCGGGTCTTAAGCAGCTGAAGGTTATAAGTAGCGGGGAAGACAGTAGCTGGAAGTGAGTACCAGTCCCTGGAGGTCATAAAGATAAAAGAGTTGGCGAAAGCGTTTGATCGATTTTTATCCAATTTGACAGCGAAGGGGTGCTGAGCGTTTGAAAACCGCGCATTTCTCGTAAAGAAGGCTTTAGGGGGGATAATTGATTTCAGCTTGACTGAACAGACACCATGATAGTATCTGTAGTACAGGGAAAGAGCAGAAACGGTTCTTCGGCGTCGAGTGAGTTAGTTAGAACAGGTCTTCTATTAGTTTAATTGCTCCCTTCTGAATTGCATCCAATGTGGCAAGAGAATGCTTGGAGGCCCCTCTCCATTAATTACTTCATTCTTCTAACATCTAAACCTTATATTGTATTAGCGTAATCTAGATCAAAAGACTTTAAAAAAGTGGGCTTGTATTTCAAAATTCCCTAAAAAGAATAGGTTTTTATTTAGAACCCATTTTTATATTCTCATGACTAAAAATAGTTTTCGGCATATCGAAAGATACCAAATAAAAGGGATCAAACTTTGGAGGGCTCAATAATTTTTAATGATAAAGTGGACTTGACTTTTTCAGTTTATTAAAAAGAATAAAAAAAAAAAAAAAAAAAAAAAACACCTGTAAGATATGCATTCAATATTGCGCTTGGTTTAACAGGTTGCATCTTCAGGCCCTGACGTCTTCTTTTAAACGAATGTTATTACTTGTTATAAATTACAAATGATTTGAATCTTAGCATTCATTATTCAAATTCATGATGTTATAAATAATATAGGAAGCGATTTTATTGGGAGAGTTTAAATGAGGTACCTACAAGGTATATAATCAACATTGTTCAGCAACAAACATGAGAGAGAGAAATATTTTTTCAAGAAAGAGAGGAAAAACTTATTTTGTTTTCAATAAATAGAATAAAATTAGGAAAATATCTTCGGCGATGCTCAAGCTATGGGGCGCGAAATTTCTGAAGGCAGGGGCAGAGAAATCTTCAATAGAGAAAAATAGGTAATAAGGTACATATACCCCTGATTTACACTTAATTTGAAAGATCTCTTCTAGACACAATATATCTTCTAGACATTTTAAAGACAATAAAAGCTAAATAAGGCATCTTCTAGAATCTAGAGGGAGCGTGCTATCTCAATCCATTAACATTGGGAAATCTATTAAACAAATTCATGTTGATACAATAATACAAGAATTAATGATTCCCTTGGGGCTATGTGATTTCCTGGAAAACATTTATAATGCTTTTTGTGGCTATTTTAGCAGAGTTTTTATGAGAGGAAATGGTACTGAAATCGATATGAAAAAGGGAAGAGTAAATTCAAAAAGAATGAATTTCACTCCTTTTAAAGGCCAAATTAGATACTAAAATCAAAAGAAAAAATTTAATTTCTGGGACTTTAAAAAGTCGCTTAATTAGATTATAATAATATATGATCATAGGCCGTATCGAAAAATTAGGACAAAAGTTTGATACTTTTTCTTGCTGAAAAATTTCTAATTTATATCGATTTAAATTAAAATCATTACCTGAGGAGTTTTCTACGTATATTCAGCGCAGAAGCGATTGCAATTATAAGGGCTCTAGTTTATTTAGAATCATTAGACCAATCAAATAAGTTGTTAATAGTGTCCGACTCTCAAAGTGTTTTAATGGCAATCAGAAACTTCTTTAAATCTAATTCAGAGAAGTATCTTATATATCAAATTTGTGATTTTATGTCTAAAACAAATAAAAAAGTTTAATTCCTATGGATTGTCCCTCCCACGCGGATATCCAGCCTAATGAAATAGTTGACTCTTTAGCGAAACAGGCAGTCTCAGATGGGGATCCATTAAACATAGGCCTCACCTAAGTAGATACTATTAATATTGTGAAAAAATCTATTCAATTGTGGCAAGAATTTTGGGACTCCTCTTCAGAGTCGAGGGGATCCTACTTGTACTCAATAATGCTCAGAATTGGAACCAAGTCATGGTTTCATGACAGTCGTTTATATGGAATTATAATTGTTCTAATTGTACGGTTGAGAATGGGTCATGCAGCTACCCCCCAGAAAACTCTTTCAATTTTATTTAAGAGACACTCCTTTTTGTGACTGTGATGGCAGCCAAATGGGTGATGTCAATCTAGGGTGCTCAAAAACACCAAAGCTATTGACTTATTTTATACTAGATCTGCTCGTAAAATTCCATTCCCTACATCAGTGGGATTAATTCTTATCTATCTCAATCCTGACTGTCATGAATCCGAGACTCATCAGATAATCATTAAACTATTAATACATTTTAAAAATGTAGATATTGTTAAATAATAATTGAATGTAATGGAAGACAGCCCAGGGGTAGTGAAGAAAGAAAAAAATAACACATATCAAATAAGGTATATTTTATTGGAATCTTTCCTCCTTTCCTTTCAAACCGACGTTTGGGAGGATTTTTCCCTCCCTCTTCAGGGCTTCAAAGGGTCAATGAATGAAACAAATAAAATGTTTCCTTCTTCTCTCCACAGTAGTGTTCAAAACCTTCTTCTTTTTTATCAAAAGCATTGAATTATCTAATTAAGAAAAGGAGGAAAAAAATTTATTTTTCTCTCCCTTTGCTAAAAAAGAAGCTTTTGAACACTACTGTGGAGAGAAGAAGGAAACATTTTATTTGTTTCATTCATTGACCCTTTGAACCCTGAAGAAGGAGGGAAAAATCCTCCGAAACGTTGGTTTGAAAGAAAAGGAGGAAGGATTCCAATAAATTACACCTTATTTGATATGTGTTACTTTTTCTTTCCTACTACCTGGGCTGCCTTCCATTACATCCAATTAAAATTTCTACCAGTCCGTATCTCTCCAGAGAAAATTTCGTTGCAAAAAAATTGTTAAATAATAATGCAACTGTATATAATTATGTAAATATTGTAAAAAAAAAAAATTAAAAGCAATTTAAAATATAGATAGAGCTGTTATTGGTGATGGTAACATAGTCGATTTTATGAAACCAAAAATATTGTCCTTTATCTTTCTGTCTAATCTGAGATGTTTTAGACAATTTTGTATGCATGTGATCTTTCAGAGAGGGCCTCTGGAATCAACCCCCACTACCCTGATAGCACACTCTCTCTAGAAGATCTCTTATTCAGCTCTTATTGTCTTTAAGATATCTTTAAGATGTCTAAAAGATATCCTTATGTCTGGAAAACATCTTCTAGATCAAGTGTACTACCAGAGAGGGTACTGAAAGACTATCCGTTCTAATGGCAATCTTTCGGCAACCTATCTGACATATAATCAGTGACTAAATTTCCTTTGTGAAGGATTTTCAATTGCTCGGATAGATTTTTGGTACCTGGATTCGAATCCAGAGAAGATGATAGCAATTCTGATCTGAAAATTGTCTTTAATTTAGATCAAGATATCTGGTATGTACGCGACAGCAGGCAGCCCTCAGGTCGACGTCATTTGCGGTTACGGCCCCACGACTATGGAATTCAATGCCCACTACCCTAAGACAACCATCTACTGCTGCCCGTTTCTTCTCTGGACTCACCGAATATGTGTCGTAGACTTCATCTATGTTATCATGTTAATATTATATCCTGTATTTCTGTATAAATATACAGGGTGTTTAGAAAAGCCATTCCAAGGCTTCAGGGCGTGATTCCCAACATAAAAATTAGATGAAAAGTTCCAACAAACATAGGTCTAAAAACGCTTCGTCCTCTGTCTAGCTTCCATTTTTTTTTAAGAGAAACGTCTATCTTGAGAACGGATGTAGATATCTTTATGAAATTCCGTACACATGTACTTAACTACATTATCTACTATTTAAAAAAGTATTATTTATCTTGAAAATTTTCAAAATGGCCCCCATTTCAATTTTTAATTGTGAATAACTTTTTAATCTTTCAGTTTATTAAAATTAGTATTATTAGATAAAATCGAGGGGTGAACCGCTACCTAATATGCTGAACACCTACGTCTACTTGTACTTACAAATATTTCCAAGTACTTTCAAATATTTACAAGTATTTCCAAATGTTTCCAAGTACTATTTCCAAGTACTTCCAAATATTTCCAAGTACTTCCAAAATACTTCCAAAGAGGTGTACATCTACTTCTAATCGCGGATCGCCCCTCGGATAAAATGTTACCGTTTTTATTGTGAACAAAATGACACCTTATTTTTCAAATGCAATAAAAAAAACGAAGCTATGACAAAACTTGTAGGAAAATAGGAGGAAATAATGTCTGTCTCAAAATTCAGTCTACAGAAGCCAGTAATGGTGCTTGCACAATTTTGTCATAACTTCGTTATTTTTTATCGGATCTTGAAAAATAAGATAAAATTTAGGTACTTTTTAAATAGTTGATAATGTAGTTAAGTACATGTGTACTATATTCCATAAAAATATCTACATCCGTTTTCAAAAAAAAAAAATAAATAAATAAAAAATGGCCGCCAGCCAGAAAACGAAGCGTTTTTAGACCTATGTTTTTTGGAACTTTTCATCTAATTTTGATGTGCGGAATCACGCCCTGAAGTCTTGGAACGATTTTTCTAAACCTCCTGTATTTGTAGGTATTTTATATTTTTGTTTGTTTTTTTTTTATATTGAAAGGGTCTGCAATCTACATTGAACTGTGGACACTACATTTTACAATTAAATAAATAAATAAACAAAATTATCTATTAGCGATAATCAGGATAGGCGTGACATCTCTTCGAGATATATAGAATACTTACATGTAAAATCACCCATAATATCTTTTGGCAACTACTCGAGGCGTTAGTTAATGTGAAATAAAAAGTAAACAAACATACTCTTATGGGTAAAAATGTTTTTGTTCTCCATTAATCAAGTCCTCTAGTGTTGCTTTTTTCACTTCACTGAGAACAATCCCTTTCATTTGATTTTATAGAAGTAAGCTTGTTTAAAAAACGGTTAAGTATTAATGTTATATCGTAATGAAAATAAAACGAAATTTGAATTAGATATTTTTAGTACTGTTTTAAAAAGTATAAAATAAACTTCTTTTCTTTATATTTAAAGCGTAGGTATATTTCGTTATTCTCTAAATTTACATTACTCTTGAAATTGTCTCATACACTTTCCAACTTTAAATGAGTAAAAAAGTTGCAAAAAGCTCTAGAGATAGATGTGATCTCCCTTTTGACGTATTCCATTGGGATGCAGCAAGGAATACGTCTCTAATTGCCAAATGTGCGCAGCGTCTCAAATAGAAACCCAGCCACTCAACTAAAAGCACCATTAATTATATATATGTGTTATGAATGTCGAAAGAGAAAATCTTTTTAGAGAGCATAAAATGTGTTTATTATGAATTCATATGCATTAAAATATGACAGCAAACAAAAATGTATTTTTTACTAGTCATATAGAATAATAAAAAATACTCTCTATAAAGGCGAAGACTTAAATGATAATAACAATATATTATTTATTTGCTTAATTATTTAATTTTTATTTGTAAAATATTAATTTATATATCCGTTGTTTTATTTTGTTTGCTTAAGATCGTAAAATTTAATTTTAATCCTCATTTCCACTCGCCATGTTATTCTCTGTAAATTTTTATTTGGTACTAAACAAGAGGGTGGTAAGCTTCATCCCCCCTTCCCCGAATACAAAAATGTACCTTTTGGAACGTTAAAAAAATATCCCAATATTTAAGCTTAACGAGTTTTGCAAGGGAAGTAATTTATAAGGATCATTAAAGGGGAAAGTGGAGGGGATGAAATCGAGATTTTTTTCATTCTTAACGTTAATAGATGTTTTCATATCATATATCCCGATTAGTATAATCACTGTACACAATTTATAAATGAAAAAATAAAACAAATATAATTATATTTATGTAGTATAATACTTGGATATTTATTTTGAAATATATACATACTTACATATATATTATATATAATAATATTGAATTGCTTTACATTAACATGTTTTTATTTTTTTATTTATTTTTTTACTTTACCATACAGGGTATGGTCAAGTATTGTAATCGTGCATGAAAAAAGTGTTTTTTTCCTATTTTTTTTTCGAAATATCTCAAAAACAGATGAAAGTATTTTGATTAAAAAAAATTGAGCGAAACCATGGCATTTCGCTCTACAAAAAAGCTCTAATAAGTGAACATCGAAAAAATTATATTTTTCGAGATAATAATTGTTTTGTCAAAATGTCTGTTAGTTAGATAGTTAGTGTCTGGTTGTCCATTAGTCTGTGCGTTACCAAATTTTTGTGGACGAGCTAGCTCAGAAACTACTCTGAATATCAAAACCAAATTTCACAAGTAGTTTTGGTCCATTGAGATTAAGAGCTGATTAGATTTTGGTGCATATCGACCCAAAATTAAGGGGGTGGAGAGGGGGTTAAAAATTAAAAATCTAGTCCGTTTGAGCAAACTCAAGCAAATTTTGTATACATAATCAGTGAACCCCAGAAGTCTGTCTAAAAATGTAAAAACTAGCCGCCCAAAAGGGGGGGGGGCGTGTAGGCTTAAAAAATGAAAATCTTGGCCATTTACCAAACTCAAACAAATTTTGTATACATAATCAGTGGGACACCAAAAGTATAAATATGCAAAACTCCCCCCCCCCACTACATGATTATAAATAATTTTACGGGCCAGGTTGTATGGTAAAGTCAAGTGGATGGCCACATCAGAACACGTCAGCTTATTTTTTTCGCTTTTCGGCTTTTCTACTCATAAGCCAATTTACGATACTACTTATTATTTTTTTCAAAATTTGTCTCTACCCCGGGGTCAGTTTTTAGCCGGATGCCTCGAGTCGGATTCGAACCCGGGTCCACTTGATAGCAGGTTGGCACGCTACCCCTAGCCTAACCCGGCCCCATTAGCATGTTTTGAAATTAATTTTTCATGATATTATAAAACTATCCAGATTGGGTTACATCTATTATTATTATTGCTTTAGTAAGATTTTTATTAATGAAATAAAAAGTCAACTTCTGATCTGAAACAAGTTTATTTTTATCATTTAGCAAGGATAATAAATAGAAGAAGATTAGGGTTAATAAATTAATCAAAGCTTCGTCTTTTATTAAAAAGGCCAATTCATACTAAAATATAAACATTTTTCTAGATATCTATCAATTAAATAAAAACAACTTGTTATTAAAATAATATAGGTAATCAATATTATTTGAAATATGAAAAAAATCATAAAAATAATTATATTCAAAATCTTTTGATTCGAATCCCGGCTGATCCTTTAGTCTATAAGAAAAAATATTTTCTTCGTTCCCTAATTTAATAATAAAAATAATTTTTTAACCGAGTGAGTTTTTCGATTTATGAAAAAAGCATTTTATTTAAATTCTTCTTGATTTTAGGCATTATATAAATTAAAGTCAATTTTAAATTGAATTTTTTTTTAAGTTATCATGAACCTTAACAGAAAAATTTGTATATTAAAGGTGGTTGCTCACATGGCGTTGTCGGCACTTCTTCACAGAGCACCAGCCCTTGTCACATAAAATTAAACTTTGTAGAAAGCAAAACTGAGCTCTGGAAGCAAGAAGGTTAAACTACCCGCTAATCTGGTCCCCGTTAAAGTAAATATCTACGTAGCTATAAAAATATAGTGAAAATTTACCATTTTAAAAAATGCCGGCCCCATTGTTTCAAAAAATACAAGGCAGTCAGCTTTCTATGCCTATTTATAAATAGATATACTATATGTATTTTATAGTGTAAAAGTGATTTTTATTAGAAAGTTCTAATGCATAATAAATAATTAAAGTTGCTGAAATTGAACTTGGTATATTCAAGCGAACTTAAAACACCATTTTTTTTTTTGTTAAATTTGAGCTATAGGGTAAAATGAAATACCTACATTCGACTCTCGACAATTCTAATTCCAAGAAATCACAAATAAAATTCGAATTATCGAGATTTCGAATTATAAATAAGTTTGAATTATTAAGAGGAAAGAAAAAAAATTCGAATTATTAAGAGTTTTGAAAATATGTATAAGCTTACATAAATTTTATATATAGCCTCAAGTAAAAAAATAAAAGTAATGAAAACGACAAAAAAATAACAAAAAATTATATATGTATTTTCATTGGAATAGATAATAAGATAGCTATTTAAAAAAAAGGTAAATAAGGAGTATACATTGCTAGGAAAAAATCGAATTATAAAGAAGGGAAGTGGCCTAGTACGAATTATAGAACGTTCTCTCCCTCTCTTGTTACGAAAAGGATTTCGAGTTATCGACCCTATCAAAATACACAGGATTTTTTCGATTTACCGAAGTTAACAGCTGAAGAGTTCAAATTATCGAAAAATTCGAATTATTGAGGTTCGAATTATCGAGAGTCAACTGTACCTTTCATTTTCTGTAAATATGTTTGTTTATTATTTCTCAGACGAAAGTTCAAAATAAATGAAAGCCATATTTACGGAAAACCTTTTCAAGAATCATTAAGTTATGCATTTTATTTGGAAATTTAGAAATTTTGTATTCGAACCGCTTAGACTACAAATCTGAAACTTGGCACACAAGTGAAGCTTATCAATATAAACTTTCGTGCCGAATTCCAGCTTATTATTTATAACCGTTCAAGAACACTTTCATTTCGGAATTATTAATTTGAAAATCCCAAAATATAATTATTTTTTTATTTTTAAAATACAAAAATTTTGGAAAGATTCCTCGACATTTCAGCCCCCGACAAAATATCTCATGACAAAATAACCCTTCCCCGCGTGAATCTTATGAGTAATGTAAATCGACTCCGGTTCGGTTAATATATATTCAGTTCGGCTCGGTTGGGTTCGTATTGCTCCTTTTCGGGCTGACATTTAGACGGTCGGCTGGCTGACGCCAACCGCGCCGAACTGGATATATATTAACCGAACCTCCGAAAGTTTAGTCCGGGCGGGGTGTGTTTCGGACTCCCATTTTTTTTCTAATCAAACACTCATTGAAAACCGAAACAGCCAATCGTCGGGCGGGGTGTGTTTGGGGCTACCATTTTTTCCTAATCAAACACACATTGAAAACCGAACAGCCAATCGTCGGGCAGGGTGTCTCTTTTGTATTCTCCCTTATACTGGGGAATATTTTGTCAGAAGATATTATGCCGGGGGATATTTTGTCCTTGGGATATTTTGTCATGAGATATTTTGTCTGAAGGATATTTTGTCGGGGGATGTTTTGTCGGGGATATTTTGTCGGGGGCTGAAATGTCGCGGTACCTTTTGGAAAAGAGTTAAACTTTCTATGAGATTTTATATTTGAGTTATCATGAGAATTAGAATCCATTTTGGGTGTCTCCAATAACTAATCAGATGTCTCCCGTGGTCGAACATTAAAAGATTCAAAAATCTATCTACTTATCTTCTATTATTATAATCAGATTGCGCGACGACGCCGACGTGATTTTTTTAACTTAAAAAAAAAAGTTTATAATAAATTAAATTTATTAAAATTAGGAAATTTAAATTATTATTTTAAAACCCACTACAGAGGGATCCCTGAAGGCGGGCTTCGCAGCTGGTAATCTAATAATATAAGTAAAAAATTGTTTAAATAATAGAAACATAGAATTTTGGATTTTTTTCTCCTGAATACGGATGCTTTAATAGTAAAAACTATTCTAGAGAAAAATACGTAACTAATAAAAAGAAGTATATATAAAGGCGAATAATCTCTTTTACTGCTTCATTAAATTGAAAGTTTATAGTTCTAGCTAAAAACAATAAATCCAATGCATTTTATTTCGATCTTATTGGAAAAAAGAAAAAAAAAATTTAAACACAATAGAATTCAACCTCTCATGAACACTCAGTAAATTAGAAAAAAAAAACTTCAGAATGGATTATCTCTAGTCAAAATACGAAATGAAAAATAAGTAAACTCCCCCATTTTATTTCTTTCATGGTCGTTTAAATGTTTTTGTTCGATTTCACTAAAAATAGTTGAAATGAAAATTAATTAAACTTTCTATATAAAAGGGGTTTTTGCTTCTAGTCTAAAGCAATTATTGATGTGTGAAATGAATATCTAAATCAAACTAGACTCTCTTTTGATTAATCAAATTCATATTCAACAAAAAAATGAAAGCATCCGTTCATTTACTCTTTGTGATGGTTTTAGGTTTGAACTTTCTGTGAGGTAGATTCAATTTTAACTTTGTAATAAACATCTATTAATAATGAACTAATTAATTATCATGGTGATTTTTAACACTATCAAGTATTAACCGAATGTTTTCTACATTTGATTCAATCGCGAATATAATGTAGGGAATTTTTGTCAAATATTGAGTGAAAATAATATTTGAACTTATATATTTCTAACTTGAAATAATGATATTAAATAAATTTTATAATTTTTCTCATTAATATATCAAAGAATAATTGATACATCAACGAGAATTATTTTGACCGCGCTGATTTGAAAAATATATTTTTATCTCGCGAGACTACTGCGGATTACGCTATTGGAGTCTGCGGAGTATTAAGTCTGGACCAAGAGAGAAAAGATGTGATCCACTTAGCTACAATCCAACGTCATTTCGCGTATAGCCCGCTAGACATTCGGATGGATCACCAAGTGAATTTGAAATCTCAGATGTTATATATTCGATCTCCCAGTTCAGAGCGCTAGATCTATTAGCATGTATTTTAGATGCCTGCCATTAATTAACCGAATGTTTTCTACACATAAAAATATCTTTTTCAAATCTGCGCGGTCAAAATAATTCTGGTTGACGTATCAATTATTCTTTGATATATTAATGAGAAAAATTATAAAATTTATTTATTATCAAGTATGCCATATAACCCTGTTTAGTTGGTCTCATGAAGCATGGACGTCCACAACACGGTTAGTGTTTTCCCTTTTCTAATTATATTAGAACTGAATCGGTCATTTCAAAAACCATCTAAATCACACAATCAGAACTTTTCAGAAATCAAACTTAAGGTAGTTCTTTCACAAATGGAAAAATTCAAGAAGTCTTTGAAACTTGGAATATAAGTCAGTAAAAGCATAATACACATACTGTTAAAATTTGAAGACGATTTATCAGGCCAAACATGAAATAATTGCAATTAAAAATGACATTTTTAACATCGGCTAGATAGGGAAAGGGTGGTGATATGATCATTATTTTATTTTATTTTTCATTGAAGGACTTTAACCATCTTGATGAAAAACTAATATTTGTTAGAATACTATATTCGGAGTAACTTAAAAAAAATTGAAATTATTTACCACGTAGTTTTGATAAAAAACAAAAAAACATATTTGGGCTATTATTTTTAGTAGAGAGGATATAAGCACAATGGCTTGGAAATGATCCGGCTAGTATGTTTGTATGCATATAGAGATTTCGTAGTGTGAGTGGACAGTCACGTTAAAAAAACATAACCTAAAATTTTAGTTCCGTTCATATTTATAGAGTGGTTACGAGGCTAAAACTTTTTGTGTGGATTGTCGCGAAAGATCCTCCTTAAGTCACTGACTTGTGTCGTTTAAGCAATAAACGACCGATGAATTCGGGATACTGTTTGAAGAGGAAGGAATGTACTGACGTTCATGGTTTTTATTCAGATCATGGGTTTACATTTAAGAAAGTGTTCGGGACAAAAAAAGCATGTTTGGAAAAATCTTGCTTTATGTGGTTTGCGAAATGACCTATTCAACTCTAAAAATTGGGGCACACCCTCCAGAAGGGGAGAATTTGATTTTTAGGAGGGCATTTCGAAAATGAGACTCAAAGGGAAATTGCCTCATGGAACTATATGATGTTCTTATGGGAATTTTAAAGTGACAAGCCCAAAATGATGGACTAGCTGTTGATGGTAAAGTATTTGTGAGTTATTTAGAAGATATCATTGGAAATGTTAAATAAACAACTTCAGGAATAAATAAAACTTTAACTTCTAAATTTCAAGTTTGCATTTTATTAAGTTAACGAGCTACAATACTCTGACAGACAGATATTGTAGCGAAACTCATGTTTCCTTTTTAAACTAAGGTGACCATTCGTCCAGTATTTAATGGGGCAGTTCGGTATTTAGATTCTGTGTCCCATATATTTTGAAACAATAAAATTGTCCTGTTTTTAAACATAGTGTCCCGTAAAGAACAATGAGCTGCTTAAAAAAATTCATTCTGTAGTAAAATATGAAAAATCATAATAATGTTGTTTTTCTTTTTCATTACACTGTGAATAAAAATATTTTAAGTTTGTTCTATAAAGGTACATTTAGCTGGGTGGTGCCCAAACTCCCGAGAAGTCAAAGTCCCGACAGCCCAAAATCCCGACAGCCAAAATCCCGACAAACAAAATTTCGACATGTGAAATTTTAGATTAATTTTGATATTTTATTAACATTTTATATATTTGCAAAAATATATATACTATCTATATGTATTTGACCATTTACCTATAGGTATAGGTATAGGTATGTATTCTTTAAAATGTATTTTTTTTTTGTTAATTAAATTTAAAAATGTTCTGCCATTAAAAATTAATTATTAATCTTACCTAACACCAGTTCTTACCCCTATCACCACTTCTATTTATATGTTCTTTTGCTTATAAATCAATGATCACCTTATTCTTAACCGTGCCCTAAAAAAGAACTATCTGGATCCTCTTCACTGGCTGGTTCTAGAGTCTTTAGTATTAACTCCATATATATTGTGAAATTTATTTATTTATTTTTTAAATAATGTGTTTACAATCACATCAATGTTTTTTTTTTTTTTATTTATTTAATGTCACCGGGAACAAAGCCCATTTAGACAGCACATAAGTAAAGTGTTAGTAGGGTTAGTGGGGGAGCCGAGTTTTCAGCAGGTAGAAATTTTTATTCGTCAGCTAGGATCGAACCCCGGCCTCCCATTCCAACATCGTCATAATCGATCGATGTCGAAACGAGGCCAGTGCGTTAGCCAACTGAGCCAACCCGGCTCCCCCACATCAATGTTATTACTTACCAAAATAAATTACATGAAAAAAATAATCGAATAAAAATTATTCTGTCATTTTACCATATAATTGAAAACTAGAAAAAGCGATAAGTATTTTCTCCATTTAGAAAGGAAGTTATCCTTGATCTTATCGAGTATTAAAAATGTAAAAGTAAAACAAGCGTTAAGTGTTGAATGGTAGGAAACTTATTAGGAGTTTCGTAATGTAAAGGAAAAGATATAAAATTGTGATCGAAGATACCTTTTAAGCTCACCCACCTCTATATTTCTTACTTTTAATATTGTTTAACTGCTTTTATTATTCTTTTCTAGAACATTCTACAAGAAATAATTTTTATTTTATATTCAAGATTAAAAAAAAGATATAAATAAAGGATCTTTTTGTTTGCTTTTTGTATTTTATGAAAGTGTCGCGAGAAAGAGACATTAATGCAAATTATAACCAGAAAAACTTAAGAAAATGTATAACATACAAAAGAGATTGGATAAAATAAATTTCGCTTTCGAAATGAGTATTAAACTCTAATAATTTTATTGATAGTTAAAATTTTTAAAATGTAATTTTAATATGAGATTTATCAGCTTCAACGGAAATATTTTAATTGTCTTTTTTCTGAAGGGCATGGAGGAATTTTCTTATAAAATGCGTATATAGCCTAGTACAGACCGGGATACAAATTGTTGGCAAAATGTTGATGGTGATGTTGGCAACAAGTTGACGGGATCAGGGCCGGATTTAGGATCTATAGCTCCCGATGCTGAACATGTGGGGCGGGCCCTACCGGGAAAGTATTTTTTTTAATTAACCCACAAAAACCGCATTTTCAGCAATTATTATCCAATTAAGGTAGTTGTTTCACCATATGGGTTTTCTTAGGATTTTTTTTGAAATTTAGATTATTATTTAAATACTTCTGCATCGATTGGGGGCAAAACAAAATTTATGAACAATATAGTTCCTGAGATATTAAATTCCACAGATAGAGTTTTTCAGACTCTTATACATTGCACTATACAGGATTTCGGAAAGTTTACATACATATTTAATTATAATTAAGAATCCCTTCTTATCATTGTTATAAAAAACTAAACCAACATTAAACAATAACTACTACATTTTTTAAGAAAATTTTAATTCATAGTTACAATACAGTTTCTGAGATAATAATTAATAAATAATGAAAAATTTACAATAAAAACAAGTTTACAATAACGCATTTATTTAACCTAAAAATTCGGTTAACTTTAGTACTTTTTTGAAGTTTTTTCGGTTCAGCCATTGTCGCACAGCTTTCAATCGCTTGTTAAGAACTTTTTGTTTTTTAAATCTCCCTTTATAATGTACTTTACCTGAAATTTCTATGATAAAATATATACAAGGTCGGACAGTGTTGCCAGATTTGTCAAACGAGCTCTGGATTGGCTAGTAGTGGTACATAAACAGCAAAAAGTTTTTGTCTTATGAATTCTTATTGTCTATTCTATATACTATAGCATTAACTTTTTTCTACTATTCTCGCGAAACAACTACCTTAAAAACTTAAAAATAAAAGTGCATGACTAATGAAACTTTATTAAATATACAGGGTGTTTCATAATAGAATGCTAATATTGAAAAATGTTAATCTGTGCATGATTGTAAGACAAAAAGTTCATATAACGCAAGGTCCGATTTTGCTTTATTTTTGATATAGAGAGTGATTAAGATTTTTTGAAAAATGTTTTTTTTTTTTGTTTTTATTTTAATAATTCGAAAACTACATATGATATTTTTATAAAATTTGGTGGATATAAACTAGGCGTAGAGGCCCATCATTTGTAAAAAAAAAAAAGAATTTTCAGTTTTAAACAGTAACGTCCAAATTAATTTTACCCTTAAATTATTTTTCAAAAACAAAAATTATTTTATTAATGGTTTATTTGGTAATAAAAAGATCTCTTGGCATTTTTTCGTATTACTTATCTCTTGTTAAAGAATTATTTCAATAAAAAGTATCAAAAGTACTTAATTGTAAAAATATTTTATTTTCTCGCAGGTACAAGATAATTGTTGTTCTACATATATTTTTTTTACTGAAATATTGTTCAAGAAAGGAAAAAAGTCAAGATATCTTTTTTTATTACAAAATAAAGCACCATTAAAAAATAATTTTTCTTTTTGACAAAAGTAGTGACGTATTATTTTTTCATTCAAAATAATCAGGGTGAAATTAATTGGGACACCACTGGTTAAAACTATATATAAATATTTCTAAAAAAATCTTTATCAACCTACATCAAAAAAATAAAGTAAAAAGGTACGAAAGGAACTTTTTGTCTTAAAATCATGCATAGATTAACCCCCTTCAATATTTACATTCAATTATGAAACACCCTTCATTTGCCAATACGTACCTATATCCCCATGAATTCAAGGAACTCTCTCTCAGCCTCCATCTTTCCCAGCACTTATAATCTTCAAACCTTCAAAACCCGAGTGCATAAACACCTACGTCTCCATCCTCTCAATTAGGGCCGGTTGTATATCGCAAAGTAAATGATTTTTACAACTAGCAAAGGGTAGATGGTAAATGGAGGGACTGGGATGGCCATCGCAAAGTAAATGCTAATCAAGGTAGATGGTAAATGGAGTGGCTGGGATGGCCAATCAGATGACAGGAACTTTCAGTGCCTGTCATCTGATTGGCCATTCCAGCCACTCCATTTACCATCTACCTTGGTTAGCATTTACTTTGCGTCATGCAACCGGCCCTTAATAAACTTTCCCTTCTCTTCGATAATACAAGGGTCTCTCGAGATCCATAGGGGCTGCATCTTTACTGGTGCGCTCCTTCTTGCATTCGATTGCATAAAAAAACCCTGTATAATAAAAAACAAAGAAGACCCTTTCTTACGTAGCCTGGGCGCAAATTGAGAGCAATCGCGTAGCAGAGAGCCAACCAGAGGCTTTTAAATTAAAGAGAATGATTAAAATTTAAAAATAGATTTAACTTAATTTTGCTGTAAATGTATGTACAAATTTCAGTCAAATATTTATAATAATAGTTAAAGTTAAATAAAATAAGCTTCTGCTGGCTCTCAGCTACGCGCGCCCTGCGTCCGGGCTAAATCCGGCCCCATATCAAGAGTAGGAGAGTTGATGATTCATAAGAAATCAATGAGGATGTTGTAAATAAACATATATTGATAAATAATTATAATTTACCAGCTGCGAAGCCCGCCTTCGGCTGCCATCTTGCTGGCCAAGAGACTCACCTCTTAGACTCCTTTTAGTGGGTTATAAAATATTAATTTAAATTTCCTGAATCCAACTCGAGGCATCCGGCTAAAATATGACCCCGGGGTAGAGACAAATTTAAAAAAATAAATCAATAGTTTCGTAAATTGGCTTATGGCTAGAAAGGCCGAAAAGCCAAAAAAAAATTAAAGTTCCTAATTTTAATACATTTTATTTGTCATGAACTATTAGTGGATATTAAAATTAAAAAAAAAATCACTTCAGAGTTGCAAGCCGATTATAATAAGTAGAGATAGATAGATATAGATAGAACGATTTGTTATGGCCCCTTTACACTGGCGCCCGAATAAAATGCAATAAGTATTTATGTATATGTATGGGCGTATCCCACCCACTAAATGGCTTATTATCTCGAAAACTAAAAATGCTAGCAACTTCACATTTTTCCCATATTTTTTTGACCTTTAAATTATAAAGCAAGAAATCTTCAAATAATCCAATAAGTTCTACTTTTTAAAAAAGAAAAAAATGTCACCAGGAAAAGATTTTTATAATGATCTTCTGTTATCATGGGTATCAAATTCAATCATTATTATAAGCTCTAGTGCTTTGGTTTTTAGTTTCTCGTGAATTTCTGGTTACCTATTGGCCATAAAGAAAAATAGTTCAAATACAACTTGTAGATAATACACTGCTCTACAAAAAAGCATTTTTGTATTTTTTCGATAGGAGCAACCGTTTAGGAGATAATCAAATCTGAATTATTCCATTAATAAAATGAATAGATTTGTTTTTGTTTATATAAATTACTTGGAAATTTTGGTAAATATTTACTTCTCTTTAGGTCACTAGGCCGCTAATTGATGATTTGTTGCTTTGTTTTATATTTTTTTTCGACAAAGGAATTTTTATGACGGCAATAAAAAAATTCCAAGAAAACACACACACACAGTTGTTCATTCGCTAAAAGAATAAAATATGAATATATTTTTTCTTTCAAATGGCTATATTTCCTAAATGATTGCTTCTATCAAAAAAACATATATAACCTTTTTTGTAGAAATGTTTATAATCTATCAATTGGATAATAAGTATTTTTATTGTACGGTCAATAGATAAGGAGATATTTACTGAAAACTGATTAGAAGCCTTTTTTTCATGATATAACTAGGACTGGATTTAGGATCTCTGGGGCCCTAGGCTGAACCTGTGGCGCGGGCCCTACCTGGGAAAATATATTTTTTTTTAATTTAACCCGAAAAACTGAATTTTCAGTAATTATTCAATTAAAAAACTTAGAAATAAACGTTCATGACTCTTTATCGAAACCTTGTTAAATATATTTTCTAAAAAAGTAGACCTTTTGTGGTCCATAGGCTGCAGCCTGCGGAGCTTGTGCTTAAATCCGGCTCTGGACAAATAAAACTGCAGTATATTTAAGTATATATGACAATTGATCACTCGGACAATTTTTTTGGGGGCTACCAAGGGGGTTCTTGGTTTGGACGCGCAACACTGTTGAGAACATGTATCCCAATATAAGTAAATATCTGAATCCAACAAATATGTTACCACCATCCATCAAATGTTGGCAACATATTGTACCCCGGTCTTATGAATTCCAAACTAATTAATTTTCTGATATGATTTAAGAATGTAAATGCGTATCTTTATCTGCTTTGTATGAATGTAAATGCGTATCTTTATCTGCTTTGGATGAATATGCCGGCCAAATGCGAGTCGTTCATAATAATTTTAATAATACGTCCTCTGTGGAGCTCCCTCACATCGACATTTTAAATCGAAATAAATTTAAAACTATTAAAATTCTGCTTAAAGTGATATTTTATTCCTCACAATATAGGATAAAAATATATTGTTTTTTGAGCATAGAAAAAATTCGACCCACAACAAAATAGTTCTTCGATTAAAATTTAATATGATTTTTGATTTCCAGGAAAATGAATTAATATAAATTCGAAATTTCAAGTTTTTATCCTTTTTATTTTACGAGTAGGTATATTGCGACAGACAGGCAGACATTGTAGCGACCCTTATATGGTAGGATCATGTCTTACTTCTTAAAGAATATCCTAAAATGCGACTAACAAATGCAAATGTTTAATAGATCAATAAAAAATAATAAATCAGAAAAAATATATTATATTACAAATTAGGAGATTATGTTCATAGTTTTAGGTGCCTCTGTTTTTTATGGGTGTAAATTTTGATGTTACATCTGAAATCATTGAAGTGAAAATTGAAATCCCAATGCTAAACAAAACTTCTTTCTCATTTTAGTTTTGATCTTTATTTAGATTTGTCTTCAGCGCCAGAGATACTTAGATTCTATATTTACGTCGTTTTTAGCTATTTTTTGGAACTGGCAATAGTTTAACTTACCCATAAAATCGTGTGCTCTAACGACGAGGTTACATTACACCGATAAGTTCTTAAGATGATTAATAAATTATGTGTTGCCAGAAGAGTTCCTTAAACTTAAAGACAACCAAAACCATGGTAAAGACTATTATTTTTAAGAAAAATCCCTGTTCGCTGACCTGAGCAAGAACCATATTTCATAGTCATATTATTTGATTACGTGACAGGCCATTCACGTAGATTTATAAAAATGTTTCTTTTAAGAACAAAATTACTCGAAATGTCAATATGAATATGAAATAAAGTAAAAAAGTAAACATCACTTTGGGTTTGGGGAGTTAAATATTTATATAGACTAGCTTTAACCTTAGCAATATATTCATCAGGTGAATAAAAAACAGCAGAAGAAATTCTTTAACTTGGAAATATTTAACATTTTATAAGCATATTTTTACTTACGATAAAATACAGAGAATGCGAAGAGGAATTAATTTTAGAGCCTGGATACCGACCTGTAACAAATGAAGAAACAATTAAATTAGTACAACATATAAATAAATCATTAAAAAAGTATTAAAAACATTTCTTTTTATAAATTATTTGATAAGTCTCATCAAGTGTTTTTAATATCTACTCAAAATAAATAAGTGGTCTTAATCAAAAAACATTCATCAAATCAACCACTTGAAGCTTCAGTATAAAACTTAATTCTAATTCATTTCTGGTTGAATTATTATTTAAATTTACTATTCATATTAAAGATGAGCTTTTTTTGTTTTTATAAACCTCTTAGAAATTTGGATGCCGCTGTCAACCAACATTACACCTGATGAAGAAACTACCTGTTAATTTAATCTTAGTAGGTTATATTATATTAGGGTGATCGGATAATTAATTATGATGTACCACGAGAGTTATTTAATGAGGACTTGTCCAGTAGAAGAAAGAAAGATAAGAAAATAATTTATTGTTTAAAGCCAGTTTGGCTAATACAATTTTGAAAAAATAGAATAAAAAACAAAAATATAACAATAAAACATTATAAAAAATAAAAAAAACAAAAATAAAGTAGGGGGGTCGGGTAGGCTAGGCGGTAGCATGTCAGTCAGCTAACCAAGAGGACCCGAGTTCGAATCCGACTCGAGGCATCCAGCTAAAATCTGACCCCCGAGGTAGAGACAAATTTAAATAAAATAATTAGTATCGTAAATGGCTTATGGGTAGAAAGGCCGAAAAGCCAAAAATAAAAAATAAAAAAATAAAGTAAACAAAACGAAAAACAAAAAGAAAAAATTTTAAAAAATAAAAAATCTTATTTGAATTTTTTTATTTTATCTATTCATTAACTATGAATGCCCGGATGCGGAGAGCCTCAACCACAAGGTAAAACAAGTCTTTTGCTTGTTCCTCATTACAAATGTTCATTATAATTTCCACGAAGTTATTTATCTTCATCTACCACCTCAGAGACAAGAAAATATTTATACAAATAGTGACTGCGCGAACCAGTAAATATCGGAGAATCTACCAAAATATGTTTTAAATCTTCCTTTGCCTGCATATTGCATAGCGTGCAGCTCCCATTTGGGTCCAATTTATAACTGTTGGAGTTGACATCAAAATGGACATCTCGAGCATTTGTGGTTCTTAGTTGGTGGATAAGTCGCGTTTTGGAGATAAGATGGGCAAACGCGTGTTGAGGAGAAAATTATTATTAGGGTCCAGACGCCCATATAAGTGTGCATAAGTCGAACCATTTGTAGCCGTTTGGTCCTCAAGGCAGTAAACATTCCGCAATCCGCCCACCAGAACGTCCCTAGCTGCCCTGATTGCATCCACATTTTGGGGATCCCATAGTCTCAACCCATCAATTCTTATAAAAAAACTGAGACTTGTCCAGTATATAGGTAGAAATCAATCAAACTAGGTAACTTTTTAGATAAATGCTCAGAATATTTCATTAGTTATTTGTCAATCAAACTTAGGGAAAAACAAGATGACAAAAGTGAGTTTTACTTTACAATACAGTGTATGGTCAAGTATTGTAATCGTGCATGAAAAAAGTGTTTTTATTTTCCTTCTTTTTTTCGAAATATCTCAAAAACGGCTGAAACCGTTTCCTAAGAGGGCAGCCAGCTGATTAGCCATCACAAGGTTTCAATTTCGGTAATCCGATTAGAGATCAACTAACGTTTTAGTAGAATTGACAAATTTTGGAAGTAACGAAATAATTTAATGATAAATACCCAAGTGATGCCTCGTAATAATGGAGTTTCGATTTTTCTAAGGGGGCAATGAGTTTTATAGGGGAGCACTGCCCCCCAAACTACTTCCATTGCCATTATATAAATTTGTGTATAAGAAATATTATATCTATGAAGTGGGAGGGGCTTTATCTCGTCCCGAAAAGCTTCTCTCAATTAGAATTATAAATACGAAAGAAAGAGATTTGATTTTGTCAATTTCATTTATCTGGAGGTATCATACTTTGTTTTTATAATAAAATAATAAATAATTTTTATTAACGCTTTAAATTATTTACAGAATATTAAGCAAAATAATGAAAAATCGCCCATAAGGGAAAAGGAGTAGATGTCGTCCTATGAAAAGATGACACGACGATCTGGTATAAACAGACTTGAGGTCTACAAAGGAAGTCGAAGAAAATGAAGAATTATTTAATCCTAAAATTATTTATTTGAAACTAATAATAAGATAATAGCTTTGCTCTGACTTCTGAGTCAAGAGTCCGTATTTGTTTGTATATTTAAATTGTATATTTTTTCATTGTATTATATAATCTTAAATTTAAATATAATAAATTATAATTTTAAAAAATATATCATTATTGTAGACTGAATCCGGATGGAAACTATAAGAAACGCTCCGCTCATGCCGGGAAGCTTGCGACCCAGTCTATTGATAAAATAGACTAAAAGAATTATAAATGAGAAAGAAAACGATCTTATTTTATCGATTCCATCTATCTGGAGGTTCACAGAACCATTTTAATAAAAGAAAATTGCATTTTGATTAAGAATTTTGTAGTTTAAAAGAAATTGTATGAATAGATTCATTTCTTCCCTCCGGGAGCGAATCATCTAGAAAAGCCGTACGCTATTTACACGAACAATTTCGAGCCAATTTCGACCCCCTGCAGCTCGGAATCCATTTGAGATACAGAGCTGAAATTATACACATGTAATTATTCTGAGATACGGACCTGAGAAAATAGGTAATTTTGGCATTCACTCACTCACTGACAGGTCATCAAAATCTATAGGATACGTCCAAACATTTCAGCATCATGAAATTTCGTCTGCTAGTAGAGTTTGGGATACAAACAAAGGAACAATTCCAAAAATCCAAACTTTCTATTTTTCAACCTTTTTAAAATGTGCGGGAGGGTCAAAAATGAAAATTCTAGCCCGTTGAACCAAATTTTATATACATATTCTGTGGGCCCTCAGAAGGCTAGAAATGCAAAAATTAACCACTTAAAATGGGGGGTGGGGATCAAAAATAAAAATTCTAGTTCTTTGGACCAACGGGCTTCCTCATTCTGAAATGTTAAGCCTTTTATTATGAATAAAACTACAGCTTAATTTTAATATTTGGTTTTCAAAATAAAGAGTTACAGGCAGAAAACAAATTTTAAAATAAAACCTCTATATAATCCATTGGAATCACATACAATTTCGAATTGCCACGCATAGCTCGATTGTTCTTATTCTTCGAGTGCCATACCCGAAGCGGGTGTCGACTCCTCTCCACATATACCTGTGCTGAGTGTGTTTAGTTGTTTTACACAGATAAACGGGACCTACTTTTTAACGCCGGTTCCGAACGGCTAATTTGGAGAGGTCACTTGGCAATTATACTCTTGGTAGGTTGCCATTACTTTCCAAGAGGAGGCGACTGCAAATATCTATCTGCCGAGACTCGGTCTCGAACCAGCGATCTCCGAGTCAGTGTCCCAACACTCTAGCCACTGACCCACAGTCGCATCTAACTCGATTGTTAGTAAAGGTATTTTCAAAAATAAGGTGTCATTTTGTTCCCTATAAAACGGCCAATTCTCACTTGGTAGGCTGATTTAAATATGTAGAGAGAAATAGGAAGATCTAAGACATGTCTGAAATATACTTATGAATCTGGATCCAAGAACAAAAGTGTATTGGCTCTATGGAAAATAGGATTATGATATTTATATTTAAAATAAAGAATTTAAAAATTTTCTCTCTCTTGAAATGTTATCAATATTAATTTACCTATTATTTTTATATAGAAAAGAACGAGAGCGAGAAGGAGGATTTATCGCGACATCCCCTGAGTGCGTTCGGGGCTTAAATATGAATTAGAAGGGACCTAATCTTGGATTATATTTATTTGAATTTAAGGCGAAAATAGACCCTCTTAAATAACGAGGCCTACTAGAAAGGGGCGTTGTAGGGGAAAATATCCCTCGAACATTCCGACATTCTAATACGCGGTAATAAAAATGTCATTTTAAGGGGAGAATGAACCGCGGGGTTTTCTTTCCTTAGACACGGTGCAAATTATTGTGTAATATATTTTCACTCCCCCCCCCAAAAAAAAAATCAATTAAAAATAATTAATTCGAAATTAAAAAAAAGAGACATAAACATATACCAATACAATTTCAAAAACGTCTGCTCCCCTCTCGTTTATTTATATAATTTTATTTCCATTATCATTCCACAAATATACGAAAATAAGTCAAAAATTACCTACACTTTTCGTTCTACAACTTTATTAAACTAAAATAAGAGGCGGCCGTGTGCGCATGCGTTGAGTTGGCACGTCTGTGGTCACGTGTGCGGAATTTAATCACGATCGCGTCAGTTGTCGTCTAGCTACTACAGCATAAGCATGTCAGCTCCGCTATCAGATTGCACCAAAGAGGAAAACCCAGGAGTGGTCAGAGGGTGTGAAAGGTGCTGAAATTCACCGGAGACTTTTGTCACAATACGGGGAAAGTGCTTTATCTGGTAAAAGGGTTTTTTTATGGATCGAAATGTTTAAAAGTGGCCGAACGAACGTAACACAAAAAGAGGGAAAGACCTCACCATCGGCTGGGAAGGTGATGCTAACCCTGTTTTGGAACAAAAAAAGGCCCTATACTGGAGGACTACTTGGACAAGGGGACTACCGTAAATAGTGCGAGGTACAGTGATTTGTTGGCCAATAAGCTGACGCCAGCGATTCGAAACAAACCCCGTTGTCTACTCTCAAAGAAGCCACACGGCTCATCGCACCATAGAAACAATAAACAGGTTGGGCTTTGAGACCCTGGAATACCCTCCCTACAGCCCAGATCTCGCTCCCTCAGACTTTCATCTCTTTGGACCGCTCAAGGAAGCTATAGGAGGTCGTCGATTTGCCTCAGACATGGACGTTCGGGATGAGGTGCAAAAGTGGCTTCATGACCAACCAAAAACCTTCTACCAGGAAGGCATCCGGAAGCTTGTGGCTCGCTGGACCAAGTGCTTTGCTAAAGGTGGAGACTAAATCGAAAAATAATGTATCTGTTGTACATCTATCTTAGTTTAATAAAGTTGTAGAACTAAAAGTGTAGGGAATTTTTGACTTATCCTCGTATATGCATAAATGGATATTTTGTATCTCTGAAAATTTAAGGAAAATGTGGAAACTGTTTCAAGACTTGTTCATTTTAATGATTTGCTAATTTTTTGCCAGCGAAGGATTTGTCTTTGCGATTATTATGTACCTTTCAAAATCGTTTCTTTATCTCGTATAATGAACTTATTTGTAGAATATTTTCATAATTTTAAGATCAATGGTTTGTAAATCCCATTAGGTAAGTTTCTGTGAGAATGGCCACTTTAACACCCTCACACACCTTCATTTTAATTAAATTCAAAAAATTGAACCTAATTCTGCTTAATGAGATCTGTACAGGGAGATTTCACACTCCTTGACTATAGGTATAATTATATACAAGAACTAAATTTCTCCATAATATATAAATATATATATTCTATATTTTAACGTTGCAAAAAATTCGATCCTCAATTTTTTGACCACACAATTAATCACTCACAATCTCACAAACATTTTCAAAAAAAAAATCAATCAATAAATAATAATAATAATAATAATTTAAAATATCTAAAAATGAATTATTACTTTACAACTTGTCCCCTTAAATAAAGTTTTTTTGAAGAAGTTTTTTGTTAAAGCCGACTTATTAATTGATTTGTGTTTATAAAAATTGTTTTAGTCGTTTTTGATAAAATTCGAAATAAGCCCGAAATTTCTCCAAACTGATAAATAAAAAAAAAAAAAAAAAAAATATCCGCCTTTAAATAATGAAAACGTCAGCAGAAAAAAAATCTTGACCACTTTTCTCGAATAAAATCAATTGAGTCTGGTTGAAAATAGACCAAGTCTCAGCCGGAAGTTTATCTTATCTTGAGATTTCAATCGTTATAAGAAAGCCCCTTGCCAAGCCTCTTGGACATTTATTCTTCGTTGGAACCCATTAACCCATCCATCAAGTTGGCTCTATAATTTATTATTTTGCTATTTATTTATTTATTTATTTATTTGTCAGATGGTCATTATTTATTTCAAAATGTAAAGCAACAACAATATAAATAATCACATACTACTAAAGGTTCAACCACCCTAGTGCTATTGACTAGCTGCAAGGCCCGGCTTCGGTGGGCCTCTTGCTAGCCAAGGGGCTTCGCCCCCTGGACCCCAGTCACTTGAACACTCCCTCTCCTCCATCTCCAACCACTCCCCATCCCACCGACTCTCACCCCAGCCCCAGAACTTCTTCCCCGCCTCTGATCACCCTCCACCCCAGTAAACCTACCCCCTAGGTATAGACACAGACACAAATGCCATGGACCAACTCACAAATCTCATTTTTGCTGATAAACCTCTATAATCAAGTAGGTTTTTGATAAAACTAAATAAACAGAGTGGTCCAAACATAGTTTTTAAACGTCCTTCTAGATTACAGCGAAGCGAGGGGTGAACAACGACCTAATATCGTGTACACCTACTTCCACTTCCACTTTCATTTCCAAGTAGAAGACAATAGATGATCGGGATTTATCTAATTAATTAGAAAATAATTTCACATAATTCCAAAGACGGTGTACACCTAATTCCAATCGCGCTTCACCCCTCACAGCACAGGTACCACTGTTCCTTCGAATCTTTACCTCTATTTTTTTGGATTTCTCATAAAAAATCAAAAGTGGGATGGTCCACTCTCCTTTTAAACGCCTTAAGGTAGTTGTTCCGCCAAATGGGTTTTCTTAGGATTTTTTTGAAATTTAGCCAAATTATTATTTAAATACTTTTGCATCGATTGGTGGCAAAACTTTATGAACAATATAGTTCCGGAGATATTAAATTTCAAACATAGAGTTTTTCAGACTCATACATTGCACTATACGGGATATCAGAAAATTTACATACATATTTAATTATAATTAAGAAACCCTTCTTACCATTTTTATAAAAAACTAAGCCAACATTAAACAATAACCAATACATATTTTAAGACAAATTTGATTCATAGTTACAACACAGTTTCTGAGATAATAATGAATAAATAATGAAAAATGTATAAAAAAAAATTTACACTAAAAATAATTTGGCAACAGCGCCTTTATTTGACCAGCAAAAGATGTATAAAGCGCGCATGCACTAGATTTTTTCAAAATTATAATTTTCATAAGGTGTAACGTAGGCGTTGATTACATTTGTTAAAAAATAACAAAACGATTTTTATAGAAATAAATCGACCTTTAAAATGTATTTTATCTGTCATTTTAATAAAAAATATTCAATCTCTTACAATGGTGCCAGATTTGTCAAACGAGCACGGGATTGGCTAGAATCGGTACATAAACAGCAAAAAGTTTTGTTCTGATGAATTATGAATCCTTATTGTCTGTTCTATATACTCTAGCATTAACTTTTTCCTAATATTGTCACGAAACCACTACCTTAATTTAATTTGTATTCTTTTTCATAGAATTTCTAACCGTGAATTGAAAGTAATAAAACATTACCTAATAAGATAAATACTTTAATCATACTTCTCCTTCATTTAGTTATCTTTAGAAAAATAAAATTAGATTATTTTTTTTTTGTGGATTAAATTAGCGAATTCACATTTTTCTTTCTCTTTCTCCCCATTCTTCAGGGTTAGCCTCATTGAACCTTAAAGTTCTTTCTTCAGTCGCGAAAAGCCAGTAATAATAATACTAAAGAGATCTTTTCTTATGCAAAATACGTTAAATTAATATGGCTCAGTCTATTTTTCGAAATGTTTAATGTTATGTGTGCGAGAATAGTGCTTTTGGGGAGGATTGAGGTGGGAAAGGGAAGGTGATGATGAGGGGCTCTTTGGAAACCCAAAAGCAGAATGGGGGGGGTCTTTGGATAGTTGACACAAAGCCCTGCCAAGGGGCAGAGGAGATTTAGCGCATATCCCATAGTGAAAGCTCTCCTCCGGAACTTGGTGATAACGCTTAACACTCGATGTTATGTGTTATGGGGAATGGTTTCGGATGCGGGTCCAATCGCTCGCTATTCGTCCTCTGATCAATAAACATTCGACAGACTTCCCCAGAGACCCCCTTGGAGAATTCGACTTACTTGATAGATATAGTTAACGGAAGGAGCTTCTACATTTGCATTGGCACAGACAGAATGCGTCAAAGGATGCCTCCATTTCCTATGTCCGTGACTGTGCTACGGTTATTTTGATTCAAAACGGGTCTGTTGCTGCTGGGAATTCAATTCCGATTGCTCCCCCATCAAACACATTATGCTGATTAGAACCTATTATCTAATAGAAATATGAAAAAAGATTTCACGAAGATTATTTTGCATATTTTTTTTTATTGACAAAGAATCAAGAAATTCTTTTCAATGCTGCAAAATGCCTATATAAATTATGATTATTATTTCTTTTGTGAATTAGTTTATATGGGAATAAAAATATTATATATTTTTTGGTTATATCAAATAAATCGAGCCTGACTCGCGTGGGAGGCAGGGTGGGGGAATGAGAAAGCAACTTTGTAGCGCGTGACCTGGGCATCAAAATAAAAATTACAAAATGAATATATAAATAAAAGGTTTAATAGGATTTTAAATGACCTATTCATTGCTTTCAAATTCGATGAGGTCCACGAGATTTTTTTCATTTGTTAACCAAAGTAATTACACTGTACGACAAAAATTTCTTCCCCTAAACCTAACAATTGATTCTAGTAGAGTTTTATACGCTGATTAACATGCAATTTCCCAATTTTTTTTCAACACGTCAGAGTTATTATCGGCCAAAACGACGAAAAATGCCATTTTTACCTATTTTCGAATCCCATTAGATATTAAACAGCAATATTTGAAATCATAATATTTTGTTGCCGTAATAGAAAACAGTTTTAACTTTGATTTTCAAATTTCCAGTTTTTTTAAACTCAATTAGAACTCGAGTTATAACTAAAAAAAACTAAAACTACATGATTATAAAGAAAAATAAACATAGATAAAAACATAAGCACTTAGTTTTTTAATTATAACTCTATTGGAATTGGAGTTAGGTTTACGGGGAGAAATTTTTGTTTAATTTTTATCGAAAAGTGTCAAAATTATGCTTTATGACATATAAAGTTTTGGCTGAAACCAGTGGTGTATCCAGAAAATGTTCATGGGGGGCGGGGGGTGAGGGGGGGGGTCAATCCACAAAGCAAAATATTTAGTGGGAATTGTTTTTTATTAAAACAAATAGTTCACTTAAATTGTGTTTTTACCCGGAAAGTTTTGGGGTAGTTGTAATTTCTTCGACCCTTTTGGTATGTTTTTGGGTGTGCTGAATCCGAATCTGAGGTTTGCTAACAAAATTTCGTGACGGAAACTTCGTCATGGAAAATGCAGGATATCTATAAATCTAAGAGTTTTAACAAAAAAGTGGTCCAAGTAAACGTTTAAGTCAACCAAATTTTTAAGATAATGGGATAGGAATCAAGTTTCTCGGATGAGTGGTTTTCATTTCAAAATTGAAGTTTTTCAAAACTTCAACTTCATTTCGGAACGGGTTACCATTATCCAATTAAGATGAACCTGTGTATGCATTATAATAAATTTAATCTAGTTTAAAAAAATAGAGTGGTCTTTGTCTAAAACGTGCTCCTTCATGGTCAAAATGGGAAAAAATCACAAAAAAATGCGAGTTTTTGGGATTTGCGGACACAGAAAAAATGCACCAATCATCTAGCGCTTGAGCCCGAATGGTTGGCCGGAGAAAAATCCTAAATGCTGAGATTTGTAGGAAATTTCATGAACTTTCATTTTAAAAAGGACAATTATTTACGAAAAGTTTATAATTTTCGAGTAATAAGCAAAAAACCGCCAAAAAATGACATTTTTTAGTTTTTTTTTTTTTTTTTTGCATTTTTGACAATGTTCCGTAACGAAATTTTGTTAGCAAATATCCGATTCGAATTCAGCACACTAGAAAAACATACAGGATCAAGAAATCAAAACTACTCCAAAACTTTCCCGCGAGGGGCCCTTTAGAGAACAATTTAACTGGATTAAAAAAAAAGGTACTTCTAGAAATTAAAAAAGAAAATAATTCTTAATTAAACATATGAAATATATTTAATTACGGGTAGTTTGCCATAATAAAAGGTTTGTCGTTGCCGTTATTCATCCCATGAACCCTGCCCTTAGGGGGGGTTCTACCCCTCCTTGTGGCTATACCTCTGGCTGATCACCTAGATTGCACATTTTTAATAAGAAAAAATTATCAAAATGAACGATGTTTGGACACGTAGTTTTTTCTTTTTTTTTATTCGTCATTTTCAAGTGTCAGAGAAGTATTAATCGACTGACGATTCCTCATGCCAGTTGAAAACGAATCCAGAACTAGGTGTCGGAACATCTTACATTATGCATATGCAGTGGCTATAAGGGCCGATTACCAAGCCCGTTGTCTCGGGATTGATTAATTGATTGATTGTGAATATATCCAATAAGAGTTTTTTAAAAAAGAACTAAAATTATGACGAAAAAAGTTATAGGTATGTATGTAGGTATATGAAATGAAAATAAGAGAATGTATTTACATTAGGACTATGAATTACGCTTCTTATAAAGTCAGATCCAAGGGATTGTCCTCTGCTTAATCTGAGATTTTATAGATAATTTTGCTTACATGTCAGAAGAGCCTACTTCTTTTTATAGCTTTCTAAATTTTTTAAGAAGTTTTGACTTTTTTTATAATGATATTGATACAAGAAGAAGTTGCACCAAAAAGGTAAAACCTTTGTAGTCCCCGGTGGACCCTTGTATTGTGAAAATAAAAGATTTAGAGATTGGGTCGCAGTCGAAGGTATCTATGGATGCAGGTCTTGATTTTGATCTATGAATTAATCAATATATGACTAAAAAGAAGAAATTTATCGAAATTCAAAAATTTCAAAAAATCAAGATAAGATACCTTGAATATTCTGACTTGGGTTATATGACATTAAATTTGGGAAATTCTCAACTTCAAATTTTTCCAACTTCTCGTAGCTCTAAGTCTATTTGTGGTATAGCAATTAAAAATAGAATAAAGAGAAATATAATTTAAGAATAAAATCCAAATACTTACTCAAAATATTTTGCCCGGAGAAAAATCTGATTGTTCTTTTATTTTTTGTTGTATTCTTTACTAAAATATACCATTCCCTTCGTCCCCCTTTTCTCTTTGCTTTGATTTCTTTAAACAACTCTTAAAAAATAAAAAAAATGAAATGATTGATTGATTGAGTTTATAAATTTATTTTCATCACAAATTTTTTCTTCTTATTTTTCCTCCGGATACACATATAAGATGGGAGAGAATGTTTTTTTCTTATTATTATTATTATTATTTGACAGACGTTTGATAAAACGTCTCCTTCAAATGGTTCTTTACTTCAAAAAGAAAAAAAACAGCTTAGAACATATTTTCTATTTACTTTTTAAGAAAATAATAATATATCTTTTTTTTGAGATTTTGACTATGTGATTGACGTTCTGTGAGCTTTTTCTAATTTATAAATTGAGAATTAAATTAATTTTTTTTATAGGTCACACGATGTTTCGGTTGTTAATTTAAGAAGCATTTTTAAGGATAAATATAAGTAGCAGAGAGTTCCAGAGTGGTTTGAACATCATGTATTACGAAACCAAAATTGAAGGTTTAATGATTCTAGATAAATTTTTCAAAAACATGTCTATTAACGAATTATTACCAACGAATATCTGTATTCGAAAAAACTCTTTGAAATTTTTTAACCTCCCCTTAGGTGGTTGACTTTTGCGTTTCTAGTGTTCTAGGTCTGCACAGATTTAAGAGTACAAAATTTGGCTTAGTTTTTGAATTTCTTGTACTCTGAGCATCCATAGATTAGGTATAGAAAATTTGGTTCAGGTAGGTTCAAAGTGTTTATAATTTTCATTTTTGACCACCCTCCCTCCATTTTGGGTGTTTGTATCAAATTGTATTGTCTCGGGAAATAAATATGTATGGAAGATTTCAGCTCGATCGGATAATAAAAAGTAAGGTAAAATTCGAAAACAAATTTGGTATCAGAAAAACATCATAAGAACTTTGTAAGTATTATAAAATAAAAACTTGTAATTACAAAAGTATTAATAAAAAATAATAACTAATTATCCAGAGATAATTGCTAGCCTTCTCTGTAAAAAAAGACTGTGTGAAATACTATAAGGGTGCTAGGAAAATTGCTTTGAATATTTTGGGCGCATGGGCTGATAGATGTTCTAACAGAAATAAGAAGAGAACTTAAAGAAAATAAATTTAGAATATTTGCAAGTTGCAAGAATATTTCATGATTTGGTCTCAGAGATGTCTCTTTTCAGAGGACCGGCATTAGGGAAGAATTTAAAAATGGTAAATCATCACTTTCTTGGGAGGATTGGCATTTTTAAATTCGTAGTTATCTGCCTGCTATCTTTTTAAATAAACTTGTCTTATTGTCTTTTATTATTAAATAATAAAATTATTTACTAATAAAATAATATTTGTTTCGGAGTCTTGACCCCCTGGAGCGAGCCTTTCTTGTTATTACGCCCAGTGCTGTAGTCGTGTATTTTATATATATGTATATTGCATTTGAGAATATTAAAAAAGACTTATTTATTTTAAAACTCAAGACGGTACTAGCAATTTGAAGAATTCATTCAGAAAAAAATCCACATCAAATAATGTATGATAATATGGGAGGGGACTGTCTCTCGTCCCGAAAAGCTTCTCTCAATTAGAATAATTATAAATAAAAAGAAAGGTATTATTTTTTCAATTTAATTTATCTGGAGATGCGAATACCTTGTTTTTATAATAAAATAATAAATAATTTTTATTAATTATTTACAAAATATTGACCAAAATAATGAAAAACCGCCCAGAAGATAAAAGGAGTAGAGGTCGTCCTAAGAAAAGATGGCACGACGATCTGGTATAAACAGACTTGAGGTATACAAAGGAAGAAGAAGAATTATTTAATCATAAAACTATTTATTTAAAACTAATAATATGATAATAGCTTTGCTCTGCTCTCTGAGTCATGAGTCCGAGTTTGCCAGCCCAGGAAGGATTGTTTGTATATAGATAGATAATATATGGTTATATTTTTAAAAAATTATTTTATTTTAATCAAAGGTAATGAAAGGCAGCCCAGGGGTAGTGAGGAAAGAAAAAATTAACACATATCAAATAAGGTGTAGTTTATTGGAATCCTTCCTCCTTCCTTTCAAACCGACTGTTTCGGAGGATTTTTCCCTGAAACCCTGAAGAAGGAGGGAAAATCCTCCGAAACGTCGGTTTGAAAGGAAAGGAGGAAGGATTCCAATAAATTATTTGATATGTGTTAATTTTTTTTTCCTCACTACCCCTGGGCTGCCTTCCATTACCTTCAATTAAAATGTCTGCCAGTCCGTCTCTCTCCAGAGAAAATTTCGTTGCAAAAAAATTATTTTATTTATTTATTATATTATATAGATCTTAAATTTAAACATATTAAATTATAATGTTAAAAAATATATCAATATTGTGGACTGAAACCGGATTGAATCCATAACAAACGCTCCGCTCATACCGGGAGGCTTGCGGACCAGTCTCTTGATAAACGGACCAAAAGAATTATAAATGTAAAAAAAATTGATCTTATTTTATCGATTTCATATATCTGGAGGTTCACAGTAACATTCTAATATAAGAAAATAGCATTTTGATGAGGAATTTTGTAGTTTAAAAAAAATTGTATGAGAAGATTCAAATTCTTCTCTCGGAAGCGAATCAACTAGAAATGACGAAAAGTTTTATTTTATTTTTCATTAGATATTTATTCAAATCTATTGAAATTTCACATCTCTGTGTTATTGTAATTTGTCTTTTATATCAAATAATTATGATTTGAAAATTTGAATTTTAAAGGGTAGTTTATTTGAAGTCCAATTTGAAAAAAACGCTAATAACTCCTTGAAATTTTTTTTTAATATAAAATTAATACATATTATAAAACAATTAATTATTAATAATTTAATTTAATTTTGAATGAAATTGATGCAGTACTTTTTGAGAAAATGGTCAAAAACCATCTGAACCGTCAAAAAACGATGTTTTTCAAAAGCACGAGATGCCTTTTGAAAAAGTTGAAAAAGTCATATGAAACGAAACATTGACTTGTGACATGGAGGTGAATTTTAAAATGTTTCTAAAACGGCCTTTCATTGACGGTTTTCGGGGTTTTTGACGATTTTCTCAAAAACTACTGAATCGATTTGGTTCAAAATTGAATTATATTATTAATAGTTAATTGTTTAATAATATCTATTAATTTTATATTTTCAAAAAATTTCCAACGGAGTTATTAGCGTATTTCCAAAGTGGACTTCAAATAAACTACTCTTTAAAATGCAAATTTCCAAATTATAATTATAGCATATAAAAGATGAATAAAAATAACACAGAGATATGAAATTTCAATAGATTTGAATAAATATCTAATAAGAAAAAAAATAAAACTTTTGGCCATTTCTAGTTGGATTCGCTCCTGGAGAGATTAATTTGAATATTTTCGGAAATCTCACACATTATTTGTTACGAATTCACCAATTCTCCAATATTGGAATATCCTTTCACTTTCATTTTTAATTTATTTAAATATACAATTATTCAATATAATAAATAAAATTAATAAAAATAAATAATTTATATAAATATCAACCTAGCCTGACAACATGGGCTTGCTCGCGCCATAGGTGTACATTAATTCATTTATTTATTTATTAAATGAAGCTCTGAAGCAGATGCCTTTTAGAGCAGATACAACCAATATAAGTACAGACACACAACCTCAAACCAGCGCCTTCCATTCCTCTTGCATTGTTCATAATATTCTATTTTAATTTTCTTTTCTAATTAATGAATTGGAAAAATAAGCTTAAGTTGTGTTCACGTTCATGGCAAAATTTCTTATATTTACACACTTAAAATTTTTACTCGAATTTTAACTCACTTCCCACCCAGCTTAAATTTTGCATTCTTAGATCTCGAGACAATACAATGTGATGAAAATCAACCAGCCAAAAATGGAGGAAGGGTGAAAAAATGAAAATTTTATTCCTTTGGACCTATCTGAATCAAATTTTGTATACCTAATTTCTGGACTCTTAGGGCCGGTTGTATGTCGCAAAGTAAATGCTTTTTACAAGTGAAAGTGTCTGTCATCTGATTGGCCATCCCAGTCCCTCCATTTATCATCTACCCATTGTTAGTTTTAAAAAGCATTTACTTTGCGACATACAACCGGCCCTTAGTAAACTAGAAGTGCAAAAAGTCACCAACCGCTAATATATATAATATTTCTAATTATTATCATCATTTCCGTCCATAATATGTATTAATTTGAAAGTTTATAATGGGAAATAAGGACAAATTTTTTTGTGTGATTTATTTTTATATTTTTCAACCAACGTTTCGTCGACTTCTTCAGGGTTTCAAATAGTTAATCACACATTCGTCTAAAGTACATTTTCTTTTATCTCCGTTATCATTGAATATCATCAGAAACTTAAACTTTAAAAAATATGGCACCTAAAAAAAAAAAAAAAAATTGCAAAGGAAAATTGTTTATGTTCCAAATTTTTTGAAGTTTAAGTTTCTGATGGTCTTCAATGGTAACGGAGATAAAAGAAAATAATATACTTTAGACGAATATGTGATGTTGAAGCCCTGAAGAAGTCGCCAAAGTCGACGAAACGTTTGTTGAAAAAAATCACACAAAAAACTTGTCCTTATTTCCCATTTTAAACTATCAAATTAATACACATTATTGACGAAAATAATAATAAAAATATACTATTATAAGCTTATAATCGAAGCTGAGTATGGAATATATATAAAAATATCTTTTTTATCAAGTACCAAACGTTTTGGGAAAAATTTCCTCTAACAATGAAAATAAAATTAAAACAGAAGTAAATATAATAGAAAGAATTTAATTTTTTAGGACATATTCTAAGATTTTAATAGAAATATTATTAAATTGCGATATCAGAAGAGATTCATCCCCCCAGCTCACTGCCCGGAAAGCATGTTAGTTCTCAGGTTCGACTCTTGGGGGGATGAATCCCTTCTGATATGGCAATTTAATAATATTTCTATTAAAATCTTAGAATATGTCCTAAAAATTAAATTCTTTCTCTTTTAAAATTGATTTGTTAATCTGAACCCGGGCTGATTTTTGAAAAACATTTCAACTATTTTCAAAAAGAAGATTCTCAAATCTTTACTTTTATAAGTAAATATAATTATAATTTTTTTTTATGATAATGATGAGAGAAGGAGTTACACCAAAATGTGCAACCCCTAAAGGCCTGGGTTGGCCCCTCCATCGTGAAAAGAAGAAGAAAGAATTTTATGGGTTGGGCGGGGGTCGAAGGTATCTGTGGATGAAGCTTTTAATGAAGCTTTTAAAGACTTATATGCTATCCGTATATTTTAGTGATAATGACTTTTTCTTCAGCGAACAGGTTGTGGGTAGAAAGTTAAAACTTGGAACAGAAGGGCTTATGAATACAAACATGTGGGCTGAATTTCAGAGCCAAAAATGCTATCCAAGTAGATTAAACATATCTAATAACACCTTTGTTACTGCCTTTTAATTTAATTTTTATCTTCCTAAAATTTTTAATTTCAAAAGTAAGAGAGATCATAAACATTTTTCATAAATAGTAAATCAAATATTTCTAATATTTTGTCATTTCTTCCGATTGTACCTGGAATTAATATTCTCCCTATACACAATGGAAACGGTTTTACAAATCAGCGGTCAATCAACCCATCACGAACAAAATCCACCCCTTTCAACATGTGGGAAACCAATGAATCAAAATACATAATTGCTTTCCTTTTGCGAAACTCAATCGTTTTCGCATCCAGACTATTATCTACCGTTAATGCTTAACTGATTATATTTGTTCAAATTCAATAGTATCGTATATTGAATATGTTCAAACCGTTCTTTTCTATCCACAAACCGACATTGTAATTTATGTTGCTATTGGAACACACGTGGCTAGGAGAACCCAGGTTCATTGTGTTGGCAAAAGAATGCACAATATGACTGGCTCGGATGGGGTTCAACCCTCTTGGGGCTTTATTTCACTCGAATGAGGGACTGGTACGATTATTTTCCCTTCAACCACCAAAAATCAATTACCTAATTACACCAAGCATACGGCTAAGTGCTAGTGGGGTTCTGTAGTTTATTTGATCTCCTATGCAATCTAATTTTTAATTTATAAATTCTGAAATAATTTTCATTAAAAGTACTCACACTAAGCTACGTTGATTAATTTTTACAAATTTTTAAATCAAAGGGTTTCTAATTTTTATTTTGTCTTTTGGGGCCGTCCATAAATTAGGTTACACGAATTTAAAGATTTTTAGACTCCCCCGCCCTGTATTGTGACGTCACACTATCAATTTTATACCCTATAATTTAATAATTGTAGAATTTTTTTTTATAAATTAAACTTAACTAAAGGTATTTAATCGAGGGGTGAACCGCGACCTAAATCGTATAGACCAACTTCTACTTCCACTTTCATTTCCAAGTACAAGACAATTGATAAAGGGGCATTATCTAAATGAATCCCAAAATAATCCCACATAATTCCAAAGAGGTGTACACCTAATTCCAATCGCGGTTCACACCTCGGATTTAATATAATATGTATTTTAAAGCAATTTGAACCGCGAAAGTTCGATAATATAATCAATAATTTCTTATGTTAATTCTAGATTTAGAAAATTATTTTATTATTTTTTGATTTTTTGAAAAGGAAAAATAAATTGAGTATCCGACGGGACTCGAACCCGTGTTTCTCTCCTTTACGCGAAGAGCAGCTTAACCAATTAGCCCACGGATCCTCCCGCCGAATAAGCTCTTAAGATTGAATGTCATTTTTCCTTTTCGCGGCTTTTTCTATTTATACTATAGTTTATTGTATAGTATTTTAAGTTTAACTTTATTTTTATTCATATATCATGAAATCTAAAAATATATTTGGAAATTTATAAAAAATTTTAAATTTACTTTTATGACATCACAATTTTTAAGATCCTCGAGTTCCCATGTCACGTTTTGTCAGAAATCTAAGATGCCCCCTCCTCTAGTAATGTGTGACGTAATTTATGGACGACCCCTTTGCGATTCAGCCATGACTATTATGTATAGTCTTCTACGAGGGGTGAACCGCGACCTAATATCGTGTACACCGACTTCCACTTCCACTTTCAATTACAAGTAGAAGACAATAGACAAAGGGGCATTATCTAATGAATTCCAAAGAATTGTACAACTAATCCCGATTCACCCCTTCGGTCTTCTATATTCTAGAATATTGCCATATCTGGAAAAACGTCATCATCATGTGATTTTTAAACTCAAATAAAATAATTATTAATAAATATTGATACAGTAATTAATGCATATTTTTAATAAATGAATCTTCCCCAGTCGTTCTGGTCTTTAAATATTTGCTTTTAATTTTAATTTCAAAAAGGTATTTCCATTTCAAATGTTCGTTAATAATAATTATAATTTGTTAATTTAATTTCAAAAATATTAATTATTTTAAATAAAAGTTATGGCAGAGAGTCGAAATTACTAGATACTCTTGGCAACTGAAGACTCATTGGATCTGAATTTTTTTATTTATTCGTTTTTAAGAATGTCTGAAAAGATGAAAAAAAATCATTCTTAAGAAAATTTTGTTGTCTCTGTATTTTAATTTCCACGATAACTCAAGTGGAGAAAGTTGTAGAAAGTTCGTTGCCAAAATGTTTGTGTGGGTTTTGTAGAGGAAGAAGTGATTAGATTTTTGGCTTAGTAACTTCCGGGTTCCAGGTCGAAAATTCGAAAAGTCAGAAAATAATCGAATTTTTATACTGAGAGGTATGAAATAGATTAATCAAATGAACTGAAATTTAGCACAAAAATAGCAAACCACACCACGGTAGCAAGTCTCAAATTTATACCTCAAGCTGTTTGATACCAAAAAACACCAAATTACTCAAATTTGCAGGAAATTGATAATGAGCCTTGAAAAAGTTTTCACTTATTCCTTCAATTTTTTAACACTTTGATTACCCAAGTAACATGGCGTAATATTAAAAGTAAATTATTAAAGTCCATAGTATCCATATTATTTAATTAATCAAGAAGTTGGCAGGTATTTGAACAGGAAGGTAGTAAATCAAAAAATTGTCATTGATTTACGCGACGTTTCGTCAACTTTATTTTGACTTCATCAGGCGTCTAAAAACACAAAAAACAGAGTTTCAGAGAAATCACAAAAGTTACATCATTTTTTGAAGAGAAATCACAAAAGTTAGATCATTTTTTGTAACTTTTGTGATTTCTCTGAAAATCTGTTTTTTGTGTTTTTTAGACGCCTGATGAAGCCAAAATAAAGTTGGCGAAACGTCGCGTAAATCAATGACAATTTTTTGATTTGCTACCTTCCTGTTCAAATACCTACCAACGTACTTGATTAATTAAAAGTAAATTTTTGATAAAATCTCAATAGCTGATAAATTAGCTCATAAGCTCAAATATAATAATTTAGGAATTTATACTATCTTCAAAATAGAAGACGAATAATATTCCACAAGAGAGAGATTACGCAAATTGTTTTAAAGTTACATTATCCATATATAAAATTAAATTTGATTTTTGATGATTGTTAAATTTTTCTTTTAATGTACCAATTTGTATCTCCTTCGAAAAAACGGATATTATTCGATTTCCGTTACTGGAGAGATAAGTCCTTACGGAGCCAACAAACAACGTAGATAAGTAATAAAAATCATCCAATACTTGACATTTTAAATTAAATTTTATTACTCTTTGTTGTGTTGTTTTTTTTTATATGAAACATTTGATGGACTTCAGTCAATTTGGATGATCATTTAATCCTTTCCGTTAGTATTGTTTTATGTTAAATTACTAATCTAATTACAACCAAATGTCAAACAGTATTTATTTTAACTGCTTCAGTGTTAAAAAACATCCGAGGCACGTTTGCTTAGCGCTATATTATTGTTTAGTGACGATAAAATGTTAATACCAATTCTCTTTGTTCTTGTTAGGTCACAAGAAAACATCAACGCGAATATTTAATAATTCGAATGTTAATTCGACGAGAAGACGGCGATGATAAAATTGTTCTTTTTATTCAAGCAGTAAAGTGGAATATGAATAGTAATCAGAAAGTCATTTTAAAAAAGAAAAACTTGAGAAATTATGTGGAATTCTACAAGTATATTTTCAAGCGTTTATAATAGGACGAGAGAGAATTAGAATAAAAATGGAAAAAAAGAAGAAAATATTAAAATCCACAAAAGAATCACATACCCTTAAATATATATTTTTTTTTTACAAAAAACAGACAAGAACAAAAAATTGGTATGCTGTTTCAACTTAATGCACTGAGAATAGATTGTTTCAGCTCCAAGTGGTCTTTGTGAAATGGTTGTCCACTCCCGGGCAAACCTGACTGGAAGTCAACTTAACCTTAAAGTTATGCAGTTGGATATTTATGACAGCCAGTTAAATCTGTCAGGTATCTATCTGTGCAACCACCTAGAGCCGAAAAAAGCCGTGATAAGAAAGCGATTTCAGAATTCAAGTTTAACCGAAGACTTAAGGCCGGTTCACACGAGGCTTTTTCAGACAATGAACCAAACAGCTGGGCTATAATCTTTCAGTTACAGCTCAGATGCAAAACAAAAATGGCTGACAATAATATTATTGCAGACATTATCAATCGCAGACGAATTTGGAAGGCATATTCTCTTTATTCATTGCAGTAAAGAGTTGAACAGTGAGAAACAAAATCTCTGTCGCATCTGACCTGTCTTGGAATGAACACATCTCCTCTGTGGCGAAATCTGCAGCAAGGAAGATTGGCTACTTATTCAGGTCCAATCGATTTTACAAACCCCCACAACTTCTCACAATCTACAAGGCCCCAATCCGCCCTCTAGTAACTCGAATACGGCTCTCATCTATGGAGAGGAGCCTCTAAATATTCTCTTGCTACCCTGGATGCAATTCAGAAACGAGCCGCCAGGCTAATTGACGATTCTACCCTCAATGACTCCCTCGACTCGCTGGCTCATCGAAGAAATGTCTCTGCCCTTTCCCTTTTCTATAGATACTATCACGGCAGGTGCTCTGATGAGATAAAATCAATAATTCCCCCAAAGCATGCTTTGCACGTAGCACGCGTTTTGCCGACTCCCAACACTATTTCGCGGTCAAATTAGAAAAGTGCCGGACAACTTCATTCGCCAATACATATATCCCCATGACTTCAAGGAACTGGAACTCTATCCCAGCCTCCATCTTTCCCAGCACTTATAATCTTCAATCCTTCAAAACCGGAGTGCATAGACACCTACGTCTCACTTAATCAACTTTCCCTTCTCTTCGGTAATGCAAGGGTCTTTCGAGATCCATAGGAGCTGCATCTTTACTGGTGCACCCCTTCTTGCATTCGATTGCATTAAAAAAAAATATCAGCTGATGTATGGTGCCAACGCGCATGTCACCCTCGTGATAAAATAATGCTTTCCGATTGGCTGCTATTACCAGAATCAAGTAGCTAAACTTTTTTTTTAGAACATGTTCTATCTTTTGAATCAAGTAAGAATGAAAAACAGTCATTTCGACCCCCTCCATGCCTCCAAATTGCAACTAAAGCGAACAAGTAAGAGAAAATGTCTCGTGTGAACCGGCCTTTAATCTCCACAAAGTGGAAGAGTGTCAGGTGGAATCAGTGGCATACCCAGAGTTTAGCGGCGGGTGGGGCAAAACTGCTCTGAGGGCGCTAATGTACCCCGGCCAAAATTAGTTAAATTAACCGGTTTTTTTTTCCTAGGTATGCACCGTGTGAATTAAAAAAAACAAAAAACAAAATGTGTTTTTACAATTTAATTTTATAGAGTTGACCAACGAAATATATATGGGTCATTCCATGTCAAATCAAAGACGCGACGTTTGAGTCGGTGACCTCTCTTCGATTTTTTAATTTTCTAATTTGTTATTATATTTATATTTTGTAGAAAGGAAGAAGTATCCACGTAAATTTTTAGTTTTCTATCTGAACCCATAACAAAATTTGATTTTTGAAGAAAATAGATCAAAGTGTATAAAAACAAAACAAATCCTCAAATAAGCGAATTCGAAATTATTACGACTAAAAAAATAAAAAACATGTTTATATCAAAATTACATAGAATTGTTTAAAAATATCAAAATTAAAGCGAATTTTTTGGTGAAATTATAATTACATTCTTGCTATCAGAGTTAAAAATTATTATCTATGTGAACATTTATTAAAATAAAAATGTCTACAATCCGTCCGGTCCGGATAAACGAGGTTTTACTGTACCTAATATAATTTAAATTTCCTAATTTTTTTTTATTTGTCACGAACTAGTGGGTTTTAAAATTAAAAATATCACGTCGGCGTCGTCGCGCATGCCGGTTATAATAAGTATAGTATTATTCGAATGTTTTCTGGCATTTGATTCAATCGCGAATCAAATGTAGGGAATTTTTGTCAAATATTGAGTGAAAATAATATCTGAACTTATATATTTCTAACTTGAAATAATGATGTTAAATAAATTTTATAATTTTTCTCATTAATATCTTTTTTCAAAAAAGCGCGGTCAAAACAATTCTCAGTGATATATCAATTATTCTTTGATATATTAATGAGAAAAATTATAAAATTTATTTAACATCATTATTTCAAGTTAGAAATATATAAGTTCAGATATTATTTTCACTCAATATTTGACAAAAATTCCCTACATTTGATTCGCGATTGAATCAAATGTAGAAAACATTCGATTAATTAATGGCAAGCATCTAACATACATAGCTAATAGATCAAGCGCTCTGGACTGGGAGATTAAATATATAACATCTGAGATTTCAAATTCACTTGGTGATCCATCCGAATGTCTAGCGGGCTATACGCGAAATGACGTTGGATTGTAGCTAAGTGGATCACATCTTTTTCTCTCTTGGTCCAGACTTAAGACTCCGCAGACTCCAATAACGTAATCCGCAGTAGTCTCGCGATAAATATCTTTTTCAAATAACCGAGGTCAAAAACAATTCTCATTGATATATCAATTATTCTTTGATATATTAATGAGAAAAAGTATAGTATTATGTTATTGAGTTATCTAATTTTGTGTACGTTCTAGCTTAAAAACCAAAAAGAGTATCAAAATTGGGTAACAGAGTAAATGGGTATCTAAATTACCGGCTTTTAAAGTTCTAAAAAATAACAATAAATAAATAAATAAAACTGTTTCGGATGGCAGCACTTCCCAACCAAAGATAGACAAATAGGCAAACAGAGGATTCAAGTTAAATAAGGGAAGATTAAATATATACAAACAATCTAAAATTGATTGCTTCATCATTATTTAATTTCATTCCAAATTCTAGCATTCGATGATGACAGGAAACGGGTAGATTAGGACGATGAAAGAGAGTAAAAATTGGAGCTGGAGAAAGGAGGGGAGGGTGTAGAGACCAGGGGCTGATGATGAGGAAAATAGGGATTCAAGTTTGAAACCCGAACGAACAAAGTTTTGCAAATTACAAGCCTCGCCTGGTAAACACCATCCTAACAACAAAAAGGAGAGGGGTCAGCTGGTGAAATCCAAATTGAAGTGTATTGCTTTGCTGAATATTTTCCTTCGATAGAACGCCGTTATAATTTAATTATACATTTGAGATGGAAACAAAGCGCACTCTCGACCCTTTCATACCACCCCTAAAAAAATCAACAAACTCATTGTAATGGTAAATGGTATCAAAAAAGCCTAATAAATAGTCCTATGCGTCAATATTTGTACAAGCAAAGGAGAAAAACAGATGTCATATTATCCAAAGATGGCTATTTATTTGATGGGGAAAAAATTAATGAATAAAAACGACTCACGAGGATTATTAATATAAAAAGTTATATTTAGGGTGTATTGCTTGTTTTCTTATGTGTTCAAATAAAATTCATATCCTATTCACTGACCTCTCACATGCATATATTATTTATCTGCAATGAATTATAAATAAGGGTTGAAGCAATGGTCGACTAATGGACCAGTAAGAATAAATACGTGAATTTTAATCAAAATTTCTGAGTAATGTTTAGCAGCACAAGATTAATGATATAAATTAGCCTGGCATATGTTTAATTTCAACTTCAATTTGTAACCCTTAATAGTCAGTTGTTTTTGAAAAATAAGCGGAGAGGTGCGAGTCTGGTTTGGGCTCAAAGTTTTTGGGTTCCTAACCTAGGTATATTGCCTCAATGGGGGCAGAGGGCGTAGCCGGGGGAGGGGGGGGGCCGCCCACCCCGCCAAGGGCAGGGGTCCATGGGATGAGTAACGGCAACGACAAACCGTTTCTTATGGAAAACTAACCGTAATTAAATATATTTCATATGTTTAATCAAGAATTATGTTCTTTTTTAATTTCTTGAAGTACCTTTTTAGTCCAGTTAAATTGTTCTCTAAAGGGCCCCTCGCGGGAAAGTTTTGGGGTAGTTTTGATTTCTTGATCCTATATGTTTTTTGGTGTGCTGAATCCGAATCTGAGGTTTGCTAACAAAATTTCGTGACGGAACATTGTCAAAAATGCAAAAAAAAAAGGTAAACAAAATCTCATTTTTTGGCGGTTTTTTGCTTATAACTCGAAAACTATCAACTTTTCGTAAATAACCTTCCTTTTTTAAAATAAAAGTTCATAAAATTTCCTACAAATTTCATTATTTAGGTTTTTTCTCCGACCAACCGTTCGGGCTCAAGCGCTAGTTGAAGATTATTTATTATTATTTTTTTAATTATTTTTTTTGTTTCCGCAAATCGCAAAAACTCGCACTTTTTTCGATTTTTTCCCATTTTAAGCGCGTTTTCGACAAAGTCCACTCTATACATTTTTAAACAATGTTCCGTCGCGAAATTTTGTTAGCAAACCGCAGATTCGGACTCGGCACACCCAAAACATACCTAAAGGCTCGAAGAAATTACAACTTCCTGAGTTAAAACACAATTTAAATGGATTAATTGTTTTAATAAAAAAATTCCCAATAAATATTTGTGCGTTTGACCGACCCCCCCCCCCCCCCTCCATGAAAATTTTTTGGCTACGCCACTGCATGGGGGTATCATAGTTATTTTAAGGGAGTAATATAGTAGCTCAGAAAAATTGTATAGTTCTCATAAGTTTATATTGTTTTTATTGTCAGAGATTCCAAGCAAACTGGTAATCACACCAAGTTCTACAAATTGAAAATGAAAATAGCATGCAGGATTTTTAGTAAAAAAAAATAATAATAAACAATCAATAATTCTAATAAATTTTTAGTTTTATTTTTTCATATTTTTTTTAACGAGCGGCAAAGACATAACTTACGTGATGGTCATGGGGTGACAAAAATAAAAATGTCAGAAACACTGCTCTAAATGAATATCAAAGTTCAAATTGCCATTGTCCCAGTAGCAGAAAACGTATTCGAACTATATGTTTCCCTAAATAGGATCCATAAACAAACTGGAACCATGTCAAAACCATATAGGCAGCCTATATTGGACCAAAAATATATTGGCACCCTACAATCGACCCAACACCAAGGCTATTTTGGTAGTCTATGCTTATCCACACCAGAGCTATATTGCCAGCCCATGTTGGTCCCATGCCGAAACTGAATAGGCAGACTACCGTGATACTAAGACCATTGGCCAGTTTCAAATAAATAATACAAAAATACTTTAAGAAATTTTATCTCGATTTATTTAGGGTTATCAACCCATCTACAGGAGATACAATAAAAACACGAGTTTGTTGATTTTTAAAAAATTCTATCACTGTGAAGTTCTCTCACTGTTAGTTTTACAAGTTCTTTTTCTAAAAATTATTATACTTTTTTAACCAAGAAGTTTTTCAGGGATGGTTTCTCAAAAAAGATAGCTGTTTAGTACAAAACCCCAATTATTTTTTTTGAAATTTATTATAAGTTAATAATTGATAATTAATGGAAAGGCAGCCTAAGGATAATGAAAAATTCTCTCGAATTTTTTTTGGATATTCATTCTTTTTATCACAAAGGTTTCAGAGAATTTCCCCTCATTTTTTAGGATTTAAAAGGGGTCATTGAGTGAAATATATAAGATATTTCTACTCTCAATTACCTCTTTTAAGCCCTGAAGAAGAAGGGTATAAATCCTGCGAAACTTTGGTTTTTGAGAAGATGAAAAAGATGAATAAATCCAATAAATCTATTTTATTCGAGAAATTTTTTTTTCATTATCCTTGGGCTGCCTTTCCATCATTTATCAATTAAAATTTCTACCAGTCGCTTCTTTCTTCGAAGAGAAAATTTATTCTAATATCTATATATAAATATATATAAAATTAAGGTTTTGTCTGTACATTGCTTCAAATCACACCATATTTTGGTTCCACATGTTTCAAGCAAAGTTATGAACGAAAACACCCTCAACAAAATTCCTGTCGGTCTGTATGTATGTATGTATGTATGTATGTATGTATGTCTGTCTGTCTGTCTGTTTCAGTGG